>JANRMT010062845.1:13091722-13118609 GCA_026402145.1 Polypterus bichir lapradei | reverse complement strand
TGACACGTGTTTCGCCCTAATTCTGGGCTCATCAGGTGTACACACTCACTGCACCTCCTCTCGGGGAATCGAACCTCGGTCGTCAGAGGCAAAGCCTCTTTACGTTGCGCCATGGTGTGTAGTTCGTTTATTTGACAGCATCGTGGCGGATGTTTGCCGACTTGCAGACCAACCACAAGCGTTACCTGGTAGGTAACCACCCATACAATCAGATTGTGATTCAGACTACGAATTCCATGAACATATATAACTTTTGATTGGTAGTGTATGTAACAGAGCTGTATCAGACTCTGCAGTTACTTTATTTTGGTGAGGATGTGATTTTGAACAAATGCGAGTCTCACTTTGGTGAATTCATATTTGTTAATTGCTGCGCTGCCACTGGGACTTACCAATATTTGCTCAATCCACAAGGTGGAGTAGAGAGCTATAAGAACACTTGATGCATTTTATTTCAGCCAAATTGACAACTGTGGTTGTCAATACGCCTGTTTCGTCATAATAACTGGCATATAAACAAAATGATATCATTTTGCCCAAAGCAACCGCAGCCGTCTGTGGGGCACATACTTCATACAGTTTGTGGCTTTACACAAGCGCCGCCAAGGTAGGGGAAATGTTGCGTAGATTCGTCAGCGAACAGCTTATTGTGGTTGAATGTCTTTTGATGAAATGCCCAAACCAAAATGTACATGCAGAACACGCTTTAAGATGTATGCTGAGATACCCAAAGTTTCAATTTTGCAGTAGCATAAACCGTGATTGCCTGATTGTAAGTCTCCAATAAAAAGGGAATGTTGGCTGTTATATTTCATCTAACAGCATTCCGCCATACAGCATCAAAATCTTGACTAATATGAATATTAGCAGGCTTCCTGCTGCACGGTTTGTTAAATTCAGCTGCCATTTGAGTTTAGAAGCTCTGCCAGATCTCGGCCGTTTATTTTGGCTCTTTAAATGCTCACTGGTATTCTAGGAAAAGAGAACTCCGACTCACTGTTTTTCACAGGCAAGACCACAAGACAGACATGTAGCTCTAAACCAGTAAGTAAAGTATTTCTGTTTATTGCTTAATGTGATAATTAAGGATTGTAGTTTTTTTTTTTTTTTTGATGTCTGTTTTTTACAGAACCAAAACAGACATCAGGAGTTTTATTGTTACAGTTTGGGGAGTTCATTTGGCTGTCAGATATCAAATATAACATTTTATACTGTTGTGTCATTCGCTCTACTCCTTACCCAGGCCTGTAGCCCAAACCAAATATTAAGATGGACATTTGCATTTCTGTGGGCGGCCACTGGGCAGGATTCACTTCCAATGCAAAATTAGTATTCAGAAGCCAAACAGGAATTGACCAAAAATATGTGAAAATTCAACAAGGCAATAAACGCATTAAAGTTTTAAAAACCGAAGTATATGCTGTAGTCCAAAATTAAAATTGAATGGTATATGTTATAGTAATTATGCACTGAACTCCAGAACAGAGCTTCACTAAGGCAGTAGGAGCAGTACAGAAGACACCACAACAAGTGCAGGACGTGCACAAATGTAGCAAGTGTGGCGCAGATATGTAGGAAAGAAGATAGCAAAGTATACTTGAGGTATGCCATCTGTTGGAATAACAAGTTCAATGCATTTTATTATGGCAAATGTTGGTGATGTGCCATCTGTTGGAACAATAGAGACATAGCAACCAAACTGACACACAGAAAGATGCACAGACACACACACTTGTCCTTTTATTAATGTAGGTAAGCCGATTTCTGTCTGTCCTGCAGTTACTCCCTGGTGGATGTTTTTGGAGTTAATATTTGCAGTGCAGTGTGTGTTTTGGTTGCTGTGTCATGTTACTTGCCATTTGGTACAGGATTCACAGTGATAATCTTTGTGATGTGCCATCTTTGGATATCAGTGACATAGCAACCAGGTCAGCACACAGATACTTGCAATTTTTATTAAGGTAGAGATATATATATTTAACATTTTTAAATATAAAAGAGGACTTGTATAATTTGGAAAAACCATTAATAGACTGACCTAACAGTCTGATGGGGTGGGCATGGCTCCCCGAGTACCACCTAGATCAACAACATTTGCTTACAGTATATAGCACATTTTCATACAAATGATGTAGCTTAAAGTGCTTTACAAGATGAAGAAAGAAAAAAGAAAACTAAAAAAATAAGATTAATAAATACTAATTAAAAAAGAATAAAGTAAGGTCCCATGGCCAGGAGGGCAGAAAAAAGAAGCAAAACAAAAGCTGCAGGGGTTCCAAGGCCACAAGACCTGGGGGGGGGGGGGACGCTAACATTATTCAAAGTTATTGTCTGTTTTTATCTGCATTTTTATTACTCTTTAATTTAATATTGTTTTTTGTATCAGTATGCTGCTGCTGGATTATGTGAATTTCCCCTTGGGATTAATAAAGCATCTATCTATCTATCTATCTAGACCGCCCAGCACCCAATGGGCATTTCATGCACCCGCCCCCGGGGGGGACGGGAACAGAGGGGGTCGAGAGATCTTCCGATGCAGGTGGCCGGCTGGGTTAAATCCTCCAGGTGGATGGTGTAGACCCTTCTCAGTGGGTTCATGCCTTCTTGAATTCTCTCTTCAAAGTTCTTTTCAACTTTCCCTTATGGTACTTGTTGGCTATCGGTCTTGGCCCGGTATTAAACCTTGGGATGGAGTTTACCACCTGCTTTAGGCTGCATTCCCAAGCAACCCGACTCCGAGGAGACCTGATCCTGGCCCGACGAGAGCTGCCACTAGCCTCACACCGTCTATGGGCGGAGCCTCGATCAGAACGACTTGGGCCCCCACTTGATGCTGGGAAGGCGGGTCTGTCCTTACCTGAGGCAGAATGTCCCTCCTGTAAAATGTCGACCTTCTATACACAGTACTGCTGCGGTACCCCATTTAGTGTTTCTAGGGTGGACACCTGTAACATGGAACAAATGGAAATATAAAATAACGGATGGACAGTCCATACATTCTCAAACCTGAGTAGTCCAGTTTATGGCTTTGGTGGAATCGGAACCTAACCTAACAGTATCAAGTGCAAGTCTGGAACAAACCCTGGACAGGTTGCCAGTCTTTGGCAATGCCCTCAATCACACTGAGCTAACTTAGAATTGCCCATTAACCTTACATGCCACTTGGGATGTGTGGAAATTCCTTACATGCCAACATGGTTTTGAATAACTTTGCATCTGAATACGTCACAGAAGCAGAAGTGTAGAGGATGTGCTGTAATAAAACCTTTTACAAGCAGCAGTTCAGGATTAAGTGGTTGAGTACAGGCAATGGTGGCTTGCGTCAGTATTTCCATTGTTATCATAATTAAAAAGAGCATAAATGTACCAATAGTTTTAATTTCTCTTTTACAGAGCAGCCACATCAAAACTTCATTATGTCTGGAAAAAAATCGGGCCTACATTAATAATTACGTATGCAAAAAAAGATTGCTTTTCCACAAGTAAAGCAACATTTGCATTGTGTGGGTCTGTCTTTAATTATTTCTCAGTATGAAGTAAACATTCCTTACAAATATGGTACACTGGTCACATTTTTTCCTTGGGGAGACAAGCAGCTGCTTTCTATTTAAATAAACAGTCAAGTTCCTCATTTATGTCTCATGGCTCAAAAAGCTTGCATATTACATGTCTTAATAAGAGTCTTGGATAAACATAAGCTCAAGTTAGTCCTGTATTTACAATACAAGTATACAGTTTCTTATTTTAGTTATTGTATTAAAAATTGTTCTCCTTTTTAATTGGGTAATTCTTCCAGGTGTATTAACATAAAGGGATTTTCCACCTAAAAATTATACATATTTTTTATGTGCTATTTACCCCATGTAGTTTCTAGTGATCAGCCAAGAAAAATTTTTAAACTTAAGTTTGTATGGAGAACAGAGATAACAAACTTTATCATAGAGTAGGTGTCTATGGTGGTTGACGCTGGACGGACTTTGACCTTTATGTGTCTATATACAGACATTCTGTGTGTGAGTGTATGTAATATATATATTGTGATGGACGACCGGGGATGTTGCCTGGACGGGACGCCCTTTATAATAGAAGGCTGGGAGAATGGGCTTACTACCAGGAAGTACCTCCCCCGGGACATGAGAGGGCAGAAGCTCAACCTACTAGGGGTCCATGGTCATCACAGGGGTCACCTGGACAGCTCCAGAGTCTGGGCATACAGCACTTCTGCCACACCCGGAAGTGCTGCCGGAGGTTAATCATGAGACACCTGGAGCACTTCCGGGTGCACTGTAAAGGAGGCCGCCTCACTCCATTCAGGAGCCAGAGTCAAGAGGAGGAGGACGACGAAGCTTGGGAAGAGAGGAGTAGAGGTGGCAAAAGGAAAGAAAGGGAAGATTGTTTCTTATTGGAACGCTGTGTTGTGTGCGGGACAGTTTAAAGAAATAAATGTGTGTGTTCTGGAAATTCTGGATCTGTGTGTCTGTCTGTAGCTGGGCTATCTTCTACAATATATAAAATCACACAGCATGGCAGCAGCAGCAATCCAGCAGATGATCAAGCAAAGAGGAGGTAAAAAAACCCACGGTATTTGTTTCCCATTGTGTCAGCATTTTAAGAGGGGGTTTCAGAGGCGTGACTGCGTCTCCTTGGGGTGTGTTAAGCCCCCCGCTTCAGAACACGAGTGGCAGAGATGCGAAGTGGCTGGCGCATAGCGCAGGCAAGGGGAGTTGGCGAGCGAAGCGAGCAGGGGGTAAGCCTCCTAGTATCTCTATATATCTCTAATCCAATGTTTGTCTGCCTGTATGTCTATCTGCTTTTCACAAGAGAAGTACTTAACGGAATTAGATTGTGTTTTTTATATACTTTGCTTGAACATTCCGGATAATTTTGCAACCCCTCTCATCGTGCTAAGTATCATAGTTTGCTTGCGATACAGATTTATTTGTGTGAATCCAAGAGTCGGGTCTGGTGGCAGGGCCCTCCTCACTCACGCGCCAGCCTCAGGGTGTATTTTACAGTGCATCCACTTAGCTAGTGAATGAGAGAACTTCTTAACGGATTTAGATCGTTTTTTTTACTCTAGAATTTACTTGAACAATCCTGCTGATTTTGCGACCTCTCTCATCGCACTAAGAGTCATAGTTTGCTTGCAGGAGCGATATATTGGTGCTAATCCGAGAGAGAGGCTGCGGGCCGAGGGGAGGGGGAAGTGTGACGTCAGGAGTGGTGTGTCACTCTTCCTCTGCATTTTGGAGCGTACCTTTGCCTCCGCTTAGATAGCGATACTTTTTTGTTTATCGATTTTTAAAATTTGTCCTGTTTCACTACTATGCAGGCAGAGCTGCAGGGGACAGCTCGTATAATATACAGTAACAAAAAGATGAGAGGCGTGAAAAGGTTTATCGGATCCACCCTGTATACCTGAAATAAGAAAAAAAAACAAACCAGAGTAGTTAATTGAAACTGTGTCCAATATGGGACTGCCTGATAACTGAGGCGGTTGGGATTTTATAGGTAGGAGGGAGGAAGTGGGGTGTCTTCCGAGCTTGCCGGAAGTGATGTCAAAGGAGGGTTGAGATTAGGTCTGGAAGTGGAATCTGTGGAGGAACCAGATGCGGAGTTATAGCGGCTTCCTTTCTGGCGATCTGTTGGGGAAGGAGAAAGTGTATTAGTGTACCCAGTCAACTCTTGTCTCAGCACTGCCTCCCCAATGTGCATGTGCGTGACAGTATATATCTGGTCATAACGAGGGGGTACCCAAAAATAACCAGAATCTGTAGCTGGCATGTAATCTCGACTTAGTTGTGAATTTCACCTCTAGGTGTGGCCTACTTCCAGTATTCCGTGGCAGTCTGCCAAGTGCCGTTGTACTGTTCATACGCCATTCCGTGTTGGTTCTTCTTGGTTCTTATTTAAACATGTTCTGCGAGTTTTGTGATGGGTGATCATAAAGAATGGCGAGTCTGTGCTCAATTTTGTTTTCTCTTAGGGAAACTGTAGTAAGGCTTGAAACTGCTTTTCAAAGAGGAAGCTTTAAGTCAAACTCAGGTCTACGAGGGGTTTTCACCTTTCAAACGAGGGGAAATGTCACTTGAAGACCAACTGAGATCTGGTCGACCTTCCACAATTAGGAACGACGAAAATCTTGAAAAAGTTTGCAGTGCAATTTATGAAAATCGGCGTCAGACTATTGAAGAGATTTCTGAATTGACCTGCGTGTCTCGGAGTTCTTGCCGCCTTCCCTACTCACCTGATCTTTGCTCCATGCAACTTTTACTTATGAAAAAAGAACTCGAAGGAAAGCGTTTTTGTACCGTGGAGGAAATCAAAGAAAAATTGCTGCAGGCCTTGGACACAACGTTCCTCTTCAGCAGTTCCAAAAATGTTTCCGCCAGTGGGATAACCGTTGGGACGAGTGCATTCATTCACATAGAGAGGACTTGACGGAGACTAAAGTTTCAGTAAGTAGAAATTATTAAAACAATTCCGGTTATTTTTGGGTACCCCCTCACATATATGCTTAATCCTGTTGATTATAATAATAAATATAAGAAAATACATAGAAATAATTATAAATAAACACACACACACATTCATAGTTTTTTCCCCTGTATGTGTTTATACAAAACTGATAAGCTAGACATTTGCTTCCAGGCTCTTCATAGGCAGGTGAGCTTCATGAGATAATGTGAAATGTCATCTAATTGGAATTTTGCTGATTGTGTAAAAAGTAATAGATTGTCCATGAATTGAATTGCTTAACAGCTTTTTCTCCCCTGCAGGACTCACAAAATAACATGAAGACTGCATGAAATGCAATCTAAAAATCCATTTTTGCACATCATGTCATTTTCGGTGATGGCTTTTTTTTTCTTTTTTTTTTTTTTTTTTTTTGAGTAATCACTACTGCTAGTACTGCTCTTGATATGAATTATCTTTAAATTAATTAAGATCTGTTAGTTAGTATTGCCAGCACTGTAGGGCATGATCACAGTTATTTGTTTCTTGTGTCAGTTACCTAATTATTTCCCACACCGCTGCCAGTCAAAGCCACACTGAAAGGGCATATTGCACAATCATAATAACGTTTTTTTTCCCCCTATACGCTCGGAAACAAACAAAACCCAAGGTTCAAATTTTAATATGGGCATAATATATGAGGGAAAAATAAATTTGTATCGACAGTTTTCTACTTATGTGAGATCAGAAAGTGAAGGATACTCATAAATATTTGAGTTTTAGTTTAAATGTAAAATTTGTGTTCCACAGAATAAGCGGCCGAACTACTTGACACTTAATCATTAAGAATAGTCGATTATAATTACTTGCCTTTCCGTAATACAACTCCATCTCATGCTGAATGGTCGGGTTATAGTAGATGTGCCCATCTAGTGGGCATTTTGAGTCATTTGTGCTTGGCCAGGAAAAGCCTGCCCAGTATTCTTTGGACTGATGAAACCAGAATGATGAGAAGGAACACGATACTCGAGATCCAAAGCATAACGCATCATCTGTGAAACATGGTGGGGGCGATGTTAAGGCAATGAGCATGTATGGCTGCCAGTGGAGTGGAGTCAATAATGTAATTTGATGACATGACTGTGGACAGAAGAATCAGCAAGGTGAGAGTTGGATTGTCTACTAAGATTGCTGCAAAACTGATAAGACAGATAGACTCAACACATACTACAAAAGCAACCAAAGCACTTCTCAAGGCAAAGAATATTCTTAAATGGCCAGGTCAGTTACCTGACCTCATCCCAACTGGACATGCATTTCACTTGCTGAAGACAAAACTGAGGGCAGAAAAACCAACAAACGAGCAGCAACTGAAGGCAGCGTCATTAAAGGCCTGGCAAAGCGTTACTAGGGAGGAAAGCCAGAATGTGGTGATTTCCATGGGTTCAGACTTGAGCCAGTCATTGACTTAAAGGTTTTTCAACCAAGTATTGAAAATGATCTCTCTCTCTTTCTATATACAGTGCAACCTCGGTTCACGAACGTCTCAGTTCACGTACAACTCGGTTCACGACCAAAAAGTTTGCCAAACTTTTGCCTCGGTTCACGACCACACACTCGGTATACTAACAAGCCAGTTTCCCTTTCGGTTTTTGCGCGCGATGATTTCCGCATGTGTTGCATTGTTCTCGGTCAGATGTGCCTGCCTGCCTGCGCGTGAGAGAGAGAGAGAGAGAGAGAGCGCGAGCGCGTGCTGCTGAGAGAGGGGTGGAGGGTGCATGCTGCTGAGAGAGAGAGAGAGCGAGCCTGCTCAAGCAGCTGAGCAGGGAGCCTGGGTGTTTTGTGTCAGTGTTATTCAATGTTTTTACATTAGTTTACTATTACACTGTGCATTCTCTGGTGTAATAACTATATTTGTGCTTAATCTTTAAAAAAAAATATATTTACATACAGTTCATACAGTCTGGAACGGATTAATTGTATTTACATACAATCCTATGGGGGAAATTACTTCGGTTCACGACCAACTTGGTTTACGACCAGAGTTTTGGAACGAATTATGGTTGTGAACCGAGGTTCCACTGTATGTATGTGTATGTGTGTGTGTGTGTGTGTGTGTATATATATATAATATAATTTAATATAATGATCATATTAGTTTATCCAATTACTTTTGAGCTCCTGCAAATGGGGGGAACTAGTTATAAGAATGGCTGTCATTCCTAAATGGCTCGTATAATAATATTATTGTTAAACCTCCTTGAATTACAACTGAAAGTCTACACTTCAGTCACATCTCAATGGATTCATTTCAAATCCATTATGGTGGCCTACACAGCCAAAATTATGAAAATTGTGTCACTGTCCAAATGTCCTAAGGACCTAATTGTAGTTTTTTGCCACATGTACCTCAGAGGTGTAGCCAGGGAGTTTTTATTTTCAGGTTATGAATTTAATGACCGTTCGATCTGATGAATCAAAATTCTGTCAATGATTCATCTGCTTTCTTATCCATCCATGCATCCAATATCCAACCCACTATATCCTAACACAGGGTCATGTGGGTCTGCTGGAGCCAATCCCAGCCAACACAGGACGCAAGGCAGGAAACAAACCTCAGGCAGGGCGTCAGCCCACCACAGGGCACACACACACATACACACACACACACACCAAGCACATACTAGGGACAATTTACAGTGCATCCAGAAAGTATTCACAGCGCATCACTTTTTCCACATTTTGTTATGTTACAGCCTTATTCCAAAATGGATTAAATTAATTTTTTTCCTCATAATTCTACACACAACACCCCATAATGACAACGTGAAAAAAGTTTACTTGAGGTTTTTGCAAATTTATTAAAAATAAAAAAACTGAGAAATCCCATGTACATAAGTATTCACAGCCTTTGCTCAATACTTTGTCGACGCACCTTTGGCAGCAATTCCAGCCTCAAGTCTTTTTGAATATGATGCCACAAGCTTGGCACACCTATCCTTGGCCAGTTTCGCCCATTCCTCTTTGCAGCACCTCTCAAGCTCCATCAGGTTGGATGGGAAGCGTCGGTGCACAGCCATTTTAAGATCTCTCCAGAGATGTTTCAAGTCTGAGCTCTGGCTGGGCCACTCAAGGACATTCACAGAGTTGTCCTGAAGCCACTCCTTTGATATCTTGGCTGTGTGCTTAGGGTCGTTGTCCTGCTGAAAGATGAACCGTCGCCCCAGTCTGAGGTCAAGAGCGCTCTGGAGCAGGTTTTCATCCAGGATGTCTCTGTACATTGCTGCAGTCATCTTTCCCTTTATCCTGACTAGTCTCCCAGTTCCTGCCGCTGAAAAACATCCCCACAGCATGATGCTGCCACCACCTTGCTTCACTGTAGGGATGGTATTGGCCTGGTGATGAGCGGTGCCTGGTTTCCTCCAAACGTGACGCCTGGCATTCACACCAAAGAGTTCAATCTTTGTCTCATCAGACCAGAGAATTTTCTTTCTCATGATCTAAGAGTCCTTCAGGTGCCTTTTGGCAAACTCCAGGTGGGCTGCCATGTGCCTTTTACTAAGGAGTGGCTTCCATCTGGCCACTCTACCATACAGGCCTGATTGGTGGATTGCTGCAGAGATGGTTGTCCTTCTGGAAGGTTCTCCTCTCTCCACAGAGGACCTCTGGAGCTCTGACAGAGTGACCATCGGGTTCTTGGTCACCTCCCTGACTAAGGCTCTTCTCCCCCGATTGCTCAGTTTAGATGGCCGGCCAGCTCTAGGAAGAGTCCTGGTGGTTTCGAACTTCTTCCACTTATGGATGATGGAGGCCACTGTGCTCATTGGGACCTTCAAAGCAGCAGAAATATTTCTGTAACCTTCCCCAGATTTGTGCCTCGAGAAAATCCTGTCTTGGAGGTCTACAGACAATTCCTTTGACTTCATGCTTGGTTTGTGCTCTGACATGAACTGTCAACTGTGGGACCTTCTATAGACAGGTGTGTGCCTTTCCAAATCATGTCCAATCAACTGAATTTACCACAGGTGGACTCCAATGAAGCTGCAGAAACATCTCAAGGATGATCAGGGGAAACAGGATGCACCTGAGCTCAATTTGGAGCTTCATGGCAAAGGCTGTGAATACTTATGTACATGTGCTTTCTCAGTTTTTTATTTTTAATAAATTTGCAAAAACCTCAAGTGAACTTTTTTCACGTTGTCATTATGGGGTGTTGTGTGTAGAATTCTGAGACAAAAAATGAATTTAATCCATTTTGGAATAAGGCTGTAAGATAACAAAATGTGGAAAAAGTGATGTGCTGTGAATACTTTCCGGATGCACTGTACAATCGCCAGTGCACCTAACCTGCATGTCTTTGGACTGTGGGAGGAAACCCACATAGATACGGGAAAACATACAAACTCCACTCAGGGAGGACCCGGGTTAGCAAACCCTGGTCTCCTAACTGCGAGGCAGCAGCACTACCCACTGCGCCACTGTGCTGCCATTACTTTCTTATCCTCCCCAAAAATTAATTCCCAGCTACACCCGTACTCTGGTGTACTCATTCATTGAAATAATTACTAGCATTTGCTAATCAGCATTCAAGGGCTACATGTTGGGTACTTCTTACCAGGGCTGTAATAGATGAATCCTTCAACTCTGACTCCGACTCCCTAGTTACCGGTACTTCTGACTCTGACTCCCCGACTCCTCTGTATTTAATATGCTGATGTATTTTCCATGCTGATTGAAGGAAGGCAACATACACGTCATTTAACCACAGAACTACTGGCTAGGAAGCTGACTCTCTACCTTATTGGCCAGTTTAAACAAAACACATCAGGCCATAGCACACACCTCCACCTACACCATTACACTTGTTTACACTCGCATGAACTTGTTAAACACATTATATCTGAAATAAAATAAAAACAATTTTTGTAATGTACCATAATCCAGATTACAATATGTGAATGTCAGGTTGTATAATCGCTCAGATGAACTTCACACTACACTGTGTGCACAATTATTAGGCAAGTGAGTATTTTGACCATATCATCATTTTTATGTGTATATTCCAACTCCAAGTTGTATTAACTTGAATGCTTATTGGATTTAAGCACGTCAGGTGATGTGTATTTGTGTAATGAGGGAGGGTGTGGCCTAATGAGATCAACACCCTATATCAAGGTGTGCAGAATTATTAGGCAGCTAGTTTTCCTCAGGCAAAATGGGCCAAAAAAAAGATTTAACTGACTCTGAAAAGTCAAAAATTGTAAAAAGTCTTTCAGAGGGATGCAGCACTTTTGGAATTGCTAAGATATTGGTGTGTGATCACAGAACCATCAAACATTTTGTTGCAAATAGTCAACAGGGTTGCAAGAAACGTGTTGAGAACAAAAGACGCAAATTAGCTGCCAAAGACTTGAGAAGAATCAAACGTGAAGCTACCAGGAACCCATTATCCTCCAGTACTTTCATATTCCAGAGCTGCAACCTACCTGGAGTGCCCAGAAGTACAAGGTGTTCAGTGCTCAAAGACATGGCCAAGGTAAGGAGGGCTGAAACCCAACCACCACTGAACAAGAAACATAAGTTGAAACGTCAAAACTGGGCCAAGAAATATCTGAAGACAGATTTTTTTCAAAGGTTTTATGGACCGATGAGATGAGAGTGACTCTTGATGGACCAGATGGATGGACCTGTGGATCAGTAATGGGCACAGAGCTCCACTCCAACGTGGAGGTGGGGTACTGGTATGAGCTGGTATTTTTAAAGATGAGCTAGTTGGACCTTTTTGCATTGAAGATGAACTCAAAATCAACTCCCAAACCTACTGCCAGTTTTTCAAAGACACTTTCTTCAAATAGTGATACAGGAAAAAGACCATGATTTTTATGCAGGCCAATGCTCCATCACTTGTATCGAAGTTCTCCACTGCGTGGCCAGCCAGTAAAGGCCTTAAAGATGAAGGAATAATGACATGGCCCCACTTCCTCATCTGACCTAAACCCTATCAAGAACTTGTGGGCACTTCTTAAACTTTAGATTTACGGGGGAGAAAAACAATACACCTCTCTGAAGAGTGTCTGGGAGGCTGTAGTCACTGCTCCACAAAAAGCTGATCGTCAACAGATCAAGAAACTGACAGACTCCATGAATGGAAAGGCTTATGACTGTTATTGGAAAGAAGGGTGGCTAAATTGGTCATTGATTGATTGATTGATTTTTTTTGAAATATCAGAGATGTTTATTTGTAAATTTTGAGGTGTTTGTTTATTATTCTCACCATAACAGATGAAAATAAACAAGTGAGATGGGAAAATTTTCATTTTTCCTTTAGTTGCATAATAAATCTGCACACTAATAGTTGCCTAATAATTGTGCGCACATATGTATTCCCCTGATGATGTTCACACTCACATTTCCGTTGTGAAACATTCAGGTTTCAGGTTTATTAACATTTTGGATTGACTGATAGCACTGTGTTTGTTCCATATTAAAATTAATCCTCAAAAATACAACTTGCCTAATAATTGTGCACACAGTGTAGTAGTAACACAGCTATGCATTGGGCTTTATTCTTATATCAGCAAAGTACTTAATTATGACTATTGTTTGTGAAATGGGACATTTGAACTTGCTGTATTTTTTTTTTTTCCATTACAATTTAAATTTATTAGAAGTCGGAGTCTGTACATTTTTTCTGACTCCAGGTACCCAAAATTGTTTCCAACTCCAACACCTTGACTCCGACTCCACAGCCCTGCTTCTTACTGCATCTGCTGTCATATCTGACTTGTTCACGTATCATATATTTTGTCAGTTAACAGTACAGATGGTCAATGACCCAATCCATACTTCAAAAGCAATCCAAGTGACCAACCCCCTGTCTAAAATGTGTTTATTTTTGATCAGTGCATTCGATGGTTTTTAGCTTGGTTGGGGCCATTCATGAATTCTATTAGACTGTTCAGCTCCTGGAGGTGGAATTGGAATGGGAATTGCACCCAGCTCCAAGGAAATAGGACTGGGAGTGAATCTGAATTACTGGAGACAGAACTGAAATCGACTGAAATTCCACTTGAAAGAGAGGTTGCCTTGACTTGCCAAACCTTATAAATCAAACATTATGAATCATGTAAAAGACAGTAATCCATTCAGTCATACAGGGTGTATAGTGAGTACATGTTACAACTCATTTCCATTTGTTTATAAAGAACATTTTTTTTGCTTTCATCTTTTATTCTGCACAATTATTTTCCAGAAAGAATCTGTTCTTCAAAGATGTAATGATGATTTGGTGCAATACAAAGTGTCTTTCATTCATTCATTCATTCATTCATTCACTTTCCACTGCTTGTCTTGGACCGGGTTGTAGAGGCACATGCCCACATGTTCATATCAGGCGGTCCCAGGCCATCTGAGAGATACACTCCTCTCGGTGAACCCTGGGTCTCTTCCCCAGTTAGCTGTGCCCATAAAAACCTTCACAGGGAGGCACCCGTAATCAGATGCCCAAACCACCTTAAATTGGCTCCCCTCGAGGCGGAGGGTCAGCAGTTCTTCTCCTCACTGTGGGAGAGCCCAGCCCACCTGCGGAGAAAGCTCATTTCTGGAAACTGAGTGCGCTGCGTTATCCGACTTCATTGTGTGCAGTCGGTGTGTTTGAAGTGGTGCTCGCTCATTTATTAGTTATTGCTCCTGTTCTATGACACGGAAAAAATCGAGCATCATGGGTGCAATTGTCACCTGTGAGTGAGCCACAGAAATGCATGTTCTCTTGGGGTCCTTTGTATGGGCAGAGCTTTTGCTAAGGCAGATGACTTTTTTTTAAAAGATTGCGGAGTAATCTGTAAAGAAGCTGAGGTCTGGTATTGATTTCTGTGCGAGCCCTGATCGTGAAACGCCACTCTTTGCCAGGTTTGACTGACATATTTGGCAGAGTCAGGGGGTGAGGGGGAAACTGAATTGGACTGCTTACGCCCCGCCCATCTCCGCTACTGGTGGTCCTGGCAGTAGCACAGCAATTTGAACTGTTTTGGAAGTGCAGTGCAGGTGTTATTGATGAGGGATGAAGCTGATCAACTGTACTTCATTGCTTAGTTGTGCACTGGCACCCTTTGCTTTACAGAGGTTTCCAATCCCCAAATCCCTCTGTTGTTGATTTATGTGTCATTTCCTCACACTGCTTGATGCTTCGTGGAATACACCGACCCCCATGATTATCAATCAAGTGTCTAAGCTTCACAGGGGACACATCTCTCTATTATAAAAAAAAAATCTTGGAAGGAGATGAGACTTGACTCTTTCAGAGAGATACTTTCACATCCCGCAAGATGAGGCTTTGTGTCAAGAGATTTAACCAGGCCTGGGGCCGGAAATAAAAGACAAAGAGTAGATGACAAAGTAGAACGTCGTAAAGAATTCAAAAACGTTGGCGCGGTACACATGCAGAGCAGGTTAGAGATAATGGAAGTGTGAAAATTCGAAACTATCATAAAACTGATAATAAAGATCACATTAACGCAAACGGAAATTATTACTCGATGAAATAACGGAACCGCGAAAAGAGATCGAATATATTGTTTGGCTTTAAACTTTTTTCGGAGACTTGTAGATCATCTGATTCGTGTTGCCATTAGGGAAAAGTAGTGTTTGTTTCCAATGAAGAGGCGTAGCCGCGAGAATTCAGAGATCTGTTGTTTGGTGAAAGTGAAATCCCGCGAGAGAAAATTTCAAGCCACGCGAGACAAGAGCTTATGCAAAGAGATTTGGGAAAGTCCTGCTCACATAACCACGCACACGGTTCAATCATTTCTCATGTGTGTGAATGCTATTGTCAGACACAGTTCTTGTAGAGAGAAAGAAACGATATTCACTCATGGGCAGTGATACGTTGCATTGTCACGATGTCATTCCAAACACGGAATCAAAATTCAATGCGATATTGAAAGAAAAGGTAAAGGCGAAAAGAAACTGAATATATGGACATAGGTGATATGACAGAAGTATGGAGATATTGTTTGGCTTTAAACTTTTAAGTCGGAGACTTGTAGATTGTCTAATTCGTATTGTCATTAGGGAAACGTAGTGTTTCTTCCCAATAAGGAGGTGTATCCGCGGGAGTTAAAAGATTTGTAGTTTGAAAGTGAAATCCACATACGTGAGCAACGGAGACACAAAATGGCTGGCACATAGTGCAGGCTGGGGGGGTTGGCGAGCAGGGGGCAGAGCCCCCTAGTATGCAAAATTATTGAGATTTATAAAGGTAATTTGCTCAAATTGTATTTATATTTAATGCTTGAAGCTCAAAGCTTTCAAACCCAAGTTCAATTTGTTCACTTGCCCTACTGTCTCTGGTTTAATTTGTGGGTCAAAAATTAGAAATTTGACTTCTTCATCTTCAAATGTGATGTTCATTTTGTAGGGATGTGAACTTAAATTGAACATTTTCTAGGGGTATAAAAAAGCACAAGCACATACTTTAATGGGCAGCACGACGGCACAGTGGTAGCACTGCCACCTCACAGTAAGGAGACCAGGGTTTGCATCTCTGGTCCTCCCTTGTGTGGAGTCTGCTTGTTACCCCCGTCCAATGTCTGCGTGGGCTTCCTCCCAAAGTCCAAAGACAAGGCAAGTTAAGTAGATTGGCCGGTGTGTGTGTGGTGTGTTTTTGTGATGGACTGGCGCCCTGTCCAGGGTTTGTTCCTGCCTTGCACCCTATACTAGCTGGGATAGACTCTGGAAGACCCCCATGACCCTGTTCAGGACTAAGCAGGTTAGTAACTGACCGACTGTCTGCCGTACTTTAATGAGAAGACCGACACGTCGCTACAAAAACGGCCTCTCCCTGATAAGTTATAACTGGTGAGTTTAAACAAACAGAAAGGGAGGAAAAACTGAAGTTTATTTGCTGTATGTTTTAGTTTCTGCAGTTTTACCTGAAGGTGGTTATGTGATGTAAATACACAGCCTTGTTTTTGCCTTGCTATAAATCCAATACCTTTCCTTTCGTTAGTCTGAAGAATAAGATTTGATATTCAAAAGGGAGCGGCTTCAGCCATAAGATCTAGTGTAAAGTTACAGCCATCATAATAGTTTGTTGCTTAGGTTTACATAATAAAAGTAATAAAATTGTTTTTGCCTAATAGCTTACTGAAGCCCCAGCGGGAGCATAACAAAAAAAAAAAAAAAAGAAGAGTTAGCAGCGCTCATATTTATTTCCATTGAATTGATGAAAGTGTCTCTTAGCCGTCACGACAAGTTGTCCGTCGTTTCCCCAATTTAATTCCTATTAAATCTTGATTGGGCCATTCCTATATTTCTGTTGCATTGTCATAATAAGTGGAGTTAAACATTCTTCCTCTCTTCCAATGAACCTTGCTTTCCAAATTGCTAAAATTAATGGAGTCGTAATGCCAGCTGTAGCGCTTGGCATCGAAGCCTCACATGTAAATTGGACGTCCTGCTGAGATCCACTGTTGTGTGCGTATGAATTCCCCGTACGTAAAGATGACAAATGATATGTTGCAATTAGTTTAATGGGCTCATATTATTGTTTAAATAGTGTTTTACAGTGTTTCGCAAGCAGAAAATTAGCTTCTCTTGTAATTGCATGTTCAATATTTAAATGTCTGATTGCAAGCCAAAATGTTTTAAAGTGAGAGAATATTTTTGGTGGGTGGTTTGTCATGATGGAACAAAGTAGGAATGCATCATATTTATTGAGCGTGATGTTACTGTCATGATTTAGAAGTTGTGTGTGCTTTACGTTTTGGCTTTTGCCGTTGGAAACGATTTATTATGTTTGCTCTCCGTCATTACATGTGCGGAATGAAATATTATTTTATGGCACTTTTACGATAAGGGTTAATGATGGCAATCATTTTATTGCTCCAATTTAGTACAATTCTTGCATTTCTGTCATGATCATGTGTTGCTTGTTCAGCTTTAGTTTTATTTGTTTTGCCGTGCAGTTCATTTAAGGATAGCCTGTTCTCTTGATAAACTCACCACTTGGCAGAAATGAGCACAGACAGAGCCTCTGATAAATGGTGTCGGCTCTAACCAATTAAAGGGTCACCGTTTCAAACGAGGACGCCGATTGCCTACCTGCTTTGAGCTGCGGCATTTCTTTTTACAGAATTCTGCATCGCTCATCACAGCGTAACGTGCAGCACACTGACTGGCCGATGTCGACTTAAAACACACCGGCCATTGTCTGCTTACCTGCCGTAAAAGAGAAATACTCTTTAATCACAAGAGTTTGGATTCAAACAGTGGGAAAAAAATAATAATAAAGAAAAATGATTACAGACTTGGGGTTCCCGCAGCGGAAATGAAACGGCCTGGGGTGACACCGTCATGGACTCCCGAGTACCTGGAGGGCTCTGGCTGCTCTTTTAGCCTTGGGACCCCTCCAGCCTCCTAACAGCTGGAGGTTTTATGTTCCTCTCCTCTCTGACCACAGCTTTTGTTCTTACGCTGGCCGTTGCGATTCTCTAGTATTAGTGATTAACTGTCCTTTAGTTTTTACTTTCCTTTGTGACTCTGTTTAGTTATCCTTATAGTAAAGCACTTTCAGGTATGCAAAGGTGCTGTAGAGATAAATGATGTTGTCCTAGAACAGCGGCTCTCAACCCCCAGTGTGCCGCGAGGATATGTGAGGGCCGTCAATTTATGCTTTTGCTGCCATCTTGACAAAGATGCTTGTGTTCAACTTACATTTATGAACCAAAGTGTGTTTGCTACTGGTGCTCTCACACTTGCCTGTGTTTTCTACAGCAGAATACAACATTTCAAAAACAGCTGTATGGTTTTATATGTACAGGGAGAGCCAAAATGAAGTACTCCATTGTGACGATGCGGGTTCTGCTCCATGCTCCTATTAATTATTGGGAACTCTTGAACCCGACACCGTCAGTAATGTAACCGGGTGAGCTGGACAGTGCAAAGCAAAGGAGAAGGTGCAAGTGTTTTTATTAAAAAACCAAAACAGTGTTCAAAATATAGGGCAGTGCCCAAAACGTCATTAAATAAATGATCCATTAAAAACAGTGAAACAAAGTGGAGGTTAAAATCTAATAAATAAATCCGGTTAAAAACAATGGCTGGAAGCAGTCCTTTAAAACAAAACCCGGTGCCTTCTTTCTACCTGGCGGCTCCCTTGCTGCTCCCTTCCGGGCCTTGAATCACGGGAGTCGCCCTACCCGCAGCTGACTTCTTCTACTGGTTTGGAAACTTTTCAATCCCTGGCTTCGTTTAGCTTCACCAGACAGAGACTTGGGATCCCCAGGGACCAGGGTGCACACACTGGGGCTTCCACTTCCCATACCTCCGACTCCCGTGGCAAACCAGCCTTCTTCCGGTCACTCCTGCTCCTCTGAAGTGCTCAGCAGGAGTGACCACTACTTTCTGCACCCCCGAGTGCCAGCCAAACACTCTACAGGGGCTCTTCTCCCAGCTGCCTGCTAATACCGTGAGCTGGCGCACACACACACTGGCTTTCAGTTCTTTTTTTTTTTTTTTTTTTTTTCTTTTTTCTTTTCACCTTCCGCACTCGCGTTTCTACTATATATCATGAGAACGTGGCACAGGTGCAGCGATTACCAGTTCCCGGCATCATTTATGGATATGGACGATTCCTCACCTGTGCACTTAAGCGAGGAAACGCCCAAACCACATCGCATCCGAGAACCGCTGCACCACGTCCCCTCTGTAGCAGTGCTACTATTAGTTAAAACTGCATCTCCCAGGTGTTTCGTTTACCTGTCGGACTGCCTTCAGTTAATTAAGCCATATTTAGTCGCTGTGTCCTGGATTGTATTCATTGTTGGGCTCTGCATCGTCGTCTGTCTGCCTGTGTGCTGAGGACTGTTTGTGGATTCGTGGCTTTCCTGCAACTGTAGGAGCGCTCCTGAACCAGCCATCCGTCTTCACCCTTTCAGTGTCTACCCGTAGGGCTGGTTTTTCATTCACTTTCAACATACAGATCTCTGGACTTGCTCTCGTCATCTCTCATTACGTCCGGTGTGGTATTCCTTGGACTTTGCTGTGTGGAGTTGTGTTTTTGTGTTTAATGTAATATCGCCGTAGGGGTACTGGGGTGGTATTATTGTTTTCATTTATGTTATTTAATTTCATTATATTCTTTAATTGTTGTTAGTTCCCAGTGTGCTTTATTTTGTCAAGGCTGGGAGTGTCCCTGGAATCCTCTATAAAAATAAATAAATCACCGTCATATTGACGGTGTGAATCTTAGCGGCACCGGACCGCTACAGACTTTCTTCTGAGCCGTGGGCCCGCTATGCCACACCCATTTCTGTTAGTCATTGCACGAGGTAGAGGCAGCCGACTGGGTTTTGTCCTTTGATTGGCGGTCCCTTGTAGTTTGCCTTGGTCAGGTGCGCACAGTGCTTTCGCTGTCGAAGCGTTCTTCAAAAACAACAAACCCGTCATCACTATGCAACGCGCCTTCTGAACGCACTTCCGCATTCCTCCTAACGGTGACGTCCCAAATCGGCAAACAGTCTTCAGTGGGTGGCTAAATTTAGACAGACGGGTACAACATTGATCAGAAAATCTCCAGGCCATCCTCTGACTGTACAAACGCCTGAAAACATCCGAGCTGCAAGGGCATCGATTTTGCTGCCTCCTAGACCTTGAGCGCACCTCTGCCTTCGGCATTTCCAACATGTCTTTTGATTTTGCACGAGGACCTTAATTTCCATCCATACATCATGATTGCAGTGCAGGAACTCGCTGAGAGACTGGGAGAGCCGTAGAGAGTTGTGCGCCAACATTCTGCAAACCGTTCATCGAGATGTTCGTCGTCATGTTCAGCGACGAGACACATTTCCATTTGAATGATTTGCATAAATAAGCAAAACCTTCGTTATTGGGCTGAAAACAACCCTCGTGAACTTCATCAGAGACCCCTGCACAGTGAGCGGGTTACAGTTTGGTGCGCCGTCGCAGAATTTGGCATTGTAGGCTCTTGCTTTTTTGAGGAGGGGGGAGCAACGGTCACCATCACTTCAGAACGTTGCATTGAAATGCGGCCCCAACTGGAAGAAATGGATGTGGTGGATGCCTGGTGTCAACAGGATGGAACAACAGCTCATACAGCGTGGAGATCCATGCAAGTTTTGTGGGAGATGTTTCCGGGGAAGCTGATCTTCCTGTGTGGCGATGTCGTGTGACCTTCATGTTTACGTGATCTCGCTCCATGCGATTTCTTCAAGTTGAAGGGATACACACACTGACCTCCAAAACCCTGAAGCCCTCATAGACGCTATTCCCCTTGAAATGGCTGAACGAGTCATGCGAGCGTTCAGAAGTCGTCTCAAAGAGTGTATCGCTAATGATGGCCACCATCTTGAAGACATCATTTTTAAAATACAGTAAAAAAAATCTATTTTGTACACCCTTTCTTGCGTCATAATGAAATGTATTTTATTATGTACCGTTTTTGTAGAATAAACGTTTGAAATGTGGTACTTCTTTTTGGCTCACCCTGTACAATACAATTGTATAGCACTCTTTACTGAGTGCAGGAGCGAAGAGCTGTGACAAATTCTCAGGTAAAATGGAAGTCTAGGTTACTAGCTGAAGTACCCAGCGTTGCCCGGGTGTGTTTGTAGAATGAGATAAGGGACGAAAGCAAAAGTTTTTAATGTGTTTTTGAAATGGTGGCCCTGCTGTTATTGCTAGCTGTCCCATCTGCCATCCTGATGCCTCTCTTTCAGTGTCTCTGCTCTCGTGAGTCAAATGAATTCCACGATTGCAGTAACTCCTTGCTGGGCTGTAACCGTGAATGCTGGCGTGTCTGACTCGTTGTTTTAGTCCAAGGTGGACAGTCCATAGTGCTTCAAATGATGAAGAATAGCCGATGAAGCAACAACCCTTTGATTGTGTTGTACTGCACTTGCCCTCTTGATCAGACCTCACTCATCAACCTCCTCCTCATCAACCCCCTCACTCATCAACCCACTCATGATGCCCTTTTTATATTACAGTAGGTAGAAGCAGCATGTGGCGTTGCCCGAGTAATTAATGTTAAGCTCTGGTCATTTTGTCTGCTAGTCTGGTTTCAGTCTGTTCGGATGTTTTACTTGTGCTGTGCCAGAAGGTGGCACTGGCGTGCAAACCGTAGCACACATGAAAAAAAAACACTGGGACCCCCCACGCCCCAAGGTTAAAATTTTGGGTTCCAAAGTAGACTGTTTTGTCTGTATGGTCTTAGAGAGCAGCTATGCAAAATGTGGTCCAGATCACTCAAAGGGTATAGGATTGTAATACTTGCTCTGAGGCAGCAGGTGGCACTGGTGTGGAAATGTTAGCACCCAGCGGGGGGGGGGGGGTATTGGAACCCCCAAAGTCAAAATTGTCAGAAAGTATAGGATTGGGAGCATACAGACCAACAGACATTCTATTTTATATATAGGGGTGGGCAAAAAAAAAAAAGGTTTTACGGTTCTAAATACGTCATGCTGGCAATTTGAGCACTTACGACATTTTACCTACTGTAAGTGCACTGCACCATTCTGAAATTCTTTTCAGTTAATAAAGCTGTTATAAGAATCATAACCTGTCCATATTAAAAAATGCAAACCCGTCCCGTTTGCTCGCCCCTGTATGTGTAGATACTAAGTACTCAATACAGAATTAGTGAATGTAAAGAATGTATTTGTTAAAACACACTTAAAACAAAGTTGAACCTGATCAACATAAATGGAAACCATCAATATCTAATTGAACTAAGTGAACAATGAAGAAGATGAAAATTGTTAAGAGAGAAAGTTTTAGACAAAATCTCAGTCCTGGAGACCTCAGCCATCTAGCCACTAGGACCCCCTGCTGGTCCTTCTTTAGTGGAGTCCATGCAGGCCGTCCAGTCTGATGAGAGGATCTTTCCATCCGTTGACTCCAGCGCCTCTTTATCTCAGATGACTTTTCTATAGGCAGGAAAACAACTTGGCAGCAGAGCAATGGCACACCAAGATGTAGAGAAGAGAAACAGAATAATAGTAATGGTTTAAAAATATTTTGATACTGTTTTATTTCTGTACAAATGACTAACAAACAGAGTTGCAATATACACGGCTGATCAGCAGCTCTAGTCAGGGTGTGCCAGACTAAAGTCGACAGTCCTCAGGCTGAATCTGATGGGGCTCCTCTTATAGCAGCAGGCAGACCTTTGGGGCCTTTTAAATAGAAGAACTAGAAGCTCAAACTCCCACCATTTTTTTTTTTTTTATTAATCTTTGGAATTGTAAGTAGGCTGGCATCTTGAGATCTTAATGTGCACTCAGGTTCATGAGTAATGATGTTTGCGAATTCTTTCCGACAACCAATTCATACTTTGTATCTTTCTAAAAGCACTGCATTCAGGTATTGTACTGCTGCCTTTCATCAGGAAGGTTTTTCATTTTGCTTGCATTCTTTTGCTGTGCTTTGTAGTTAATGAATCAAATAGGGTTATGTCACCGTAATGGCAGTACTGAAGACTGCATTTATTATCACATGGGTGAATCATTCCAGCGGGGTAATCACTCGACATTCAGGTCTGGAATGTCTAGCAGCCAACACACTTTTCTCTTTTGCTCTTATCTTCTATATCCATATTTTACCTGATCAGTTTCATTGCCAACTCTTTTTTGCTCTGCAGTGAATATGTGTGTATGTGTGCCCTGAGATGGACTGGCACCACATTTATAGAATACTAGCTGTACCCCGTGGCTTCGCCCACATAGTAATGAAACAGGACAAACTTTAAAAATCAACACTTTGACATTGGCACCATATCTGATTCGTGTTCAGTTCTCACGGGTGAGTGTCCCCCGCGTGGGGAGAAAAGCACATGGCAATCAGCAGCTACCCTCTAAAACACACGGAGCTCTCCTCTCGCTCTCTCAAAAACGTCAAACGTTACTCCTTCACAGTCTGTAGATGATAATGTCTGTTGAACAAACAGGTATCACTAGCTAAGCGGTGGCGAGGTGCGCTCCAACACGTGGCGAGACGTAGACCAACTCAAACAGAGGCTGGTGAGTGAATGAAGAAGGCCCACCGCCACTCTGTTGGATTTGCATAAATCGGTACCGCAAGCGAACTCTGGTACTTCGCGTGATGAGAGAAGTCACAAAATCAACCGGAAAGTTCAAACAAATTATAGAAAAGTAATTCTCTCGTGAAAAGTGGACAGACATACCGACAAACGCATGGACCACAAAATTTTTAAAACCATTTCTTAGCGAGCGCCTATGGGCCAAAGGGTAACCTACATTCGAAATTTTAAGTCCCAAGTCCTCATGGCTCGGGAGATTTTGTGATGAGTGACTCGGTGGTATTTGGCTTTTATATATATAGATAGATAGATTAGTTCCTGTGTTGCCCCCCGACACTCTGATGGTCTCTACGCCGTTGTCATTGAACAAGTAAATAAAGAAAAGCTGGTGGTGTTTATGATGTGCAGCTCTTTGACATCAAATCTCTAACTGGTTTGTCAGCTTCTACTGCCAGCCCAGGGACCAACTCCTCGCATGTGATTTTCACGCTACAGTCAACACTCTTATCACCGCAGTATGGCACCGGGTGTGCTACAGCATAAGTGCAGTCACTTTCCTCTGTAAATATTTGTCCATTTTCTTAAGTGACATAAAAAAGATAATCGGGAGTGCAGCCTTTTAGCAGCTGCTGCTTACTACACAATGCGCTTATTTGTTAATGACAATAACAATAAAAACACAGTAATTCTTTATATTTATATAGCACTTTACTCAAAGCCACTTCAGCCACCACTAACATGTAGCATCCACCTGGATGATGTGACGGCAGCCATTTTGTGCCCCCATACATTAGCTGTTAGGTGGTGATAGATAGTTAGTTAGTTAGCCAGTTAGAGATTGGTGATGATTAGGGGGCCAGAATGACCAGGCCGTGGTGGGCAATTTAGCCAGGCCTTCGGGATACGCCATACTCTTTACAAAGGATGCGCAGGGATCTTTTATGGCCACAGTAACTCAGGGTTCATCTGAATCATTTTACAGCAGTGTCCTTGTCACTGCACTGGGATCCACTTTCAGACCACAGGGTCAGTGCCCACTGCTGGCCTCACCAACACCTCTTCCAGCAGCAGCCCAGTCTTTTCCTGGTTGGTCTCCCACCCAAATGCTGGCCGGGCCTGAATAGGCGTAGCTTCAGGTGGATGACCTCTTCCGAAGTGCATTCTTTTCCAGTATCTCACTTCGGACATGTTGGAGCAGTGGGTAGTGCTGATGGGTCCAGCTGTCTGTGTTCAGACCCCATGCCCCGGTTATCCAAAAAAGATGTGACGCTGTGTAAAATGTAAATATAAAACAGAATGTGGCGATTTGCAGATCAATTTACATTTATATTTAATGTATGAATGTACAAACGCAACATAATTGTTGAAAACTGAGAAGCCATCACGTCTGTAACGTCGCACAGACCCCGACAAGCCGCTGCTCCAAATGGCAGTGCCCGTTCCCGACAAAACGGTGTCATGGAAAATGTTCAAAATAGCTACATTTTAGATACACTTAAATATGTAATAATAAGGCAGTGAAAGAATAGATAGATTATTAATCCCAAGGGGAACTTCACATACTCCAGCAGACTATTCAGATTCCCTGTGTCTCCAAATGAAGATACAAAATCAGGTCCACAATAAAGATAAAGGGGAAAACCAAATGACAAAGCCCTGGAAAAATATACAAAAAGCAGCCCCCCTAAAGCTCCACAAAGACACAACCTGGTGCCGCATTCGGACCGAGGATGGTGGATCTGGGAAGGCAGCGCTGCTAAGCACCACATGCAAACTTAAAAGACTGTAACACTGCAGGACTGGGCCGGACCTGAAAGCGAGACGGAGGGAGAGCTGCTGCGTAAGCTTTCACTGTGGTGCAGGAGTGGGTGGAGTGGGTCGAGGGGGGAGAGGCGGGATAGACGGCACTCGCCTGCTATGGGGCCCTCTTTGGCAAAGGTCCATCAGTCATGGTGCATGGTTCCCTGTTACAGATGAACTCAGGCGGGGCCGTTACCTCTGTATCACCTAACAGCTGCTCGCGTACCGCACAGGTAGTCACGAACTTGTTTAATAAAGGGATTACTTTCAGGAGACAGTTGACGAACATTTTCAGTTGTGTTTATTTAAAAACTCTCTGAGGAATTTCTAAAATGTTTCTGAACATCAGTCTTACTGCTGGGGAGGCTGCGGCCCCCCAGTTTGAAAACCACTGGTATGCCCTCCTCAAGTTCTATTTAATGTAGCATCAAGTATTCAGGTTAGGCCAGAGCCAGCCCCATTTCTCACATTTATAGTCTCTGCTCGACTGTGTTTACTATTAAAGCCTCATTTAGTGTTCTTTTTGAGAATTTCGGAGTATATTATCATTCTGTCAGGGCAGGCCGGTTGATATGTAAAATATAATAATAAAAGCGTACAGCAATGACAGGAGATTCCACTCTCCTAAAAGCAAAGCGTCGGTGCTGAACAGAAGTGATTGCTCTGTGCTATGTACTCTTCATTTAGTCGTTTTACTAATGTGACAGAAATAAATCAAGAAAATGAAAAGACACCCAGCTGCGCATCGTGTCACCCACCAGGGTTAATACAAATCCAGAAGTGAGTCATCACCATAGGCAGCAGCCTTTCAAAGCGGGATTACCTGCAAGGTTTAATTCACAAAAGATCTGAAAGTTTACTTGTAAAGGGGGCTTAAGAGCTCAGGGCTGTAGGAGAGATTTCAAATAATAATAATGCGAGGCTTGTTGGAGCCCATCGCTGCAGCAGCAAGTCCAAGGTGGACCCAACTCAGGATCAGGGCCTGTTCACTCACTGATTCACATGAGACCCATTTATAGAACCACCAGGTCACCAAACAGACATGACCTCTGAGACATGGGAGGAAAAGCCATGCAGACCCAGGGAGAACTTGAAAACAAGTCTGTAGCACAAGCACAAAGCGATGGAAAGAAGTCTGGGGCACCGTGGTGGATACCGTGTAATTGGCTGAAATGAAAATCGTCAAAAAGTTTGAGAAAAACACAAGTATGTCTTTTCAGATGGGAGTCAAAAAAGGTCTGGCTGAAGATGGCAGCATTGGTTTAAAATATAATAGGCAGGAAGGGGCGAGTCCAGGAGGGCAGATGACAGAAGTGACATCAGAGCTGGTAAGGCTGCCAATCTGCAGTGGGAGGAAGAGAAAAGGAATTGAGCAAAAACGACAACCCCTGGTTTCATGGGTAATTACCGTCACCAGAGTCTTTCCTGTCTGTCTGTCTGAGTAATCCTGCCAGCTACACCAAATTCTTTCTTTCTATCTATCTATCTATCTATCTATCTATCTATCTATCTATCTATCTATCTATCTATCTATCTATCTATCTATCTATCCTGCCTACTATACCAAAAATAGAA
>JANRMT010062845.1:13041233-13091712 GCA_026402145.1 Polypterus bichir lapradei | reverse complement strand
ATCTATCTATCTATCTATCTATCCTGCCTACTATACCAAAAATAGAATCTATCTATCTATCTATCTATCTATCTATCTATCTATCTATCTATCTATCTATCTATCTATCTATCTATCTAATCCTGCCAGCTACACCAAATTCTGTCTGTCTCTCTGTCTGTCTTATAGTGCCTTTCATGTTTTTTTTCTGTCATATAGTGCTTCTATTTATCTTTCTAAACCCTAGGATGTTGAATCTGTCAGTTGGCAGCGCTAAGCACCACGTCAATATGTTGTCCAGATTTAAAACGGCACAAGTTAACGCTGATGCAGCTTAAAGTGAACTACATTTGCTTTTATTTATTTATTGTGTCAGTGAGTGAAGATCATTTTGCTTTTCCTATTGTGTGTAAGATATGCGTATATAAAGTAGATGCCTAAATTATTGAACAAAAGAAACAGCATGAAAGTGACGTGATGTGGTGAGTAAATTCACAAAAAGGCAATGGAATATTATTTAGATAGAATTCTGTCCTTGAAAGTACCTCCTGCATTTGGCATACAATACCATATTAAACACAGCTTGAAGGGCTTCATTGCCGCTTGATGAATCTTTTATTATAATTTATGGAATAATTATCATGCACTTACAGATCCATTTATTGCATAAATGAAGAAAATCCATATCCAGCACAAATGATAATAAGGAGCCGTCATTGTGAAATCAGTGACTTGTGGCTATTTAGAAGCTTTGGACAGGAGTTTGTTTTCTTCATTTCTTTATTTAGAAGTTCCTGATCATCAAAAAAAAGCTTTCTGAATTTAGAAGCTAAGTAGCAGACATATTTAATAGCGGTGAAAAGCAAAAATATAAATAAATATCTGCACTGGTACTCTGCAGGAGCCTAGGGACAGACTTGCCCCTGGATCTGAGAAACAAAATGAAACTCTTAAATCAGTTTGTCGGTCTCTCGTGTGTGTGTGTGACATTTATACCAAATCATTCTGGCAAAACCCATCAGGTTTTACAAATTAAATTCTGTATAAAATTCAATGCGTTTATTTTATTTGTTGAGCAAATGCTAAAAAATCTATTGCAATTTACAACCAGCAGGAACGCAGCAACTGTTTTATTAATATCCATCTGTCTGTCCATCCACTGTCTGGACCCACTGTGTCTAGTTCAGGCTGCCTGAATTACTATATTAATTTTTCTTTTTGGGACAGAAATCATATCGGGGTCGAATATGCTGTAGTAAATATGCTATTGATTATGTGTCCACCATTCCTCCGTTTTCTAAGCGTCTTATCCTGCTCAAGGTCACCGGGCTTTGGGGATTCTGCCGTTTCTTTTTTGTAACATGGAAATCAAAACTGCACGTGCTGCTCTAGATGAGGCCTCACTAGTGTGTTGTACAGCTTAAGCATAACCCCCCTTGACCTGCACCCCACTCTTTGGAGTTGGGCTACATGACCGAACATCCTATTGGCCATCTTAATGGCTTCTGTACACTGTCTGCATATGGAGAGCCAGGGGTCCACTGTGACTCCTAGGTCCTCCTCCTCTAGTGACATCCTGGGGCTTTCTACAGGTCTATGCTGAAAAGTAAAGTAAGTAGCAGCCTGAATTGAAGTGAATCCCAAAGCTCCCAGTATCTCTGGATGTGGTGAAGGTGGCACACCATTGCAAGGCTGACGTCAGTGATGAACTAACTCGGAGAACCTAGAGGGCAGAGCAGACCCTTTGTCTTCATAAACTGCATTGTATTAATGTGGGTAGTGACGTCCTTTACGTATTCTGTATGTCTGTGATGGCCAGTGTGGTGGGCCAGGCTGTTTATGTTCCTTCAAGAGAGGCCCACAGACTCCACAAAGCTAATTAAGAAGGCCACACGCTCCGATATCGAACAACTCTGTGATGGCCAGTGTGGTGGGCCGGGCCACTAAGATCACATCAGGAGAGGCCAACGTAATCCACAAGCGAATGTAAAGGGCAGGCTCAGAGATGGGAGGTCCACTGGACCCACTGGATGTAGTGGAGGAGCAGAAAATAAAGGCAAGATTGATGGCCATCATGAAGAGGGCTGCACAATCCTCTCTTTGACAGACTAGCATGGAGGACTTTTTATTACTCATCTGAAGTTTGTCAAGAGACGCCATTGGGACTCCTTCATACCTACGACAGTACGCCCTTGTAACGCCTCACGGGGAATTGGCCTGCTCTTCTTATCTCTTACCGAGTCAAACGTTTTTCTTTTTTTTTTTTTTTTTTTAGTAATTCTGGTGTGTTTGAGGGTGGGTGGTGGTGGTGGTTTACTTATTGAGCGAGCGTCTGTAAAAACTACATTTTGCCCCTTGGGACAAGTAAAGGCACTATCTATCTGTTCATCAATCAGAGTGTATTCACAGCGTTACTACCCACATGTAATGTTTGCATTCAATTTGGATGGTCTCCAGTAACCCAGTAAAGGGTATAAGGGGGTCTGGAAATGAGTGGATGACAGGGACTGCCTGACCATCAGTGGACACACGTGCAGCAAGTCGGTTTGGATCGTCCAATTCAACTAACATCACATTCATTACCAGCACTGCTCGTTACATTAGTGACTGGAAACTGCCCGAGGAGAATGGTGATAGAGGGGGGCAGATGAGATGTAATGTAAGTAAATGTGTGCCGGGGGCTAAGATTCACACAAGTTGAAGACGGTGATTTATTTTACTTTGGGGACCCCCAGGCACACACACACACTCTTACAAACATACTGATAAAGAGGCTCGATTAAATGATAGTAAGGATAATAATATATTTACAATTTGATGTCTGTATTATTTATTTGTAAAGATTATTGTTGGGTTCCTTGCTCTTGTATTTGTGTGTTTCTGTTATCTGCACTGTCTCCTGTATGTGGAGCCTAAGGAGGTCGGGCCACCTGAACATGCAGCATGAGCTGAGCTAAGTTTGGAAAGTGATGCCGCCTTTGGCGTTTTGTGCTGCCAGGCAGATCATAACTCCTGAAAGTGTTTAATATCTGAGAAGGCACCAGAGTGACATGGAGGAAACACACACACACACCATATAGACTTTGGCCTCCGAATCTGAGCCCACTGAAGCCAAAGGGCTAACTTCTGTGCCATCATGCCACCTATTTATCAAAACGGGGTTCCATTTTAAACGTGAAAAGACTTGCAGTAGGATTCCTTTGTTTTTAGTGAAGAGCCCATCCGTCTGGTTTGCGATTTGAATATTTTTGTTGTTTTCGTGGAGTCTGTGCTCCAAGTAATCACCCGAGTGTTTCTTTAATGGCCGCTTTATCCACATACTTAATCTGCATGTTCCTTCAGCCCGTGAGAACTGTTCTCAACAAGGCGACACCTCGGCGTTCCAGCAGTTGTGTAAACATCGTTGGCTCTTACGGAATGCCAGCGTTGCCAGTCTGTGCCTGAAGTTTTGGCTCTAAATTCACTCTTTTACTAGCGAGGGTGCTGCAGATGAGTCCGTCATGTAGACACATTCATGAAACGTTAAGTGTACTGCAGTTTCTCACGAGTGTTTCTAGCCAAACGTATTTAAAGTGTTTTTATTTTTCTCTTTTCAGAAGTTGAAACAAAAGAACCAACAGCTGAAGCAAATAATGGATCAGCTCCGGAATCTCATTTGGGAAATAAATTCAATGTTGGCAATGAGGAGCTAAACTCGATGCCCCCGTGTGATCCAAGAGAGAGCATCTGCTGTGCTGCGGATTGTGTGCGCGTGTGCGTGCGCATGTGGAGCCAGCTGGGGGCGCTCTCTGGATGCTAAGACTTCATCTCTCTTCCTCTTCATTAACCCTTTGTGTTAACGTTTTGCTTCATTTTTTTTTAGCCAGACCTGGACTGTGGTGTCTGCAACAAGTGAACGAAAAATCTTTGACCACCTTAAAAAAAAAAAAAAAAAAAAAACCAAAACCAAAAGAGCAGCGTACTTCGTTCTCAAAGCCGTGATAGGCGATGCGTGGCTCGAATTGTCAGGCTAGTTTTCAGCTCAAATAAGACAACATCAGGTACGAGTTGTTTTGTTACAAATGTGCTTGTGGGTGTCAAAGTGCGGTGGTGTGGCTCACGTTAAAGTGATGACAGCAAACAGTTGATGTCCCCATTTTTGTTAATGGTGTGAAAATTTTATGGACTTTTAATAAGTGTAATATATTGGAGTTTTGTGAGAATTGTGTAGTTAAACTTTACCCTTCAAGTGATGTGCATTAGGATTCTTTCCATTTCCTTTATTATCCATGTAGAGCTCCGTAAAAAAGAGAAAATGCTTCATTTTATTCATTTTTTGAACAATTTCAGTTCTGTGCTGTTGTAATGCAGGGTAATAAAAATGAACTCCTGTAAAAAACATTTAAGGTTTCCAAACTTATTGTATTGCCATGTAAGACTGTTGTTGTCATTACTGCCATTATTATTATTAGGTGGACTCCTTTATCCAAAGCGACTTACAACATTTGAGGTGCAGTTGGTTCCACTTCCTTTGTTTTTCCAGTTGTGGTGTCAGAAGTGGGATTTGAATCGACAGCCTCATCCTCCTCACCACACTGCCTGCCTGTTACGTATTATTGTTAAATCAACTGGACACCCGTATCTATGGTATCTGTGCCCACTTCGTCCAGCATTAGTGAAAGGTTGGAACCCATTCTGGACGGGGCACCAGTCCATCTTAGGTGAGGGCACTTTGCCATATTTACTTGGGCTTGGCTATGTTAGGGTTGCCACATCTTAGGGACGGGGGGAAGCCAAAGTGACGTCAATACGAGGGGGTCGTGTAGTCTGCGCATAGGCCTCCCAAGGGTCTGTATACTAAGAGTTCAAACGCTGGGTTGGAATGAAGACCCTAACCCTAACCCTAATTCTTGTCTTTTAATTCACTTAACCGTTCTCAGTAGTTCTGTCCATAGCATTTCTGAAACTGATTCTTCTTTATTTCAGTATGGACTGCAGACCAAAACACTCCACTCTTGTTACCCTTTACATTATTCTCTCACACTTTTCGTTCGTCTTCTGGTTTGGAAGTCCGCAAATGTACGAGTGAGTGGAAAACTGTGAGGGACAAATGGGGTCGCCTACGGAAGAGAACGTGTAATAAGAGGAGCGGTGATCCTGGACGGCCTGCGTTTTAATGGGTCGTTCACTTTCGTTGTGTCGTCGTCTAAACACCCGGCCAGCTAACGTTCAGGCATGTGCCAGCAGTGTGACGTGACACAGACGTATAAACTGCTTTCGATGGCGTAGGCTCGGCAATGGAGTGTAAATTGGCCTTAAGGATCGGTCAGTCGGTCGGTTCTGCTTGGTGTTTTTGGTCTTGATTGTAACCACACAGCTTGGGTATGCAGCTTCAGTGTACTGCGTGTGCCACACACACACACACACACACACAGGCGAGCCATGGGAGAACAAGTGCCAGCTGTAAGCCTAAGCCACTTAACTCTTTCAGGGCTGATGTCGACATTCAGAGGTAGAGGACGGTAATCGGCTGTAAACTGTGACAGAACTCACCCTTACGTTTGTTTGACTCTCTTTGCTAGAAGTAAACTTAAGTAGCTTAGCTGATTTAACCTCAATTCCCTGCATGAGTAGCGAAGAGCAAAGATCCTCTAAAGTGGCATCGACATCTGGCGAGAAACTAAATTAGGGTTAGGGTTAGGGTTATGGACGTTTTACAACATATCACTGAATCGGGCTCTGACTTGTCGGACTTGGAATCAGAAGATGGACATCAAAAACAAATGTGAGGTACCAGCGTCAGTTGATCAGTCCCCAGCTGATGGTGGTGCTGAACACGTTTGTGTAGCTGATACACCTACAGCAGTGTTCACCTGGGAGGACCACCACTTATGATGACAAGAGGTACAAACTGTATGGCGTCACACTGCCACTGCTGCCCAGCGGTTGTGTGAAGACAGCCAGGCAGCCGACCCACCGTGCAGTCCTGCGGGCCATCGAGGTGCCCCTGAGCAGCCACTGCCGCCAGAGTTGCTGAAAAGGCGCCAACAGCAGCCACAGCACGTAGCAACAGGCGTTTTATGTTGAGACCATTGCTTTGTGTGCTGTTCAGAAAACTGAAGTTTTTGGAAAAAGTATTCAGCCCTCAAAGAGTTAAACATTTCTGACGTTTACGCAGCTGATCGTCTGTTGTGTTTTCAGGACTGCAGCTGCAAAACAAAAGGCAGGAATCCTACAAAGAGGCCTAAACCTAAAACAAGAAAACGCTTAAAGATAAGGGACCGACACCCCATAGCTCGGCGAAGTGAAATGAAATGATTCAGAGAGTTATCTAGTGTGGTAGCCGGCCTGGACACAGACAGGCGGACACGTTCAAGTCGCCCGACACCCCAAAAGTCCAGACCGCCAGTCAAATGCCTCACTTGTCTTCAGGCCGCCTCCACTCCTCTCCACCAGGACCTCGTCTTCTCGACCTCCCGACTCCAGCCATCGAACGGAGGGAGGCGGCCCCTTTTATAGTCACCCGGGTGTGCTCCAGGTGCCTCCCGACAGTCTTCCACCGGCACTCCCCAGTGTGGCAGAAGTGCCAGCTGTGTACCCAGAAGCACTCCGGGTGTCCCCGCTCCTCTTCCCAACCCCCGGAAGTGCTGAGGTCCAGAGCTCCCAAGGCATTGGGGCGCCCCCTGGCGGTGCCAACGGGCCCCTACAGGGTTGAGCTTCAAAGCTCTGTTCCGTAGTCCCCATAGGCACCAGGGTGGTCACCCCCACGTGGTCTGGGGGAGGCATAAGCCCTCCTCCAGGGTGTCCCGGTAGGGTGCCCAGCCACCTGTGACACTAGATAGACAGACAGATAGCAACAACCCTCAAATACTCACAAGAATTACTAAACAAGGAGGAAACTTGTGACTTGGCTGAAGGGTGCCAGCGAGGCAGGGGTCTTACCGTTGTGGCGCACCCCCTGAACTTCTAGCGAGCACAAACGTGGCATCCAGACTTGCGTAGCAAGGAAGCCGCTACGCTTTTAAAATGAGGGACGGATAGAATCGGGCCAACACCCAAGCCCTGCCGTATTTCCACCTTGCCGCCTGAATATTCACAGCACCCAGGAAAATGCCCATAAAGATTAAACACACGGATAAATAAACTGTTCCTTATTTGCTAGAATAACTACTGACAAACACAAAACAAAACCCCACACGACAATATTTACAGTCCTGAAAAACGTCCGTAGTGTAAGAGATAGAAGTGATTCTGGAAATGGAAACTGTGGTTAAAGGATGGAAAGAAGTGCGGAACGCAGTAAACTGCTTCTTGGAGCGTGGAGAGTGAAATGCAGGCCTACCACCGGAGTCCAGAAGAACAGACGCACCTCTTCTTAAAGAGCATCTGTGGACTGGATTGGGAGGAAAGAAGAACCCACCGCCGTCCTTCAGTCCAGTGGCCGAGCGCCAACCTTCTCCGCCACGAGTGTTTGGCCCAATCGGAAAGCCCCGCCACATCCTTCTCTAACCGCTTTTATCGATACACTGCATACAAATCCCACAAGCCCCTCCGCATCTGTGCAAACCCATTTAAAGGCACCGACCACCATTTACAAACAGGAATCGGCGCAACAAGTGGTGGTGTTCAAATCAAACACTTACTGAACACGACAGACCTACACACAAATAAACCCCCCTACACCGTGGCTAGGATGGACCCTCGGTCATGTTGTTTCCTGACGCACTTCTGCTCAGTATTTGTTTGTTTGCTGAAAGTCCTCAATGCTGCCGTGTCCCAGAGAGGATGTGCGCCGTTGTTCATGATGGCCATCATGTTTGTCTTCTCTGCTCCACCACCAGCACCGGCGGGACCAGAGGGCTTCCCATCACTGAGCCTTAGCTTGTTGATTCGGTGGTCCTCTCATGAAGTGATCTAAGCGGCCCGTCACAGAGTGGTCGACCAGGTAAAGGATGTCACTGCCTACGTTAAAGGAGCACATAGCAAGTCACATGGTGCCACAGCAGAGCTCTTGTGTGTGTGACACTCCGTGACTGTAAATGTCGGTAATTTCTGATTTTTCTTGAGATGACCATTGAAAATCATTGGACAAGTCATGCAGTGTGATGACTTACATGACAGACTAAGACCACCCAGTCCCCCCACCCTACCCCAGGGGGGTGACGTCAGTCTTGGGTCCCGTACACTCTGTCTTCATGATGACTGTGAGCGTGTGCCCCCTTTGAATGTCCCCCTCACCCAAACTGCACGTCTTTGGGCCGTGTGATGAAATGGGAGACGAACGCCTGCAGGACACGGGGACCCCAGGCAGACCCGACGCTAATGTCGGCAGCCTGGAGCCGTCAGGCCGCGGTGGTGAAGCTTGTGCCGCTTGTCTGTGAGTGATGGTGGGGTTTGTGACATCTTTACTATCCGTACACGCGTGTCTCAGTCCCGGTTATGTCACTCCTGGGACCAGATGAGCTCACCGACCTTAAACTTTAAACCAGATGCTGCAGGGAGTGCCGCGTTCTTAGAGGCGAAGAAAGAGCCGACGTGGCGGCTGCCATGAGGACCTGCGAGCGGGAAGTGGCTGTGACGAGGACAAAGGGGACTTTTGAGGGGACAATGTTAGTTACGAGTCAGAAAGTGGGGGACAAAAGTGTTGTGCGTTTGACATCAAAGCATCATCCACAAGATAAAATGTCATGTAATGATTTCCAAAAAATGTTTACGACTTCTACCCTAAAATACAAATTTCAACAGACGATCCCTGGAGCTGAAGCACCACATATGAAAAAGAAGGTGAATGGATCCAATAAAATGGCACCGTGCCCTTGGAATCCCACCTGTGGTGCGAGGAAGAGGAGGGTTTATCTCATTTCTTTGAAGAAATCTGAGCTTTAAAGGACGGGTGTGCACCCACCCCAGAACGTCCACCTTCTTCTTTTCAAGCCCCCCCACGGTAGCTCCAGGCCTCTTCTCTCAGTTGAAATATGAATTGCCAGCTCATTTTCAGTCTTTTTTGCAGACCTCCTCAGGTTCTTCTCCAGAGTCTCCCTGAACTGGACGCCATCCATCCTGCCTTCAGTCCCTGCAGGTGAGAGGCTGCCCCACAACACTCTAGGGGTCTCGCCAGTCTGGTTTGTATGTACAGTCCGTAAATCCCTCGGGTTTTGAATTTATTATTTGACTGACTCACGACGTTTGGGAGAGAATTGCTTCCATTTGGTTTTCCAATCGGAACACAGGCAGGTGACGTGACTCCCTCGTGGTCACACTGGAGTGTCACTAAAGTCTGAAGTCCAAAGCCTTCACCGCTGCCCCACCCTGCGGTGATGTGCGTTTGGAGTAAATGAACGCCCGCACAGCGGCTATCTGTGCCCACGTCGCCCAGTTCAGGGTTTGGGATGCTGGAGTCTGTCCCAGCAGCACTAGTAGAAGGCGGGACCCCCGTCTATCACAGGGGGACACTCACTGCCATATTTAACAAGTCTGGGTTACCGCATCTTAGGGACGTGGGAAGAAACAGCCGAGTTGACATGCATGGAGATACAGTGGGCCCTGACGGCTTTGGCATCTCCCTCACCGGCCGTCCCGTCCCCCCAAACACACATTCCACCCGCACATTTTCAGTGGTCTTCGGGAGACCTACTGCTTTCTGGGCACGTGACTGCCCTTGTAATCTGAAGGACCACCTTAAACATCCATCCATTTTCCTAGCCAACTTCTCCGGGGTGGAGTCATGGAGCAGTGGGAGTTTATCTGAGCAAGACCCCCAGTACGAGGCAGGAACGACACCTGGACGGGACCCCACGGGCTGAACATACGGGAGCAATGATTTCACTCTTCAAGTTTACTGTTATGGTTTCGAATGAAATTAGTATGTGTGAAAGGTGCTATATACGAGAGAAAGACATAGATGTTAGGCATTATAGGACAGCAATGTGAAAGGCGCTATATAATAAGTAGATGGATGTGAAGGCCACTATTTAAGAGATGGATAGATGTGAAAGGCGCTATATAATAGAGAGAAAGAGATATGAAAGGCACTATTTTAGAGATGGATAGATATGAAAGGTGCTATATAACATAAAGAAATAGATGTTAGGCATTATAGAACAGAGATGTGAAAGGCGCTATATAGTAGGGAGTTAGTAAGAGATCCTGTAGATACAGAAGGCTCTATCAACACTTGAAGGCCCGGCGTAAGCCCAGTATGAGGTGTCCCCCTGTGTAGCCCTCCTTATTTGTGTTACGTTTGCTCAGCTCTTGTCCAGTCTGCTCGTTGATTTTGTTGTTGTTCCCTCGTCTTCTCTTCTCCGTTTCCTGGATCCCCTTCATTGGTATTTTGTGACAGACTTCATGTTTTTTGTTCCCTGGCGCTGCCCGTTTGCAGTTGGCAATAACGCCGAGTGATGCACGTGGCTGCAGGGCCGTCATCAAGGGGGGAGTAGAAGTGTGACTTCAGCTTCTCTGTCCTCCGTCTTGTGGTTTGTTTGTCCCCTTTTCTTCAGGTGTTCCCTCTTGGGAATGTGTCCTAATGATGTGTTCGTGTAACTCAATCAAGCCTCTGTGGCTGTGGGTTGAAGTGACCTTATTGTAGCAAACAGACTTCTTCCTCCTCCTCCTCCATTGACCCCCTTTATCCCAGTCCCAAGCTCTGCCTCCTCGGTGGGCCAGAGCTCAGAAGGGGACACAGGCCTTCTTCCATTTCATTCCTGAACTCACATTAGTGTCCACTCCAGTGGTCTGCCTCAAGTTCTGTCAGGGACCATGGGGGTGGGGGGTTTCCTCGTTCGTGTAGGGCTTACCAGCACAGTTGTCCCTGTCTACCTAAAGTTAACTGGTGGGAGCCCTTTCAAGGGTGAGCCCACATGGTGGTTCTGAGAGCATGAGGTGCAATCCCAGAAGCAGCTACAAGGATTCCAGCTCTGGACCAGAAGGAGCTGGGCAGTGCCACTTGGGATAGGCTGGTGTATCCAGCTCAGTGTCATGTGAAGAAGCAGAGGGGAAGAAGAAATAAAGTCATGTTAATGGACAGACACTGGGAGGCACCATTTATGTTACTCAGTGTGGGTGTGGCTCTGGCTGGGGTGGGTGGTCACCCAATGAAGCTACATCATCCCTACATATCTTAGTAATGCCACATGGACAGCGTCTACCTGTGGAATGCAAGTGCGTGCATTTGACTACGGGGGACCAGAGGTGGATGCGACTGGCACTGATCGGCACACCCTCATGTCACCTTGTCACTCACTTTGGAAAAGAAAGGCAGACTGCCACGTGCAGCGCCTCACTCAGATGTGTGTGAACTCTCTCGGAAGCTTGGACTTGCTCAGTTTCGCTTGTTTAGAGGTTCTCTGGTCGCTACTCGAACACCCAAGGGTCGCATCCTCTTCCACCGAGCGCGGGGCTTCGGGAGGGACGCACGTGGAGCGTTGAGGGAGGAAGGGGACACCCGCCTAGCCAGATCAGCCGAATCAACCCTAGCGATCAATGGTGAGTTACAGATGTCACAGCCAGTTCGCCCTCACATCCAGCTTCTCAGCTGGCGTCTCTGGTATTTATACCCCGCCTGCCGAGCTCCTCTGTCGATTGCGGTAACCTGTTATTTCTGGCGTATCGCTCTAACGTAATAAATGTCATTGTGTACGCTAAGAGCCCCTCGCCATTATATGTAAAATCTCATTATTGTACTGCAGTGTTTTACTGGCAGATTTTTTTGAGTTTTATTTCTCTTCATCGCCTTTTCTCTCCCAGTAGCGTCTTATGCAAATCAGCCGAACTGCTATTGGATTGAATCACCGCGATGCCTTTATTTAGCGCTTCCGGCTTCGAGGTGCGCGTTACTCTGTGCGCAGCTACCGCGATAACTGCTCGGGATGTTTACACGGGATAGCCCGCGTTTTAAAGGCGCTGCCACGTGAAGCTTCACGCGGCTGCCTTCAGTCCGTAGTGAGGAGGCCACAGACGGCTGCACGTTCTGCTGGAAAAGGCCACGTACACGCAGCAGGTCGCTTCATCGGTAGTTTTTGTTTAAACCCCCTGTGAAGTTTACGTGCAGTCGTCCGTGCGCATCTGAACGCAAGATAGGATGAAGGGGGGGCTGCGCTTGCGAAGAACAGGGGCTGCAAGTCCGAATCCTCTGGTCAACAGCCAGGCACTCTTACCAAACATCAGGGGCTGGACGTCTGAGGACAGCGGCTAAAGACGAGGAAGCCCCCCCATTTATGACGCCACTGTTTATTGGATTCATTTACGTATTGTGTATATCGGGTTGGGGGGGGGTTGGGGTGTCCGCTGTCATCGCATCAACTATCTAATTTATTATTATGTATGTGTACTAATAAATATCTAGAATACAACCGTTTATTGATTTATATTGAATACTACTATATAATGAAACGCAAAGGGGTGTGTCTGGCATATTTGAGCAATCTGATTGGTCAGTTTGGCTTGGGGGACACAATCGACAGAGGAGGTGCGAGTGTGAGACGCACAAGGAGGAGTAAAGGAGTAGGAGGACCACCGAGAATCAGCAAGTGTAAAAGGAGATGGGCGAGCAGGGTCTGTCATGAGCCATCCTGACTTAATTCCACTCCTCCTCTTCTTCGTTGCCAATTGGCTTTTACCGCTTAGCCATCCAGCTCCACCCTGGCTGCTGCTATTTAAACCTCCAGCGCCACCCACAGCCTGGTGCTACTCCAACGTATTTAGCCCCGCCCAGGCTGTTAGCGCTCAGACTTCTTGCTCCACCCCACCCCATTCTTTCCAATCTACAGCCATTCCAAATCCAGCCCTGCCCAGCCTGCTGCCAGTCAGACCTCAAGCCCCACCCAGTACTCAGTGATGGCCGCTGCGTAACATCAGTTCCAATTTCTTTTATGGTCAGGGACTCTCGGGGGGACACAGGGACAGGGGGACACAGGGACACGGGGACACCGCCCCCCCCCCCTTACAGTTTTAATTTTCAGGCTTTCATGGGGTCCTCTTTGGCTTATGTGTGTTTTCTACTTTATTATTGGTTTGGTTATTTTTGAGTGATTATGTTTCCATGTCTTGTCATTTTCTAACATGCTTAGACCTGAACAGGGTACACTTGAGGGTCTGCTGGAGCCAATCCCCGCTAGCATGGGGCACAAGGCAGGAACAAACCCTAGCCAGGGCAAATACATACGAACACACACACACACACACACAGGGCCCAGTTTAGCATCATCAGTCCACCCCACCAAACTCTGGCCTGTGGGAGGAAAGCCACGCGGGGAGGACCCGAGACACGCCGCCCCCCTGCTCTCCATACTGCACCAGTGTGTTTGTGTGTGATTTCAGTTTTATTTCTTATTTCATATTAATGTCCTGTGTCTTTAAATGTTCAGCCAGTCTTGTGAGTGGAGCCCCCAAGGAGGCGGGGCCACCATGACATCACTGCTGTTGGCCCCTCCCTCTGCCTTTACAGGGTTTTGCTCCTCTTTGAGGTTTTTGGGCTTCGCTTACCGGGTTTCATCCTGAGATTTGTTTGCGGTTTTGGGGTAAAACCCTTGGCCTTGTTAGTTTTTGTTTGTCCCTTTTACATATTTTTGTGTACTTTAAAGTATATTTTAAATTTTTAAAGCCAACTCCCCATTTTTGGGGGTCATGGCCTCCTGCAGCCTGCCAGTATAGTTGGTGAGTCAAACTACCTCAGCTGATGCCTACTTGTAGGCAGGCTTGGGAAAGACCTGGCCATTCTTCGGGGTCTTCTTCAGAGGCCTTGCACCCTTTTTTTCTACTTTGACCCCCACCCATAACCTTACAATGGCATCCCACCCAGGCTCGATTCCCAAAACTCTATAAATGTTGGCTTCTACTTTCTGTGCCTGTAAAAAGTGACCTGGAACAACAGACGGAGTGGCGCTTAGTCCTGCGGTCAACTCCATCGCCCTCGGTGATTGAAAGGGGTCCGCACACTTCTGGGATCAGGGGGCAAGATGTCTCAGAACATTTCACAAATGTACAATGGCCAGCCTTTCTGTACTTTACTTCATGCCCAGATCCATGGGGTCATTTAGCCAGGCTAAGCCCCCAATTATGGAGAGGCTGTGCCCTGGCCCCCAAACCCTTAAGGACATGGGTATGGTGGACTGAGGCGTAGGTTGGCACTGCCAGCCCGTTGTCCCATCCTGGTTTCACTCCTGTCTGACACCTGGCAAAAAAAAAAAAAAAAAAAAAAAAAGGTGGGCTGAATCAACAGATGAATGGATTGTAGCACGATGGTGGGGGGTGGGATCTTCGTTCTTTGGACGGGTAACCGGGCATACATGTGAGCGGGCCACGCCATGGCTTGGCACTGGGCATGGACCCTGAAATGGGAGGGTGAATGAAACCAAACCTGAAGAGGAGCGTCACTCACAACTGAGGAGACGGAGAAGTCGAAGCAAGAAAGTCCAGCCTGCAATGGAGGAAAGTGGCCTGATAAGGGGGGCCGGGAGTCATCAAGGAGTCCAGTTTGATTCGGGCCATCAGTAAGGTGACAAATAAATAAATAAATAAATAAATGTATACTGGTGTGGCTTGAAATGGAAAATAAAACCAAGGAGTCAGCGACGTGACAGGAGCACGGCGGGGGTTGGGGGGGGGGGTCTGGGAATGGGCTTTGTGGAGTTATTTGGGGAGGCAGCTACCCATTGGCATAAAGGGGGCACTAAAATAGCAAAGTGTGGGGAACTGGAGACGAGTCGAATCTCCATCTGTCAGGTCCATTTGTGTTATAGAGCCTTTCATGCCCCTGTCTGTTACGTAGCCCCCCCATCTTATATAGCGCCTTTCATGTGTTTGTTACCCACACCGTGTAAACATTTCAGTTCCTTTATGAGTTTAGATTTCTAGGCTGTGATGCCAATCCAGCGTTGTCACTTGCAGCTGTTTTTAAATCCTGGCACTCACATCATCGAGTCCTGCCAGTGGTGCCAGCACGATGCGCACCCCCCCCCCATAGGTAGAAGGTTTATGCGGTCCATGGATTCGATTGTTGAACGAGCTGCCCATCGTATTGAACTTCTATTTGTGATGCCACCATAAACCAGAAAATAGAAAGAAGCAGGGGCAGGGTGCCAACCCAGTGAGGAGTTACAGCGGGCAATCACAACAAACTATGAGAGCAGAGACCTGGGCAGGGAGGTAGAGGAGGTGACAAAAGGGGCAACAGTTCAAAAGAGAGAAACATTGGACTTCTTACCTTAACCTTTTGATTACCTGGTGGGCAATCGAAGTAAGTGAGGAATAAAACTGCAACTTCCGTGCCATCTGTAGATACGTACAGTATGCCAGTGCCATGAGGACGGTGCAAGAATATCACAATCAAAATATTTCGTTAGAAAAAGAATACAAACCAGTTGTGGTGCTCATTAGCGCAGACAGAAGCGTAGATAAAATGTCAGGAACCGACGGGTCAGCTAGCCAGGCCGAACTAAAAGGCCACAGACAGGATTGGCATCGTCCGGTCAAACTTAGGGCTGGAACTGGCCGAGCCGTCAGGGACTCCACACGGCAGCTCTTCAAACGCCCGCTGCTCTCCTGCCACAGACGCCACGCTGGACTGGAGACGCCAGGCGAGTCTCGACACGAGGCGGGTTGTATTATCGTCACCCACATGGGAAACTCTCACCTGTAATACCTGATGAATTAACTTACCTGTTTGGGGGGTCTTATCATCTAGGGACCCCCACCACGACTGAACAGCCCGCCAGCCCAGTGCGCCTCTTTGTTATTTTTGTGGAGGTTTACGCCGAACAGAAACACAAAAAGCACAACGCACAGCATTTATTATCAAATATGATTTATTTTTTTAAAAATCATTCTTACAAAAGTGTCATTTTCTAATTTATTTGTAATTCTCTCTTCTATAAAAGTCAACAGAATGCATTTGTTAATTACTGGGGGGTGGGGCGGTGAAAGTGGGCGTCGTAAGTCAGGAAACAGAGGGGGAGGGGAAACCATGCGAGGACCGGGCAGGCGTCGGGAATGTCAGTTGGAATGGCGGCGTCTGCTCCAGTATAAGACGAGGCGAGGGGAAGGAATCGGAGCTGGACGAGAGGAAATGGAAAGAAGAGAAGAAAGAAAGAGAGACTCGGATTAAAAGGCACAAATACACAGCAAACCGCGCCAGTGGCCGTCCATTTCACTTCCTCACGGACACTCGAGAGTTCGGAGGGCAGACGTGGCGCGAGAATCGGGAATCGCCCAACACGGACCGGAGTTCAATCCGACGAAACGACGCGCCACGAGAGGCTCCATCAGGCGGACGGGACAGAAACTCTCGTCAACCCGGCTGGTGTGCCTGTGCCTTCCACCGAGTCGGATCAAGTAAGAAAAGTCGGGAATGAACGATGAGCACGCGGACACTGGGAGCGGTACGAGTACATCGAGGTTCATGTCAGCAAACAAAGCTGCAGAGGTTCAACATGTGCTGGATTCTACGGCCATCCCATTGTGATCCGTAAAGCCGCCGGTGCTTCGTGGTAAGCACGCTACATCACTCTCACGCACGCACGCACGCACGCACACACACACACGCACGCGCGCTCAAAAATATATAGATATTTCTTTATTTCTTTTTAATCTGCGTCCATATTTCTGTAGGACAGGTCTTTGGTGGCACTACCTAAAGGAACCAAAAAAAGGGCAAAGCAATCTGTGAAGAAGCTACGGGCGAAAGACGAAATGAAGCAAACGCAAGTTATATGGCTTTGTCATCGTCATCGTCACTCACGCGCTCTCAGTTAGCGATCCATTGCACGCCGTCAGCATCACTCGAACCAACAAAGGGAAACTCTTAGAAAAAGATGTGGCAACGCTATGAAAAAACCATTGGCAACATATTAGAAAAATTTTCAAAAATGTACATCTTATACAAAATAAGGTTTTTTTTTTTTTCGTTTTGCTTTACAAGTTCTCAGTCTCTAAGTATTCCCACATTATTTAAATCAATCATACACTATACACAATTTCTGTCAAAATAAATATACAAGTTTATGTACATGATGACAAGGCCCACCGTTTGTTCTCAATTTGGTTATGAAATGATTTAGCTATGCAGACGCGAGATGATCCACCGTCGACCGGCGCTAAAAAAGGCTTCAATAGCACAGAAATCAAAGAGAAGGACACTTAATGTGAACCAGACGTGAGCCGCTTCTACTGTCGGGATTACGGGGGCCGTCAGTCCGCGCGCGTGCCCAAGGGTACGGCGACACAGCACAAAGAAAAGCAAAGCCAATCGCCCTCTGTAGACGTTTCAACTAACACCAGGCTAAAAGACGCCCCAGTGTCGAGTGAGCCGGACCCCCACCCAGTGTTGGGGGAAGCCGGACCTCCCGTTCAGTTTGGTGGGAACGAGACCCCCCACGTCTTTAGAACTGGAGACGACAATCGTGTGCACGAAACGTTAGAGAGCGAGGGTCCATTCAAGCGAGTTTGCATTTCTCTGAACGTGGCACTAAATGAAGGCCGAAGCGCTGGCTCGATCGACGTGCGCCGTTCACATACCCGGCGTGCTGCTCTGAGCATTTCTTGTGATTGTGCCTTGTGGATTTTTTTTTTTTTTTTTTGAGAAATGTAAACTTTCACGGGAACTAAAAATGTTTGACGACATTCTTGAAAGCGTGACGACCTTGTTGTACAGAACGGTGACAGATATGTCCGCTTTAAGGCACCACCTACAATTTGTAGAAGAGACTTCACATCGCGGTTACTGTTTTGCTCGCCCAAGCGTGTGCCATGCTCCTAGTAAATACCCATGCAGGCGATGGTGTGGTTTGCATTTTTCTGTTTTTGCGAAGAACAAATCGAGACGGTCAGACACTCCGGTTCTCCCGATGAACTATTCACAGTACGAACACCCAAAGATGACTCGCGCGTACATCGACTAGTCGAACGGCTGACACGTGCAGAGGTCACTGGAAGGAGCGAGCGACTTTTCATGAGATATCAGAAGGAGAAAGTGCCAAGTGCTTATTTATTCACTACAATCTTATCCTTTTCCTTAAATACCTCACTGCTGACAGAGCGGGGAAAACAAAAACATTTTCACGTTCATGATTACCGATTTAAAATGACTGCGACTGTGAAACGCACTTTAAAAATCGACAAAACACAAAACAAAGACATGAAAAGAACCCTGAAATCACTGAGTTTCATTTGAACAGTCAAACCTCAGCCTGCTACAGCTGCCAATTTTTAACCGCCTGGTCGTGTAAAACTCCCGTCAAGAATAAATGATCGAATATATATATATATATATATATTTTTTTTTTAATTATTAACAACAATATGTGGTCTGAGCAGATTTAAATATCGGACTGATGGGAAAGAGAAAAAAGAAACTGACGGTTTAGTTTTGCTTCACCAACGGTGAGAATGAAGTTCAATCAGCTTTTGTGAAGGCCACCTCTTCAAGTTATCAGACATTCAAGTACCAGGAGGGGCGAACACAGCCCGCCACGAAAAGGAGGCCGTTAGGACAGGGAGACCACCCGGTCACAGCACCACACCTTGAGTCGCTCACTGGCACACTGATTGAGACGGGCTCTGGTGCCGCCATTGGTGAGACTCCACTCGGCCACGGCAAGCGGCCGCTCCAGTCAGACTACAAATCTTATATTTGCACTTCGAGGAAAGAATGTTTGGGTAAAAAAAAAAAAAAATCGATTTCAATTAACAAATAAAATAAATAAATAAATGCCGTGATCTCTCAAGGAAACTTTGATTATAGGAAAGACCGGTCAGAAAAAGAGCAAAATAAATCTTTCTAATATTCAAAGTTTCTGGAAAAAAAATGCAGTGATCTTGAAATGCATTGATTATTGGAAAGAGAACATCGATGGGGAAAAAACCAAACAAAGCAGAGATCTTGAGAGAACATCAATTATTACGAAGGTTTACGTAAAAAATGGCAGGATCTTGAGAGGAATTTGATTTATCTGAATTAAAACGAAAAAAGATGCGATTGTGAAAATACTTTGATTACGGGACTGTAATTATCGGAAAGGCGAATGATTAACATGCCGTGATCTTGAAAAGAATTTGATTAATGGAAAGATTTTTCTGGCAAGAAGCGATGCGATCGTGAGGCGGCCTCGACGATTATTCTCCGATTGACTTTTCAACTCATTTTTCATTTGCACACTGATCCACTAACGGTGTCGTTGATGGCGAGGCATCGCTTACAATGGAAAACATTAAAGTGTCAGGAAAATAAATCAAAAACGATCATGAAATGCAGCTGCAGCCTTACCGAAACCGCTGATCGATCTCGAGTCTCTAACACGCCACAGCGACTCCCAAATGTGACCGACCAGATCATCCGATAGCATCACGACCGCCATCTCACCTCCAATGATTTAAGGGCGATTATATCTGTTCAGATCCAAACGAACACAGAGCTAACGGGACGATGCCTCGGAGCCGTTTTCACGTTCGGTTCACCTTTCTGTCTCCCTGTTCCCCAGTAAATGCTGCAGCAATAAACGTTACTAATCTGCAAGAACGTCGGGCAGCTGACTCCCTTCCGGCAGACGTTTCCTTGGACTACTCCATCTTGGATGCTGACAACTCTTATTTCTTATTTTACCCATTCACATTCCTTACTTTTGGACTTTAAAAATATAAATAGATCTCTTTCTCCATTTCGTAATTAAACACTTTGGGAGAGTAAACTCTACTGTAGTACAAGAATTGCCTTCCCTACTTCCGTAACAGGATTCACAATTCTACCGTCGTGGATATGACGACCGTTGCTCATTCCTCGGACTTGGTGATCTGTTGTAATGAGGAGACGACTTCTTTTATTTCTAAAATGAAATTAACCAAAGCCTTCGTTTGTGGGCAAGTGAAGCAGAGGATCCTTTCTTTCAGGCCTTGAACGACAACATAATAAAATCTGCATAGCTGAAGAACAGAAGTTAGGGAAGATCGTTCCTTAATTCCTATCCCAGTAATCAAATCGCTGGTAACTTGTCCTTTGTAGTCAGACACTTGTGCGCTCCACTCCATTGCATCCAAAACTTCCCTGCCAGAACATCCCAGGATCACTTATTTGGCTTGGGCTCCAGCCACTGTAGGTGTGCTGCCGACTTGGAAGAGGTCACGGAGGGTACACACGCTCCTCACCCTCTTTGCCAACGCGTCGTAGTGCCCGTTAGAGTCGCTCAATGTCTCGGTATTTCTTGCGCAGAATCGAGACCTGGTCTTTGAAAAGAATGGGGTCCAGCCTCATCTGAGAATGAATGAGGGGCATAGTGCCAAACCAGCTGGCAAATTTGTTCATGCAGGTCTGTCGCTGGGCAAAGTGGTCCGGATCCGCCCAACGTGAGGCACGTGAGGACTGTGGGGAGGGAAAGAAAACAGAAGAGGTGTTAGTAGAGGTCACCATCAAAGGACAGCCTAACTGATGATTAACAGCAGTCGAGATATGAAACACAACCGCAAACTCCCAAATGCACCGATGACACGTTCAGGTCGATTCATTCTCCTCACGTCTTACGCCATCACTCCCTCTTCACGCTACAAGACGTTTCCAGCTATCTATGTAATCTTGGCAAGCTGTGGACAGTCAGGGCGGGTGCCCGTGACAACCGGTCCTGCAGCGACCCAATCACAGCTTTCGGTTCTGCAGCAGGTCGTAGGGGCGGCTCCCACGTGTGCGACAGTTGACAGCCAATGAGAGCTCAGCTGGAAGTGCAATGCAATCAATGCGACTAACATGGAGAGAAGAAAAGGTGGGGGGGCTGGGGGTTTAGCCCACCACACACACACAGAGGAGCGGCTCGTCTGTCTGATGTCTCGTGTTTGCCATACCGGTCGAGACTGAACTCGCTATCCCTAGAAAACAAGCACATAGACAGTGGCACCGACATGGCCGAACATCTGTTGGCTGTCAGAAAGTGGTGAACTCGTGATGGAGTCGTGTAATCGCTCAGTCCCTGCGATTCTTAGTCGTGTAACCGGACATCTTCACAGTAACGAGATCCTGTAACTGCAGCCATCACAGGCTACTAGTGGTCCGGCTGGAGCGCCAGCTGATCTCTCTTTCCGTGCAAGCAATCAGATTTTTTCAGGCTTTTTGATGTCGTTTAAGCTGAAGACCACCGTATCAGGTAATCTGTGAATCTTTGTAGTGACGGTCGAGAAACATTTTTATCCTGTCACAAGCCAACACAGGATGACAGATAAAAGGATGATTCTTGGGTAACTGCAAGTGTGACTCGGGTGTGGAATTCAACGCAATGGCGGTTAAACCCAAGTCAGGCTCGGTGTGACGCGTACCGATGCGCTTGATGGTGTTAAGCCCGAGTAGCTCAGGACAGCATTCTGCTGCCATCATGAGGAATGCTTTCTGCTCCTTTATGGCAACTCTACAGTAACTCATTAATATTCATAAGCGGGGCGGAGCCTCCACCGAAAAACACGATAAGCGAAAAGCCGTAAAGGCAACTTGAGAACAACCTGAAAGTGAAGCACTGCACTGTGAGAGGTGTGAAGTGGTCATCAGGCACGCAAAGTGACGCACGATACAACTGAGCCACGGTGACACGCCCGGAGAATTCAGTTGTGCGGTGCGACAGTAGCTGTGTGACAAAAGGGTAAAATAATCGCAAACACAAGTAAGATGGTAGACCCCCCCCAACCCCCCAAGCTCCGTTCACAACGTGGCAACTGTCAAATGTTTGTGTCAGGGAAACGCTGAAGTCACCAAGCCTGGCATTAACGAGGGGTGCGTCACGCGATCGTGAAGGTCAGGTGCCGACATTCCACCCTCTCGTGTGTACGCAACGGAAAAAATAAGAAAAGGGCGCAAAGATTGGGACGTCAGGTCTCAAAACGTGAAGGACGTGTGCTAAATTGGCGTCACTCGACAGGCCTTTTCTACTGTCAGTCATCATCATCATCATCATCATCATCCAACCCGCTATGTCCTAACGCAGGGTCACTGTGAATACTTTTTCTTGTTGAACAAGAATTCAACATTTTTGCCCTTTGGGTGTAAACAACGGCGAGGAGGCTTCCTGCTGAACAAAGTGAAGCGTTTCTTCAATTACAGAGGACGCAGCTACTTTAGCTGTCGTGTCTGTCACCATCGGTCTCGCTCACAAAGGCCATCATATTTTGGACCAAATGACCCAACTCGCCCAAACTACACGAGGAAGAAGAAGAAGAAAAAAAAAAAAAAAAAAAAAAAAACCCAACTCGCAATTTCAACTCGGCTGCAGGCCGCGTAACCTGAATTATAGCAGAGGCCGACAAGAAGAAAACGATTTGATTTAATTGGTGCAATTACTGTGAAATTCAAATGCAGCGGCGAGACGGCCGCCACTGAAAGGCTCATGCAATTCTGTTGAAGTCAATTACACTTTAAAGCTCTCCAATGTCTGCCGGAGACACGGGCGGCAAAGAGAGCATCGACGGCCGCCTCGACGTTTGATCAATTTGGCTACAAGGTAAACCCCCAAAACAGGCGCTCGCTCAAACAACGCCGAGTGTTGACTTGGCCACGAAATTGGATTTAATGAATTGGCAGGGCAGCTCGCCAAGTCCTCCGCAACCCCCGTAAATCTGCTCCTTCGTTGTCTTAATGTCGGAAAATGAAAGGAGGTCGTCGTAAAAACGTGCTGCTCATCGAAACCAACGTTATGAAAACGATCACGAAAAATGGAAAATCGCTACTGACGGGAGAAAAAAAATAAAAATTAAATAAAAATCGACATGTCCAGCGTATAAAGAACGCTGCGACTTTAGCGGTAAATATTATTTAATATATTATTTTATTATTATGTGGAAGAGACATGGAAGAATCGCAGCTTGTTAAAAAAATAAATAAATAAATCTAGAAGAAGCATGAGGAATGCTTTCTGCTCCTTTATGGCAACTCTACAGTAACTCATTAATATTCATAAGCAGGGCGGAGCCTCCACCAAAAAACACAATTCGTATATTCTAGATACGAAATCTCGAACCTCAAAGTGCGACAATTTTATGTGACTTTTTATGTCACGCTTTAAATCGGGCTTATTTGAAAACCTACATATTGTGTTTGGTATCATTCTTTTCAGAATTTATCGAACTTTAATGTGATGTTGTTAGATTTTCAGATTCTTATTCTGTTTTTAAATTATAAAGTAAAATATCAAGAATTCACGTCCCGCGAGACGAGACGTCGTGCCGAGAGATTTAACCAGGCCTGGGGCCGGAAATTAAAGACAAAGAGTAGATGACAAGGACAGCTGCTGTAGAGGCTTTTAAATGTTCCAAGTGCCACACGAGATGCAGATTACGTGGCACGGCAGCAGCTGATCGAGCAAAGAGGAGGTAAAATACAACAGTATTGGTTTGCCATTGTAGCGCCGTTTAACAGGGGGTCTCGGAGGAGCGGCCACATCTCCTTGGGGTGCATTCAGACCCCCTCTTCACAACGCGAGCAGCCAAAATGGCTGGTGAGCAAAGCACAGGCCGGGTTTGGGGTTAGCGAATGAAGCGAACCCCCTAGTAAATAAATTACCATTCTCTTCTCCGTATGTGTCGTAGTCGGAGCAAACGTGCACAGAAAACACAAAATCGTTACCAGAACATTAGAAAAATTTGTAGGAGCCGGGCATTCGGCACGCCAATCTGCTGGAGCAAATCTGATCAAAATCAGTGGGCGTTAGCCATTTGTGCCAAGCTGTGGATGACTCCTCCTTAAATAGATGCGCCCGCTGTCGTGCGTAACTCTCACTCGGAGATCGTCGCGGTGTTTGTTACCGTATAATTCTTGATGCTATTGAGATGTGACAACAATTACGTGCATCTTGGTGCAACATATGTTCTCCTTCTTCCTCTTCTCCTACTACATTAAGTATCATCATCATCATCATCATCTTCATGGTGAAGCCTTAGACTTAGAAAACGTCATCAGGAGGGGTGACGTCATTCCTGCGACTCCCTGCTAGGACTGCGTGAAGATGATTTTTTTTACTGTTTCTCATGCCTACTCTGAGAGTGGGTCATTCTGGGATGTTTGATAAATACGAGCACCGGAGGGACTGAAATCACCAATCTGGGACGTACCGACCCCGAAAAACGCACAGCTCTTATTGAGCCCTACAAAATATTCAAATGTGGGGATTTAAAGATCTACTTGAGGAAAGGGCAGATTTTCTGTTTCTTATGATTTTGGTTTAACATAAAAAGCAAAAATTAATTTTGAGTTTCAGTGCTTTAATTAAAATATTAAGAGAGAGAAGAAAATTTCAGTTTAGGACGTGCAAGGTGGCAAAAATCAATCGCATTTACAGCCCAAGTTGTGCCTTCCTCTTCGTAAATAAATATTCACGGTCATGAATGACCTTTACAGGGTTCTGCGAGCCTCGGCGTATCCCAGCACGCAGTGTGCTCATAAAGCTGGCGCGGCTTGAAGGATTAACGACCGCATCCCACTTCAGTCTCCAAACGTGGCCTCGGCCCTGCTGGAAACGTGCGTTCAGCCCGCCACTGACAGAGCGAAACAAAATGATTTACAAATAGGACGACGCATGGTGTGGAACATCACGGAATGCCAAGTGAGAAGCTGGCGATGGGCTCTTCTTAAGGCCGCGGTTTTTATCAAGGCCGACTCCATCCGTTCTGCTTGCACCTCACAGCCAGGCCTTCTACTCTTCCATGCTTAGACAACGCAATGGATGAGCTGCTGGGATTTCATTCAAACTGAAAGTCGGTCGGAGAGTCTGGCTTGGTAACGGGCTGTAAGAGACCTTAAGAGGATCTTTTACTCACCAATGCCTGACGTCGTTTATAAGCGGCAGTAACCCGGGCCATCCTCAGGCTGGAGGAAGTTTAACACACGTGGGCAGATTCGGGGGCCGTAATGGAGTTCTGCTCGCTCAGAGACGTGTGGCGTGTCGATTAGAATTTCACTGAGCCCTGCACACGGAACAATGACCCCCAATAAATAGGCCCCTCTGTTATATAGTGCCTTTCCTATCTCACTGTCTATCTAAGGCAGTCCCACCCGCTCATCATGGCGATATCAGACACTTTACAGTTGCTGGATCTCGTCGCCTTGAGGGATCACAGAAGATGATGGACTGCTCAGCGTCCACGAGTTCTCTGCATTTCAACGGCCAGTTAGCGTGGTGAGGGGAGCTGAGCGGCCGTCTCGGCCCGTCGTCCTCCCGTCTACATTCTGTCAAACACGAGACATCAGACAGACGAGCCACTCTTCTCTTTGTGTGGCGTCTGCTTTTCTTCTTGCAGGGCCGTTGGTATGCATTGCACGTAAGGCTGAGTGCTCATTGGTTGTCAGCTGTCACACCCACAGGAAGCTCCGCCCCCATAAATCGATCGACTTTGTCGTGGCAGGTCACAGACTGACCACGACACTCGCATGGAGTGCTAACGAAAAGTGCCAGCAGAAGGTGAAGAAGATGGCTGCTCACTTTATTTAGCTCACACGTTCAAATCATTAATGGTAGGGCAGCATACACGGACGTTTTCAGTTTACTGTGTAATTTTCCTTTCAATGAATGTAACCGACTAATTCAAACACAAAGGATGCCAACCTTGTGCCCACCTTGTCACCAAAGCCACAACCTGTTACCGTACCTGTCCCATCATGGTTTCCTTGTACTGCTTCTTTTGTGTGACTTTGATTGGAGGCAGTTTTGTGACAGCAGACACCAGGAAGTTCATCAGAATGTCCTCACAGTTGGCGAGTTGGTCCACCATGTTCTTCAGACTCACAGGTAGGTAATTTGTGTACAAGTAGTGATAATATCTGCAGAGAAAAGGAGACGTCCTCATCAATATTATTACAGGAACAATGGGACCGAAATCAAAAATGTTTAAATCGGCACATATACTGAGGGGCATGGCATTGTGACCGCCACCATCAAACTTTCAGAAGGATGCCAATCCCTCAAAAGCTGCAGTGCAAATCAGCCGCTTTCCATAAAACAGCTCTGTCTGTGTAACGTTTTGTACAGGTACGCCATATAGAGGGGCGCCGCACTGTGACAGACCCCGTCAGCCTTCAGGCAGGACCACCAAGCTGAATCCATGGGAGTCAGCACTGCCCATAAAGCGGCCCCATCTATAGAAGGCCACCTGTAAAGATTCGATATATAAGACCAATGTACTGAGGGGCACTGCATGGTGACGACCACCAATAAACTACAAGGAGGACGGCAATTACCAGAAAGCACCGAGATATGAAAAGCAAACCCATCACAACCTGAATTATAAATCAGTAACGCTCATAAAGTGGGCCAGTCTGGGGCAAGACACGTGTCATGAGGTGATTCATGAGGTGATGCATGGGGACTGGCGCCATTTTTTTTCTGAAAGGGTAAGGGTTCATCCAAATCAGTCAGGTTTCCCAAGATAGCTTCCCCATCTGTGGAAATATTCTTTAGGCAAAGCTACACGTCAAAGGGGCCACCGCATTGGTGACTGCCACCATTACACATCAAGATACGGCCAAGCTGGCAGTCTTTACAATCTGAATCCGTGCGAGTTAACACTGCCCTTAAAGTGGTCCTATCGGTGTACGTCACCTAAAGCTTTGTGATATGTAAAGACAACTGTATTGATGGGCACTGCAGGGTGACTGCCACCATTAAACTACAAGAAGGATGGCATTTATCTGAAAAGACCCACGATATGAAAAATTACAGCCATCACAATCTGAATCCATCTGGTGTCATTATAAATCAGCAAACTCATAAAGAGGTCCATTCCGTAGAAAGGCACCTATAAATATGCTGTGGGCAAAGATGCACATCTCGAGGGGCCTTGCATGGTGACTGCCACCATTAAGCATCAAGAAGGATTGGCACTCCCAGCTGAAATGGCCGGGCCAGCAGTCACTGCAACCTGAATCCATGCAAGTCAGCAGTGCCCACAAAGCGGCCATATCTGTGGGCACACACTGCACACTGTACACTGAGGGGCACTGCCTGCTGACTGGCACCATTAAAGGATGGCACTCCCCCTGAACTGGCCAAGCTGGTGGCCCTTACAACTTGAATCCAGTTGCGCCAGCACAGCTCACGACTGCATAGAAAGCCTCCTATAAATATTCTAAATATAAGACCCCTGTATTGATGGGCACTGCCTGGTGACTGGCACCATTAAACTACAGGAAGGATGACATGGGAAATCACATCCCATAAAACTATGGAAAGCCTCCTACCCGCTTGCTGCACACAAAGGCACATGTGACGGGAGGCACCGCACCGTTAAACCTACAGACAGAAATGAACTTTGGAAATGACAGGCGCCGCCAGCCGAGTCCATCAGTCCTCCTTCATCATAAACCACGCGACGGGCCCCCAATCTTTCTTCTCTGCTGTCTTTTGCAGCCAAACCAAGAGAGCCAAGACAGTTGGAAACAAACCTCGGTGTGAACGCGGCTCTAAACGCTTGCAGTGGTAATCAACAAAGTCCAGCATCCCAAAGGAACGGGGTTGCCAGGCAACTGACATCTGGAGAAAAGGCTGTCTCCTGAAGAGATGCCAAGGAAAAGTGATGTGTGTTTGTGCGAGCGGGCTTAACGGCGTCGAGATCGATTGGAAATGAAAAGAATTAACTGGTAAAACTATTACGAGAATATTTTACGTTAATTAAGTGAGCATTAAAGATAGGAAATGAAGCCAACAAAAGGGAGGCAAATGAACACTGATGGGGTATAAATTTAACGATAAAAAGCACATTTTATTTGCGCGCTTCATGTCTCCCATGACAACAGTTTAAAACAAAGAGCAAGACGAGATCTCTGAATTCAATGAATTACGCAGCAAGGAGGGAGGGAAAGAGAGAAAGACAGAAAGAAAGAAAGCAAGCAAGCTTTAATGAAGCAGTAAGCTCCTTCACGGCTTCGCTCCACCAGTAAATCACCGGCTGTGTGTCACGTCTGAGCCGCGGCCCTCAGGGATCGTCGTGACTCCGCCCGGGCCAACGGGCACAGTCCACATTATCACATACAATACGGCTAACTAATCAATTAGAGACGATACTGAGAAGAAAATGCTGCAAAGGGCGCAATGGAACAATATCACAATTTAGACAAATACATACATTCAAATGACAAATAACCCCGTTGAATGTTTATTTAGTGTGTGGTGGGTTTGGAAAGGATACCAGGTTGGCACAGCCAGAGTTTGACAGAAAGAAAAGACGGACCAAAACAAGACCTGTTGGCCCGCCGCCATTCACAGTCTTCGTCACGATTTCTTAGGGCCACCTTCCCCTCCTTCCACCAAAGTAACCCTTACGTTTCCTTTCATATTTCTCCTCACCTTTCTATTCCTCCTAAGAATGAGCCGTTTTTTCCAGCTTACCTCCCTGCCAGAAGCTGGAGGAGCTTTGAGTCGTGACACTTGTATGGAGAACAAGATAACGGATAAAAGACAGCAAGACCTATTGGCCCGCCCTTCGCCCTAATTCTTCAGGGACAGCTTCGTCACTTTCTTTCCTTCAAAGGACCACTTGTGTCTCACTTCTTATTTCTCTGACTGCTCTGCTCTGCCCAGTACTGTGTCCTCAATCACTTTATCTCCCAACTCTTGGCCCCTTGACCAAAATAACAGACAAAACAGAGCAAGACCTATTGGCCTGCGCGTCACGGTCCTATCATCTCATTTGTCAGGGACGGCTTCTCCACTTTCCCTCCCTCCCGAGTGCCACTTATATTTCATTTCCTGTTTCTGTGTCTCTTCTGCCCAGCACTGAGCTTTTAACCAGCTTACCAACCAATGCTACTGGCAGGGAGGCTTATACAGAGAACAAAATAAGAGACCAAAAAAGACAAAAGTCCTACTGGCCCGCCCTTCACAGTCCTTTGACCCCGATACTTTAGGGGTGGATTCCCAATGTTCCTTACTCCAAAGCACCTTTTGAGTTTCTCTGTTCTGTTCCTCCCAACAGTGAGCCTTTTGCCAGCTTACCTCCAGACTTGACGTTCTCCTACAAAACAGAGTGAGACCTACTCTACTCTACTCTACTCTACTCCATTCTATTCACAATCCTTTGGTCCCGATATTTTAGGGATGGCTTCCCAACTTTCCCACTCGCAGTGTATTTCCCTTGAGATCTCTCAGTTTGTTCTGAGCCCATTCATACTCGAGGGTCCCTTAGACTGTGGAAGGAAACTCAGCATGGAGAACAAAACAACAGACAGAACAGAGTAGACACGTTCATCACAGATCTTTTCATGTTTTTTCCTTCGTGACTCTGCAGTGGCGTAGCTTCAGGACCAACAGAATGTGAAGGGTGGGCCAATAGGGCTTGGATAGGCTGTTCATTATTTAATCCTTTCCTCGTGTGTTTCCTGATTTAGAAATGTCCCACTCTTCCTTTTACTAGAAACATCAAGATTGTATCCCTGACGAACGGAGTCATTAGCCCTTGTTACTTACGCTCATCAGGTCTCATAAACGGAACCCCTGAGCTCCTCGCCTAGTTACCTGTGGTATATAGCAGCACCAGTCAACACCATCGAATAGTCGTTCGTCCATTTGGAGGTGTAGCCCCACCTCTCCTTATTGCTGTCCCAGAAGTGGCTGCGAGCAGGGTAACCCACGATCCTCTCAGGAAAGCTCTGCCACACCGTAAATGCAAAGTCCACCTGCAAAACAGACCACAACATTCGAGAGCTCACTTCCAGTCAATGAAGTCGGACGTTACCAATTCTCCATAAAAAAACAGAACATTCCCAGCTGTCCCTGCTCAGGTCAAATGGGCGGCAGATGTGAACAGAAGTAGAATTCTGAGCTCTCAAGGCTTTCTTGTCATTTTCTAACGTGGGTTCATCAAATATTGAAATCTAACAGAACCACAACTTCACTTTGTGTTCAGTTAACATAACATCCTCCCCTCTTTCTTTCATTTTCCTCTACTCATCCGAGTCCAGATTCCAGGGGCAGCAGCCTCAGCAGCACTAAGAACGACAGGCATTTGCCATCACTCCTATACACAATGTGGCATCACTGGCCTATGATATACAAGCGTGCGTGTGTGTGTGCGGGAGAAGACCACCCTAAGAAACAGACTTGTCTCATTTTTTGTCTCAAATCACTCGTGCAGTCTCTCGTAACTCACTTGTGGGACATGTCGCTACTTCACGTAACTCAAGTGACTTTAAGACGACTCGTCACAAACAAACTTGAAATGCCCTTCAGTCGTCGTATCTTATAAATGCTGGACACAAATCGCTTTATCCGAAATGTCCGCGGTGGCATTGTCGCCAAATCTAAGGCCCGTGTTGAGGCTCGCCTCGAGAGTCAAGAGTGGTCACATTTTAAGGACAAATAAAGGCCACCTCTCTTATCGCGACGTGGCTGCTGGAGATTATCAGGGCAGCAGGCCGCTTTCATCTCGCTCCAAATGAGCTGTCGCTGATTACATCTGCTGCTTGGAGGTGGTCAATTAAATTAATCTTTGTCGTTTATTTATTGTAAAGCCCCTCACGTATCGGCCTTAGAAGCCCCACGGGCGGATGAGTCTGACAGTCTTGACAAGGGAGTTGAGACAGCAGCCTGACGGCGGCGAGTGGATCATCACACAGGAGAGTTCATCAGACATGGCGGGGCAGGTGGACATCGCCAGTCCGATTTATATGGCACCTTTGATACTGGACTCCATTAGAACAGTTTCTTAATCCAAGGGTCCCAACTCGCCGTTGTATTTAATGGCAACGGGTCACGTGTGGCTTGTGAAGCGTCTCACGATGGGTTGCCACAGGTTGCTTAAGATAATTGACAAGACTCTGCCAGGACGTCGGTGCCGATTCTCCAAGGAGGAACAGAAATGGCCAATCCAAACCCCCAATCCTGGTCTGTCGCTATTCTCCAAACCTGCGGTGATCATGGAGAATCCCGTTCAAAGGTAATTTTCTTAAAAATTAAAACATCCTTTGAAACCAGACTGGAGTCAGAATGGCTGTGTCTGTGGGTTTGGCAGCCAATGGTGCCTCCTAGTGGCTTCACTGGACAAACCAAAAAAAAAGGAGCAAAAAGTCCTTCAATTTTGGACACAAGTGTGCGGTTGGGTTACAGAGAACTGAGCTCACTTTCAACACGAGGGAGGACGGAGACGTGTCCTCGGCGCACTTTGAAGTGAACACAAGAGGTCACCACACTGCAAAGCGGGCCAATGGGCGCTGTAGCGGACCTGCGGGTATGCTGTGCTGCTCGCAGTTTGTAAACATTTTACCGCGAGCAGGTTCTGTAACGTGAAGATTAGGAACGCAGAGCCTGAATGAATAATTTATTTGGATTTTTAATATATTTTATTCCAACGTTTACAGCTAAGAGGCTGGGAAAAAACAAACTGTAGTTAATCACTGGAGATGTCAAGACACGAAATGTCTCGGCTCTGCCGCGCGCACCTTGAAGTTGGGAAGCGGCGGCTCCAGCTTGGCTGTTAGTTCATTAGTTTTAACTCTTTCCTTGTGCGGATTCTTGCGTTGAAAAAGCCGACATTCATGACCGCCGTCGACTGGTGGGTGGGTGCGTCTCGATTTGCAATTAGTGAGCCGATGCTGTGACAATGAAGTGAGAGGAGTTGTACTTTTCAGGGCTGGCTTTCAAATTCTTTGTCTTTTTTGTTCATTTTGGATTCTTTTGTTAATGTGAATTGTGTCCGTAATTGGTGCCACACCCCCATTTAAAATGGATGCTCGAGAGCGAGACAGAAGGAAAGAGAGAGTGGAGGTTAGAGGAAGAAGAAGGCAGGAGGCGCCGGTGCAGGAGCGAGAGGGAGTGCAGGCTCACTGAGAGTAAAGCCCCAGAAGGTGTGTGTGGCCGACACTTGAGGAGGAAGGAGGAAGTGGTGGCGACTTCAAGGAGCTGGACTGGCGACAAAGGCTGCTGATGGCTCGACGTGGGAGTCAGGGAGGCCGAGCCTCAGCGTGAGCGCCCTGGCCGTTGGGGTTCCTGAGTCTCGGTCCGGTGAGACAGTTGTACGTAGCCAGGGGACGGAATGCCACCGGACAGGGGGGCCGCCAGTTTGAAGGAAGTCAGCACCAGGTGTTAGAAAAGGAGCTGCTTCCAGTCGGTTTTATTTATTATGTAACCTCCACTTCTCACTTTTGGCTTTTATGGATTATGTACTTATTGAACTATGGAGAACTGCACTATTTATTTGGACACTCTTGATGTGTTTTGTTTTTTTGTTAATAAAAGCACCGGACACTTACATCATCCCCTTGCTCCACGTGTGATTCGTCCTCATTGCTCAGCTCATCCGGTTACATTCCCGACGGTGTCGGCTTCAAGAGGCTCCCAAATGGGAAGAGGGACCCGAACCGTCACCGGGCAGCCACTCTTATCTCCTTTTCTGGTCCTTTTCTGTTTTTGACTCCAGAATCTCGGCTTTGTTTCGCCCCAAGCAGTAATTCTTTGAGCACAATTTTTAAACTACAATTTCTTGTGCACATCAGTTCATGATTTCGTAAGTGTTAAAGCAAACATCATCAGCTCTGTGCATCACTGCATTATATTTGTCATGACTGGACATCACATTGTGACTTGTCACCTCCTATCGACTACTGCGGGTGCGCACCGTCACTCAGATCCCATTTTGTTGGAGTGTAAATTGTTTGATAACGAATGTTAACATTCTAAGGTGTTACTGATTTTTGTGGCGTTATTCGTTTACAATATGGCGGAAGTGTACTGCTGTTGTATTTAGTTTAGACATTTTATATGTCTACCTGATTTAGCGTGTCTGTGTTTTTCCGGTTACACGATCTACGTTAGGGTGGCAACGCTGGCCACAAACATACATGGGGTCAACAGAATATCAGGGGCTCCTTAGTAAACAAGAAATTAAAGAAATGAATAAAAATAAAAGCCGAACCTGACTAGGCTGTAGTGTCCCCAAACTTTAATTACATATCTGATCCAATTACATGCACCAGCGTACAGTAATCAGAGATTTTCTGCATGCTAATCCAAGCTAAAAGCAATTGACTTGGAACGCCTGACAATGTCTTGATGATTGTTTATCTTCATTATTCAAGTCGGCCTCATTTCTCATCCTGTGTGGTATCCATGCAGAAGTAACGGCTGCCGCAAACACGACGCCCATGTAATGGGATGAATTCCTAGCTGGGTTAATGAGGGAGCCGCTTGAAACAAAACCATTTCACAGCAGTTGAAATGCTACAATTGTACTTGAATTAATTCCGAGTGTTCCTTTAATAAGGAGGAGGGCCGTCAAGAGAGGAAGGCACCACACCTTAGCTTGTCTTGTAGGAGGAATTGTTTCCTGATTCAGCATAAGGAGGACACACACACAGAGTAAGGGTATAGATGTGGCTGTGCGCGGCGTCTACAGTACAGTCTATACGGTGTCCATAGAGTGTGCTGTACGTGATACCGTTAGGATATGTACACACTGATTTCTATACGCTGTATATACACACACACACTATTTCTACATATTATTTGACTGATGTCTTTATCCAAGGTGACCTCCAGCATGAGAAGCAGAATTTGTTGTATTTCAGTTGCAGTCACTTGCTCATGGATCTGAACCCCATGTGCTGACTCAACCCTGCAGGGCAACCTGGGAATTGTAGTCCTACTGGGCAGCCCTGCTGGGTCCTGTGGGTGCCACCAGAGGGAGCTGCTGAGAATGGGCTTCACTATTCCAATGAGGTCCCCCCTGACCTGAAAGTCTTCCTTGGTGTAGTTTTGAGACAACAGAATTAATCCCGAGTCCGGCATTAAAGGATCCACCTCACCTCACCTCACCTCAGATTTGGGAGAACAGGAGGACAAGACTCACTTGGGAAGGTCTGAAGGAAGACATTAAAGATGGGTGCATTTGTGTGTGTGAAGAATCCTATGGTGGTGCTGCCTTCAAAATAAAACTAAAAAAAAAAAACCTACTTGATCCAGGGACGACTGTGTTTGTGTAGCCACATCAAGGGTGTGGGGCTCGCCCCTTAGTGGGCGCATTCATACAGAGTTCTTAATCTATTTATATAAATTCCAGCCATCTCCTAAACCTGCTTATCTAAATTACATATTTTATATAAATAAATATATATATACACACACACACACACACACACACACTGCTGTAGCCACAGAACCTGTTGAAGTTAAGTAACAGAATAAAAATTTGATACGTGTTGCCCTACGTGTACCCACAGCGCCTTTCCTTGGTATCCTCGGGTTGTCTGAACCCCTCCTGACTGGCGCTCCCTCAGTTGAGTGTGTTCCCATAAGGCCTGCTTCTCACACTCGCTTTGCTTGCTTCCTGTTTGCTTTTATACTTCCTGTCCTTGATGGTGACTCTCAGCATGCACCCTACACCCTTTACTCCTCCCTCATGTGTGTCATACACTCGTACTTCCTTCTGCAATTGTGTCCCCAAAGCCAAACTGACCAATCGGATTGCTCAGAGGGATTGAACACACAGACCTTATATAGTAGATACATATTACTTATTTATATATGTACTTATTTTTATATATATATATATATATACACACATATATATATACAGAGTGTCCATAAAGTCCATGTGCAGTTTAAAAGAGTTGTAACTTTGTAAGTCTACGTGATAGAAAGAATCTGTAAAAAGGATTAGAAAGAAGAAACACTTAACACTTGTTTTGTTCTTGTTCATTTCTAACATGTCCACCATCATTACTGATACAAAGGGTAATATGATTCTGTAGTTCTCGGAAAAACATTTTCAAGGTGATTGTCAGTAATACCAGCAATCACATCAGTTATCCTCACTTGCAAGTCTTCTAAAGATCGAGGTTTGGTTGAATAAACATTCATTCTCACGTGTCCCCATGAAAGAAATCCAAAGGAGTCAAATCTGGCGAATGTGGAGGCCAAGAAAATGGTCCACCTCTTCCAATCCATCTGTTAGGGAATTTCTCATGTAGAAACTGCAAAGCATATTGACAAGGAGCGCCATCTTGTTGAAACACGGTACTCTCTATCAGTCCTAATTGTTCAAGTTGAGGAATAAAGTCGCTTTGCCGCATTTCTAAAGAGCTATCACCATTAACAACACGTCTTTCAAAAAACAATGGCCCTATGACTCGACTCAAATTTTTCCCCAAAGCACACCACACATGAACTTTGGGAGAATCTCTTTCGTGGTCAACAGACTCCTGTGGGTTTTCAGTTCCCCAAATACGTCAAAACTTCTAAAGAAGAAAAAAAAAAAAAACGAAATACATAAAGCTTTCTAATCCATCCTTGTTACGAATTCTTTCTATCACGTAGACTTACATAGTTACAACTCTTAAATTGCACACGGACTTTATGGACGCCTTGTATGTCGATATCTATATGTATAGGCTGTGCTGGATTCTGGCACTTCAATCAGCGGTTTTGCTTTGCCGTCGTGCTCGCCTCCTCGCTACATCTTTTACACGAAGATGTGCGATATAAATAAATGTTGTTATTGATGTTGTTGTCCATCAGCGGCTAAGCGAGTTTCTCTCTCCTTGGAGGTTGCGTTTTGCCGATGTGCTCTCCTTGCTTGCCTATCAGCGGCTAAGCGAGTTTCTCTTTTCTCTGCGGTTTCACTTGGTGACGGAGTCGCTTTCTTTGAGCTTCATGCTGCAGCCTCGCACTTGTGGGTCAGTCAGACAGACAGACAGACGGACGCACACAATTCCACAAGTAGACGTTTATATATAAGATATACAGTACAGGCCAAAAGTTTGGCCACACCTCCTCATTCAATGTGTTTTCTTTCTTGGTTTCTTGGTCAAACAGCCCTTACACAGCCTGGAGGTGTGTTTGGGGTCATTGTCCTGTTGAAAAATAAATGATTGTCCAACTAACCTGACTTCTGCACAACACAACTGCTGGTCCCAACCCCATTGATAAAGCAAGAAATTCCACTAAATAACCCTGATAAGGCACACCTGTGAAGTGAAAACCATTTCAGGTGACTACCTGTTGAAGCTCATCGAGAGAATGCCAAGAGTGTGCAAAGCAGTAATCAGAGCAAAGGGTGGCTATTTGGAAGAAACTAGAATATAAAACATGTTTTCAGTTATTTCACCTTTTTTTGTTAAGTACATAACTCCACATGTGTTCATTCATAGTTTTGATGCCTTCAGTCATGAAAATAAAGAAAACACATTGAATGAGGAGGTGTGGCCAAACTTTTGGCCTGTACTGTATATGTATATTATATACACTCTATATATCTAGAGACATTATATATTGTGTACATGCAGAACGTATTCATTTTAGGACACCTATATTTACAGGGAAGACATTGTTAAAGGGACCGAATTTGAATTTTGAGTTGTATCTCAATGCATTTACAAACTCCAGACATCCCTGAACACAATTTGGCCGTTTCCAGAACGACTGTTTATCTGTGTGTCTGGACGCGAGTGAAAAACAAATCAAGAACAAATCGCTCAATCTGCACAAAACGCAGCCCCAGATGTTATCACCGTGAAACGCTTGAAGCCATTTGATGTTCAGCACAAATCACTGCTGTAAATGCTGCTGTGCTGAGATAACTACAAGTAGCAGAGTCGTACAGCAAAAGGTAAAGGTACTACAGCACCGTCAAATGTGACATTTTCAAAGGAAGAGTACGTGTGAGGCGGCACCGAACACAACCGGACCGCCTCTGGAGTGGCCCACTTGAGGCAGATACCCGCTGTGGAAGGTGCCAGAAGAGGAGCTCCAGTGGATTACAGCGCTGCACTCGCTTATAAAAACAGGCAAGTCCATCTTATTCAATCACGCCATGTATTTACAAGCCCCAGGTCACTGGATATGCCTTTTCAGCTTTCATCGGACACGCCAGCCTTTACATTCACTTTTCTTTGTGCTTCTTGTCGTTTTTCTGCGTCAGACATTTCGGCCCGGTTTTGGACAGCATGACGCACAGGCATAGGCCATGTGGTTTACTGTCTTTGTTCACAGGACATTCCTGCCCTCTTGTGGACACTGCCAGCCAACATTACACCTGAGCAGGGGCACAGACGCTGGACGTCTTCTCACTTTATACATATGCACAGGTATATAGAAGTGCTAATCCAGGACTGACCTCAGTGGTGGACAGCACCGTGTCTTCATCAAGGCTTAGTATGGCGTCGGTCACTATGGTGTCATACGGCTGGAAGCGACTGCTCATCACCTGTAAGAAAGAACAGAGAGATGGGTGTCATTACATCAGGGCAGGAAAAGCACAAAGGCTGGTGAAGTCCTCACAGGCAGCCATGGTGGGTGAATTTCATTTAAAGGCGGCCGTCAGCCTTCAGTCCATTCCAATTTAGGTAGATGCAGCCCATTTGGCAGGACGACATGCAAAGGCAGCCAGTACAATGACATTGGTATCGCGGTCCAGCTCTCTGCAGACGGCCTGCTCTATAAAGTTGACGGTGCCCTGCCCTGGGAGGTCACTGCTGATACAACTATGCGCCATACTGCGTGGCCAGTTGTGACACAACATTAAGGGCCAGCGAGGTTGGCTGTCAGGGTTTTATAGCAACATCCACTGCCAGGCTGCTGAGGGACCTGGGAATCCTACACCAAAATATTAAGGAAACATCAGGGTCTGCAGAACGTCCACCTGGCTGCCTCGCCCACAACACACCCTGCTGTAGGTTAGTTCAGCTTAGTCTGGATCTGTGCCCCCTGTGCCCCAGTCCTGACTTGGCACTAGTATATCACTGTCTCAGGTATGCCACTCTGCTCCCTGCAATTGAACCAAAAAGCCACCCAATGTGGCAAAGAGAGTTTCTGCAAAACATCTAAAGAGGATCTAAAACCTGGGGGTGGTGGTGGGCAGGGGGTGTTTGGGGGGACACCAGCCTCTGTAGAGCTAAAGGGAAAAAAACAATAATGACATGTCCTGACAATCAGGGCGGGGTCACTGGGGGGGTGGAGCCTTATCCTGGCAGCATCGAGCCAAGGAAGAGGATGGCCATTCCATTGCAGGACCCACTTGGGAGACCTCCATTCTGGGCCAATCAGTCCGACTCGCACTTTAGGGGATACCTGAGGGAAAAGCCAGTAAGAACACGAGGGGCACAACATGCAAAGTGTACACAGGCAACACCCCCATAATAACCTGTGCAGAATCTGAATGCACAGGTACAGCACTGCTAAACTCTGCCCTGCTGTGCCACCCCAAAAATCAGTAATCAATATATTAGCAATACTTCAGGGGGCCCACCTGACACGCAGAGCATGACCTGAGCTAATAAAATAAAAACTACGGATGATCAAGGAGACCACGGAAAGTCCTACCGCATACAGAACAGCTGAAGGTGCAGCACTCCGGGTCTCCCTGCAGGCACTAAACGCTTCACGGAGCAGAAAACTTCGCAATTTCACTTCTTAACCGCATTAATTCCGTTTCTTCCACATACAGCATGCAAAGTGTCTCGAGCGCTGAGGGGTCCGTGCCCCGTGGCGAAAAACGTGCCTCATGCTGCTGATAAACACTCCAGATGTCTGCCATGCTGCTTTACACTGAAATTCCAAAATTTCGCCCTTTTTGACTTACCTATGGGATCGTATGGTGGCACAGTGGGTGCTGCTGCTGAGGGATTGTGGATGTGGTGCCCTATGTGGAGTCTAAATGTTCTCCCCATGTCTGCCTGGGGTCTCCAGTGCCGTGTGGCTCAGTTTAACCGCCAACTGTAAACTGGCCCTCTGTGAGTGGTGACTGTGGGTGCCCAAGAAGGCCCCTGTTTCCTGACTTGCAACTGATGCTGCCAGGGAAGTCTTCAGCTCCCCTTGACCCTTCCATGGATTGAATGGCTTTGACTGGTCGACTCTAGCAGACTACAACAGATGAACTTACAGAATCGGACCCCCCCATTAATTCACCCATGTTCTCATCTAAACCCTACAACTTGGACCCTGATCTTGTCCATATCTAACTGTATGTCCAAAGTTGAGTGCGATGAATGAGTGACGGGTCTTGGCATGCTTTGCTCAGGTATCATTTGGGGAATTTGAAAAATGAATGTGGCGTGCTTGTCTGTGCCCTCATGAGGAGATGGCGGATTGATGTTTGAGTGGTAACCACCATGCTGCAGGTGGATACTAAGCATATATTTAAGCATAGTACAACGCAACCTGAAAATGTGGCTGGGTGGCATTGCGCCTGAATCCAGGCTGGTACCTCAACCCAGAATGAATGTGGCATACTGTGAAAACAACATAACATTACCATCCATCCCTTTTCCAATCCCACCTATCCTGTGGAGGACACTGGAATCAGGAGGCGGCAGCACTGACTGCAGTACTGCAAAATAGTAAATACTTATATATGTCCACCTTAATGAAATATGGTGTGTGTGTCTGTCCAGATGCTATGACCCTGTCATTCCAAAAGATGGCGCATCCCAAACATTTGGAGTAATGCAAATGTTTGGGATGCGCCATCTGCTGGAATGCCCAGTGCAATTCCTTTTATTACTACATGCATTCCAACAGACGGTGCACTACAAATATTAACCGTGATAGTCTGCATTGACAGCCTTAGACTTCCACCCGTCTTAGATGGATAGCACATGCACTATTGAAATAATTCAAGATGATTAACTGTGGAAAATGCAGGGAAGCGGACCCCCAGCATACATCAGTGGCACAAAGCTAACGCCCACAGCGCTTTCTCACAAACCCAGTGATGGACATGAAGTGTTTTATACCACCAGCATGTTTTTAAAATTGATTTTCAGGGAGTTTCAAACCCTCCCGGACCCCCTATGTTTCACACTCTGTGCTGTTCAAATACCACAGACCACTTGGGCACAACATCAAGAAGTGTATGCAATTCAAAGAAAATAAATACTGAAACATTTGTAGAACACCTTTCTCTTGGCGACAGCACCTACGCTTAGTCCTTCCTCGGAGTTGGTCACAGAGGCAGGCGCCACGATCAACATGGCACACACAGTGGACACTAACCTTGTTCTCTCCTTCGATGACCACAACAGGAACAGGCGTGGCTGGCCATCGGTGTTTAGCCGGCAGAGGCTTGTCGCAGTTCCACAAGACGATGATCTGGAAAGAAACACAAAAAGTGATTACACGAAGCCAGCAGACCAGCTCTGCCCCTTGTGTGCCAGTGACGGTTGGCATGCTGGTACAGTGGTTAGCGCCACAGACACTGGATTCCAATCCTGGCTTGATTACTATCTGTGTGGAGCTTGCATGTTCCCCCATGTTTGGGTGGGTTTCTTCAGCCCCTCTGAGTGACACCTGGGATGAGTGGATGGATCTTTTTTATTATGATGCCCTTCTATCTACAGTATATACTAATTTATATAATCTATCTAGTTTAATACAGAGCCTGTCGCATCTCTCTAATGGAGTGCCCATCGTTTCTCTAGGTGTATATATCATCTTTCATATCTACAGTATCACCATGCCATTAATATCTCACATCTACTCATTAACGCGCTGTTCTGTCCATTAGGCCTCTCATATCTAACTTTATATACTTTCAAATCTCGTTTTATACGGTGCCATTCACATCTATCAGAGTTTTATACGCATCACTTCTGATGTGACATCACCTCTATGTATTCTAATAACTTTCATATTTATCTATATAGTGCCTTTCATATCTATGTATGTAATCCTGCCAACTACGCTAAAACATCTGTCTATCTATATAGTGCCTTTCATATCTATCTACTGCACATCTGAGTGGTCTCTGCTCCACACACTTGAATGCTCTTTGAGGTGCTGGTGTCCCAGTGATCCGTGTTCTCCGATATGAAACACGTGTCATCTGCCCCGTAAACAATTTACACAAGAATTCTGTGTGGGGTTAAACTAAAGCAGACCCAGGGGATGTGCCTCATTTTGAGAAAATCCAACCTCGCTGTCTGCGTTCCACGACTCTGCTTATGTCTTCAATGCCAAAGCATTTGAGATGATCGCTACTCCCAACAGAAATGGCAGGTTTCCACAGAGTCGGAGCCTCGGTGCTCATCGCGGTCTTGACAGGAGCGCTCACCCATCCACGCGTCACGTCATCATTCAAGTCCGTGTCCGAGGATGGGGAGCAACCCGGCACGGCTAACAGATGTCAGTTGGCGTTTTCGAGGAGCGCTAACAAGGAGGAGGCCGAGGCCGTGAATAAGTCGACTGCTTTGTCCAAATCCTCTGCATTGCTGCTTTTGCGTAAGAGAATCGGCCCACGAGCCTCAGTGATTCTGCTGATGTCGCGTTACAATTTGTGCTCCGTACCGTTTGTTTGTTAAACATGTCAAAGCACAACCCAAATAAGAACAACCAACACAGCACTGAAATGACAGCCTGGCCTTCCTTCTCAATTATCCATCTGTTTCGTGATCCTCTAATTACATTGGGGGGCTTGGGGGGGGTCAGGCCTTTACAGTGGAATTTCTACACAAGCTGGCCATGTGAAAAGCCTGGGAAGCTTCTTGTGACCACAGCAGCAGTCCTTAACAAAGCCACCAGGAGGAGCCACAACTACAAACCTCCTTAGTGTAAACGAGCCAGAAACGAAAAAATGTTACAGACGTCAGTCGGTAAGGCCAGTCAGGTGTCCACTGCTGTGCTGATGAAGGTTTTGTACGCCCGCTTCACATGGCATGTTTTGAGACGGTCACCAACACGCAGCCCAATGTCACAGTCTCCCGGTAGAGTACAAGTGTGTTGCTTTGCGCACTTTTCTTACATGTTTTTCTGTTGCTTGCACATGACAGAGTAGGACGTCTGTGCCTGATCCAGCCGGTCAATGCCGCCTTGCGTTATTGTAGGCTATCACGGTGCCACGTTTCCCTGATGTGAACATCGACGTCTGCTGAATTATGAACAGCGCTAAGGGGGCTATCAGGTCCTTCCACTCGATCACAATCATTGTGTCTTTTAGCCATGTAGATACGGCACCACACTGCAGCGTCATGCGACGTCCATGCCTATCATGGCCGTATGCATCAGCTGCACGACCTCTGCCAACGTCTGAGGACCAATTCACATTGTCAGCACAATCACTTGGTTCAACTAATACTTCGCTTTCAGTTTGTTCTAAAACTGGCTTTACAGCTTCTCATTTACGCAACCTTGTGTGTTCTGGTTAAAGGCTGCACCTTCACGAGTTACTGTGGAGTGGCAAAACTCACACAAATATTCATGATTTTTTGCAGCCTAATGCTATTTCATCCACTAGATGGCAGAAGAATACCGTCCCAAGAGTTAGTCAGACGTAACGCAGCACATCAGATCATAACAGACTAACGGCTTAACCGTTCATACATAAAACTAGCTGGTCTACCCGTCAAGGACAAGTTGAAATGTAAGTAACCAACGCAGACATCAGTGTCAACATCTGCAGGGCAACATACAAGGCATACGTCTGTTATATGCCATTTGGTATGGGATACACAAAAGCAGTGTTAATGTTTGGGATGTGCCATCTGTTAAAATGCATTGCATGTGTCATTCCATCACTAAAAATGATTTTGACACACCATCTGTTGGAATGACAAATGCAATGCATTTTATTACTACAAATGTTTCTGATGTGCCATCTTTTGAAATGATAGATGCAGTGCATATGTGTCTGTTCTGTACCATTTGGTATGGGATTTGCAAAAGTAGTGCTAATGTTTGTGATGCACCATGTGTTGGAATGACAAATGCAATGCATTTTATTACTACATGCACTACAAACTATATCCAAGCTAGGTGTGCTACCTGTCTAAGGTGGGCTGAAATGTCAGTAATCAACGTAGACTTCTCAATAATTGGTTACAGTGCGCCTTGCAATCCATATGTCTCTGTTATATGACGCTTAGTTTAGGAATTTGCAAAAGCAGCATTAATGTTAGTGATATGCCATCTGTTAGAATGACACAGATTTAACTACCAGACAGACAAACCGACAGACAGTTATCCTTAAGTAGACTAGCTGTGCTGCCCAGCCAAGATGGGTGTAAATCTCAGTAACTGATGTTGACCACAGTGTTACATCGGCACTGCACCATCTATTGGAATATATTTAGTAATGCAAGTAGTAATAAAAAGCACTGCATTCATCTTTCCAACAGATGGCCTATCACAAACAATTGTATTAAAATGCATTAGTAAAAATGTTTGTGATACGCAATCTGCTTGGATGACAAATGCTTGGGCCTCCGCTTCATGCCATTTGGTATGAGAGTCTAAAAAGCAGTGTAAATGTTTGTGATGCACCATGTGTTGGAATGACAAATGCAATGCATTTTATTACTACATCACTGAGCCTGATTACTACAACAAATGTTTCTGATGTGCCATCTTTTGAAATGATAGATGCAGTGCATATGTGTCTGTTCTGTACCATTTGGTATGGGATTTGCAAAAGTAGTGCTAATGTTTGTGATGCACCATCTGTTGGAATTACAAATGCAAGGCTTAGGCCTCTGCTCCATGCCATTTGGTAGTAGATTCTTAAAAAGCAGTAGTAATATTTGTGATGCACCACCTGTCGCAATTAAAAATGCAATGCAAATGTTGCTGTTCTACGCCATTTGTTATGGGATTCGTAAAAGCAGGGCTGTTTGTGATGCGCCATCTGTTGGAATGACAGAGACACAGCAACCAGATGGGGACACAGATACAGATGCACTCATTTTTATGCACTTCTCCCAGTTCAGCTCAGTAAATAAATCATCTGTCCAGTTGTCGGCTGGACATGATGTGAACATCAGCTGAAGTTCCTGACCTGTACAACTGTTGCCACACAATTGGCTAATCAGATAACTTCATGAATAAGCAGGTTTTCCTATTAATAGGTTTAAATTATGCATATGCAGTGTATACATACTGTATCTACAGTAGCTAACACAGCCAATCACACGGTCCAGGTCATGAAGAACTACCCTGAGCACAAAGAAGAACAAGGAGTTCTGTAACACAAGGGATGGCCATCACTGAGCCTGATCTCCTCAAAACGGAGGCCGAAGTGTGCGGAGGACAAACGGCGTACATTTTGTAAATCTTTTGATATTTGAGAGGTTTTCATTATTTTTTTTTTTTGAACATGTGGCTAAGACCCGATTGGCGTAGTAAGAGGGATTCATTTATAAAGCCTGGGAGGGTGAGGTGGCTGAAGTGCTCTAATGAGAACACAATCAATATGTTTGCCTGTAGAAACAGCCACGGCCGGCACAGCCGGTTCGACTTCTGCCGCAAGTTGGAACTCGTCTTCGTTTTTCATTTATGAGCACAAAAACAAGGAGCGGGGGGGGGCACGTGGAGGTGCGTGTTGGTGTGGGCCGCTGGTGACGTGAAGGACTTCATCTGGCGACGCACCTTTGTTGTTATTTTCACAGAAGGCTTAAAATCTGTGACACAGTTGCATTTTTTTTGCTGTTGTTGAAGCTGCGATATGAATATTTGATCAGAATTCATCACCTCCTAATTAAAAACAAAAAAACAAATGTCAGTCTGAGAGTTTTGTAACCAAACATCATAGAGAAAGGGGCACCAGGTGACACAGATCAGGCCGGCCAATGACAGAGCGCCAGCCAATTAGGGAGCTGACCAATCAAAACAGAAGGTCTGGAGTGAGGTGTTAGGGAGGCCCAGTCATCTCCTCTACATCCATTCACCTGCTCCATGAGATGTTGCTATGGTCAGGTCATCCATGATGGTTCTAATGGGCAGCTTAGGTACAGCATGCCAGACTTAGAGAGGGGGGTCCCTGCATGCTACCTTGGTGGACTTTTCCAGCCTGTTCACAGTGAGGGTCACTGACCTCCGGTACAATGAAGAACTCCTGGTGGATTCTACAAGGTCCTCGATGAGACTGCGTGCCCTCTGTAAGCATCTCGTCATACAGACCCTCAATGTGGGGTGCCAGTGACGCACTACTCGTCGTAGGACCTTTCGGTCAGTGAGAGGACAACTGCCATACCACACCGAGATACGGTTTGGAAAGGATACACTCGGCTGTGCAGCGGCAGACGTTGGAAAGGATCAGAGTTTTTAGATGGGCTTTCTTAGTGTCTCCTCGACAAGAGCCCAGAGGTGTGGAGAGCCCAAGAGAAGACCCTCAGAGATGGGAACTCGAATCTGGACACGCGCTCAGTCCCATTGATAGAGACGGGAGAGGGGTGGCAGCAGCTCTTTTATGAGCTCTTTGGTCCTCCTAATGCTGAGGGTCAGGCTGTTGTTGGTGGTCCCTGTCTCTAAGCTCTGGACCTCCTCCACTGCTACAGACGAGACCTACTAGTGTGGCGTCACCTGCACACCTGATAACGGTGTTGGAACCATCGTGATTTAACAGGGGATACGGTAGGGGATTCTGTGTTCAGGATTAATAGTGGAAGAAGGGTGGTCTCCTAGCCGGTCAGCTGGGGGTCTGTTAGATAGGAAGTTGAGAATCTAGTTGCATGCACCCCTACCTGCCAAACAGAACATTTCATGGGGTGTTACATTTATTTTTAATCACTAGACTGCTAGACCAAAACCACCGCCTTACGGATTTCCTAACAAGCGACGTTGGACTGAATGGCCAGTCCTCGTCACAATTGTCATCCTGCTCCACATCCCTAACACAAAAGCCCGCAATCGAGGCAGAAGATCAGAGCATCGGATGGCAAAATCCTTCTGGCAATTCTTGAGGCTTTCGGTGAAACTTTTGCTCAATGGGTGCCAACTCATTTAGTCGCATTTAATCCAGCGGTCTTCACCGGAGCTGTGGAGTCGGAGATGGAAATGGAAATTCTACTACAGTGTGCTAAAATGTCCTATTTCACTTTGTACCGATTTGATTAAACTAGTTTTCTGGTAGAAGGTTGTTTGAATTTTGTTAAGTATAATTTGATAAATAATGACGTCACAAACGGCATCACGACCGCCTTCAAACCCAAACTTGAACAGGTTAGGCTTGACGATGGCGTCTCGAGAGTGATGTGCTTTTAATCAACACAGTCGCTGGCACCACAAATGAATGAGTCCAAGCTGAAGATTTGCGTGCCGACTCCACCGCCTAGAATTGACAGTTTTAAGTCGCATGTAAGAAAAGAACTGCTTTGAAAATGTGACAAGCTAAAAACCAGTGGGGGCTGCAAGGATACGGAAAGCCAAAAAAAAAAAAAAAAACCACGTTGGCGCCTGAAACTCCTGATGTCACCTGAGCAGCAAAGGGGGCCGCAGACGAAGCGTCCATCGTGCTTCATCACTCGCCATCCCTGAAATTTGTTTCCAGCGAGGGAGGCACTCAAAGTGTTTACGCTAAGTGCAGTCGCTTTACCCAAACACGGCCTTCATTTGGGTCTCAAATGCACAGCTCGATGGTAAACGGTGGTCTTTCAAGTAAATTGTTTTATCCTTTTAAGAGTAATTACTCGCACCATTTGATTTTACACAAATGAAGACGGCTCCTTTTTCTATTTTTTTGTAAAGCTTCTGTACCGGTACACTGGAGTAAGAAAGGCTGCTTGTCATTAACTGTCATTAAGTAAGCTTTACGCTTACAGGGCAATAAATATATAAAATAAAATGGGGGATATCGGGGGGGGGTGCATTCTGACACGTTTACAACTGGAATAGGAGCACAAATAAAAAAAAAAAAAAATGTAATAAATAATAAAAGAGGCAAATTGACCGCTCAGCATCTTCAGATGTACGCCTGTTGGAATATTCAGGCTTGAAGCTCTTCAGCTGCTCCTCTGGCCTTCTCTTCCATAAAATGCAAATTGGCTACAGATGTCTTCAAAATTACAATTTCTCACTCATGCAGTTCAAAAAGCTCCAGAAGGCCCTGCAGGTTTGTTTGTGTGTCGTTGCTTCAACCAGTTCAGCGTAGGCGAGCTGCTGGGTCCTAAAGCCCACCGCTGCTCAAGCTGCTGGGAGGTGGGGGTCCTCAATCTGCCAAGGGTGTCGGCAGCAGGTTTCCGTTAAGCCACTCTCTGCGGCTAGCGGTGTACGGCGTGAAGACCAACGTCTGCCAGTCCTTACCAAGCCCCCCTGCTCATTTTCAAGTATCAGCCTCGGCCTACTGGACCAGTTACCTCCAGCACGTCACCTCTGGCTCGCCATTCGTATTCTCAAACTGTAAAGGCTTACAGCTCATAGCACCCCCTGTAATCAGCGGAGCTGCCCCTCGTCTGGCTCTGCACTGTCCGTCTGTAACGTAGAACCCGAGGTGAGGCATCACAAATGCGTTATTCTACAGTACCGCTCAAAGGTCAGGGGTCACCCAGAAACGGTCACCTTTTTGATAGAAATTCTTCTTTATTCCGTAACAGGGTTTCTTCTGAAGACCATGCACTGCTGCAGAGCCACAAAGGGTCCTTTTTTAATCAAAGATACCATTAAATTGATTTAAAAATAAAGCCAAGGCATTACAAGTGTGTGTATAACGGGTATTAGTGTTCAAAATGAAGGATTTGTCACTTATTATTCACATAGGACTACAAAGCACCCAGTTTCAGCGTCTGTTCCCTTAATGGCCAACTCCCTCAGCCTGTCCTTAACTCACCATGCGCTCTGTTCTGGTTATTAGAGAAACCTTTCTGACCGCACTACCACCGCCGACACTTGTCATTCTGTTCACTTGGGTGGCAAGGTCCTGGCATCCCTAAAGTTCAGTAGTCCTGGGTTCAAAAAATGGCCAAAATGAAACAACATTCTCAAAAAGAAACAAAAAAAAAAAAACCAAACACCACGCCAGCCTGCTGCTGTTTTGCGAAACGGAGAGAGAGACTCCAGGTGACCGTCTTCATACAGAGGCATTCATTGCTGTCCTGAGAGAAACACACACAAAGAAAAAGGCCCAGACACACAAAAAGGACGAGAACATCCAAGTGTGTGGAATGAGAAACAAACGTCTGACAAGACCTCTGTTGGCTTCTTTGCAAAATACACACCAAACACCAGTGTCATCTGCAGAGGATTCTGGGATGCTGGCCTTAGTAGAAGAGGTTCAGAGAAACTGGCAAACAACAAGAAAAGGTGAAAATGGACAAAACAAAAGCAGACACTGGCTGGGAAAGTGTGTTGGGCTCAGAATCCCGGAGTCTCGTTTGCTGGGATTTGGTGTGCGCTGAGTGAAGATGACAACTGAGGACCTGTAAGATGGGATTCAGCAGAAGCCATTGCTTCATGGTGCAGTCCTGACGCTCTCGTGCCCTCTGACCGGTCTGTGGCTACGCAGCAAGCTGTGATGCTCGGCTGTCTCGCTCTCATGGGCAGCGTTCAGTTTTTCAGTGGGTGCCACAGCAGCTCTTCTGTGGGATCAGCCTTCACTCTTCATGCACGTCCATCCTCTGAAGCCATCTATCCAAGTGTGATGGTGCAGTGAGGTCTCCGTGCTCAACCACACAGATTTACCCAGAATGCTCATTTTTTGCGTTGTGGAAGACAAACTCATACGTGGCATCTGAGAATGTGGCAAGTTACTGGAGACACAGAACGGACCTGTGGTTATTTTTCCACATGCATATCTACTGTGTATGAATAAATCTACCAACACACATCCTACTGTCTTATACTTTGGAAATGAAGAGTTAACCATGAAAGCCCTCCTGAGCCTCGGAGACGGGCGAGTCCAGCACTGGTCACTCAAGGCAGTTTGCAGGACTCGTTATTACGACAGACAGCACTGAATATAAATTATTATGTATACTGTGACCAGATTGGGCTCATCAGGCGAGTCGGGGGTGAGCGCTGACCCCCCTAAGCCACCTTACCGGCTACGCGTCTCCATCCCTACGCCTCTTAATAAATACCCCAGACACACAGATGTGCCACGCAGGATGCCACTCAGGTGGCACGGCATGTTGCAGCCTACCTGTGCGCAGTACTGAGACTTGGAGACGGCCACCAGGAGCTTGAGGATAGGCTGGGATTGGGATATCAATGGAGTCACGGCGTGGATCACGGCAGTGAACCTGGAGGAAGGTTTGACTCCTAAAAACAAAACACAAACCAAATAAAGAAATGAGAGGAGTGAGCAGCACAAGTTGTTGGACTCCATGTGCCTTTTCTAGACACTCGGGAGACGAAGCCTTCGCACACACGTCTCCCGTCTTAGCGTATCGTTAGGGTCTTCTGACAGTTACTGTACACAAAAAACAAAGGCAAGTCAATTAAGAAGGTCAAAGTGCAACCCGACTGCACCCCCCCCCCGCCCCCAACATCAACAAGAACCCAATCCCCCGCCCCCCAGTTGAAAACCAAAACAAAAACAGTACCTAGGTAACCAGCAGGAAACTAACTAACCACACCGCCTGGGCAGCACATAAAGAGTGCCAGGCAAACTGAGGTGGCAAAGGGCGATCAGCAAGCCCCAGTTCTAGATATGGCCTTTCAGAGACAGACCTGGATCAGATGGGCGAAAGCACAGACTCCTCGGGACCACGGTCCGCTACATCGTCGCTGGCTGAGAGCGAAAAGGGGAGTGAAGGTGCGATCGTGAGTGCAGATCTGGATAGCTCGCCGATTGGAGAAGATCACATGAAACTGGAAAGGGCCTTGAAGTCCGCGGCTTCAATTACGCAATTACGCGAGCCTGGAGCAGCGGGGACACCGGCTACAGCAAAGTCTGCTGCTTCATCTACGGTACAAGAAAGCACAATTGAACTATCTGAACTGAAGGTGTTGCTCACTGAGCTCACGCAAGATATAAAGAAAAGCGAGAAGGCTAATGAGAAAGCAAGGGCAAAGGTACATGAGAGACTGAAACAGGAATTGAAACAGGAGATGAAACAGGCCAATGAATGGCTGCGACAGGAATTCCATGGGTAAAATTGAAGAGCGCATTCAGGAAAACTCGGTTAAACTGAGCACGCTTACTGATCAATTGGAGCGTCTCAAGGAGACATTCACGAATCGGATTGAAATGGTCGAACATTCAGCTGCCAGTGCCGAAGAAAGAGCAATAAATGCCAGTTCTGAATGCAAAAAACTCGGAGAAAAACTTGGAGACAGACTGGCTGCTTTAGAAGATGGGAGCAGAAGGTATAATGTCAGAATTGAAGGTCTGCCGGAGAATCGAGAAAGTTCAAACCCTGTGAAATTCGCAGCTGAACTTTTTTCAAAAATAATCGGGGACGACTTTAAAGCAGAATCTAAGATAGCAGCGGCTTACCGCGTATGTGGATCAAACACCGTCAGACCCCGACCAAGATCTTTTATAGTTCGTTTTGAACGATTATCATTTAAGCTAGAGGTGATGGCACTCCTCAGAAACAAGGAAGATATTATATATGAAAATAACCGCATTCTTATCTTCCCTGACTTCTCTCCGGCAACAGCTACTAAACGCGCAGCCTTCTATAATATTAAACAGCGGCTACGGCAAGCCAGCGTCAAATACAGCCTCCTGTATCCGGCAAAACTGAAAGTGGAATGGCAGGGTCAATTCTATGTCTTCGCTAGCAAGGATGAAGCAGAAAAGGAATTAAGAAAGCTGATCCCGGGACTATTCTGATACATAATAGTGAGTCATGGCGGTTAAAATGATAAAGCAAAGATTAATAATCTACTGTCTGATCTATTCGTTTTAAAATACGGGTTTTTATCAGCATATATTCTCATTA
>JANRMT010062845.1:13020264-13036233 GCA_026402145.1 Polypterus bichir lapradei | reverse complement strand
TTAGAGATATCTCTATCTTTTAACCCTAAAGCGCCGCTGCATTGGAGCTTGTTTTGCTTTGGACGTACTCTGTCTCTGGGTATGTCAGAGGACTGGGACTGTGTGAAGTGGGTTTTAGCCTCACTTGGGGAGGCAAAAAGGGAGGGTGGGGGGTTAAGGGGGGGAGAGAAAGAGAGCAGGCCTGATCTATACCTAATCTATCCTCTCAGTCTTTATAATAAGACTATAAAATGACATCAAAAACTCAGAATCAGTGTCTCCATGATTTCTCATAAACTGGAAGAACCCAAACTCTCCTCTTTTAAGTCAGTGGGAAACCGATGTGTTATATTATTTGAAGTTGGAAAAAATCAAATACTCAGTTAGAGGATCTGTACAGACTTTTTTCAAAACATGGCAGGATCTAATCAGTAATATTTTAAAATACGTTCATAAGGCACAGAGAATTTATTAATTTAGGTTATGTTTACAAGCCTTAAATTTAACGCCGTTTGGCTTGCTCTCTCTCTCAGGGGTGGGGATTGATCTGTTCTTAATTTTTCTTTGTAAAAACTTGATTGCTTTGTATGGATTGTAATAAAATTGATAAAAAAATAAATAAAAAGGGCATCAGTGGAGATTCCCATTAAAAACAAAAAAAAAAAAGATATCTGAGGGGTGGGATGAAGTCTGTGAGGTGTTTGTAGTGTGAATCGGGAATTCGTAGAGCAAAACCGAACATTCCGGAACAAGTCGTGCCAGGAGAGACCCCAACGACAGCGACTGCGACACATTAGTGACAGACTAGACGTGAATGTTGTGGTGTCAGCTTCACCCCCAGAAAGCCTTCCGATTCCTCGAGTTGCCGTTTTTGTCAGTCACACACACGAGCCTTGTGGCTCTAACCGATGCACATCTGAATGGCCGACTTATGCGAGCGCATGCTTGGCTTAAGATCACAAAGCACTTTAATGTGCAAATAAGATAAATCTGTGCTCGCATTTGGGTCAAAGACAGCTGGGGTCCATCTTGCACATGCAAACCTACTTCCTCTCTCCGATCCTCTTGGTTGGCACAGTCATTTATAAAATCTTTTTAAACCCCCTTTTTTTTTTGGCAGGACAGGAAATCAGTGTAATGTTAAGTGTGTGTATAGAAGTGTAAAGAGCCTGCGTGACGTATGCCGTCCTCCACGGAACATGGCATCTCTACAAGGAGTCCTCTGATGTGACCAACAAGACGACGATAAGTGCATCACTGCAGTGCTTTTCGGATTGTATGCATGATAATTCAGAGAACTTGTGTTTACCTCCTTTGCTTCAAGCTGAAAACTGGTGGATCCTTTAACTTATGGGATTTTATGCTACGGTCCTCCCAAGTGCGAGACACGCCTTGAAATGGGGGGTGAGAGCGAGGCGCACACTGAGCAAGCGTATCGCACATCGTCACTGACAAAAGCCGCTAAACGCCGTCGGAGGAGTGAAACCTGATTGGCTCCTCAACGGAGTGGAGCTCTGCAGCTGAACTCCACTGAAAAAGTCAGCCCTGAAATGCTCTGCTGAAAAGGCTCTGCCCACTGGGTTTCTAAAAAAACCCGCCCCCAGTTTCCTCTTGTCCGTGCACTGTGAAAGTTTGGGGTTGCTGGGTCACAGCTCTGCTAAAGTATTAGATAAAGACATAAAAAATAAAATGGAAAGACGGGGAGAAAGAAAAAGAAACTGAATAGAAGACTTGGAGAACGGTGGTTTATGAGCTCAATAGCACAAGGTAACTGAAGCCTAATGATTGTCACCAGGATGGTGACACACACAGAGATCATGCAGGACATGTTAAGATGGAGCTCTCAGCCAGCCGGCGTATTTGTCGTTTAATGTCAGAACAGGCGGATCATTAAACCCCAGTGTGCCTACGAAAGTCCCTGCGTTGGGGGCCACAGGGGACAAGGAACACCAGAAAAAAGTCACGTCACACCTAACTGTGTCACCTCTGCACACCCACTTGGGGTGATTGGCATGTCATTTGTTTCAGCTGCTGATTTGTGACCTGAGGTTTTTTCCACGACTGCTGCCTCTCCAAGTCAAGGGGGACATCCTTCTAGAGCAGCCTTCTGTTAGGGGACCACTCTACCCACAATATGCCCCCCCCCCCCCATCTCTTCTATTAGATTCCACTTTGCCCTCTACTGCTATTTACCTGCTTCTGTGCCCTCTGATTCCTCAGGAGTGTAGGACCCACCAAGCCCTAGTTGTATTCCACTTCTGAGCCGATATGACGACATGTCTTAGTCTCTTGTGCAACACTTAAGTTGATGGCCTTTATTCTGAAGAAGCCCCCTTTCCCTGTCATCCCAGTCTGAAGCAGATGCCCCACCACTGTTGTTTTGTCACTTTCATTTCTGAGCAAGCTCTGTTTTCCAACCAGAAATTCCAATTTTTCCACACACACCAAATCCACAATTTTAAGGCTTTCCATTCCAGGAAATCAGCAAAACCACCCACCTCCCTCCCCACCCCCACACACGTCAAGCTGGTGTCACCGCACACGGTGACGAGGCAAAGGATCTCAAGTGGCACCTGACAGACGATACAACTTTTTACACCTGTACACGACTTCAGAGAACAAGAACGCTTCCCATGATTATCAGGGCTGTCAGTCAGGAGCCCGGCTGTCATCAAGTCATATCAAAAATACCTACAGAGCCCGTAAGAACTACGGCATGAAAACAGCGCTGCCACACAAGGGCGGAATTTTGTCAAACTGACGCTGTCAAATGAGAGGGGGGATCAAACCAGACGGATTAGAGGAGGATCTGACGCCTGACAGGAAGACTTGTCTCAGAGTGTGCCTCGCTGCTGTCAACCAGACACTCATTTCATTATCTTGGAGGGACCATCAATATGGAGGCAATCAATTGGGGGGGTATCAAGACAAGACAAAAACGAGACGGACAACCATTAAAGGGCCTGTGGAGGTCTCAGGTCTGATATTCAAGAACTTTAGGAGAAATCAAGGCGACAAAAGAAAAGAGGGCAGGAATGGGAGAGACACAAATATGAACAGAATGGCAAGTTGTTACAACGGGGCACCCCATCAGTGACAAACAACAGAGGGAGAGTGAAAAGGCACTATATATAATACACAGAGAGCTACAAAAAGGGCAACGGGTCACTGACAAGACAGATAAGGGACCATACTTGATAGATACATACAGTAGAAAGATAGACAGACTGACAGATAGATTGAAAAGGCACTATACAGTATGATAGATATGAAAAGCAATATATAGTTAAACATATAGTTGGATGGATAGATAGGGAGGCACTATATGATAGACAGATGGATATGAAAGGCACTATATGATAAGCAGACGAATATCAAAGGCACTATATAGTATGACAGACAGATATGAAAGGCACTATATGATAAGCAGACGGATATCAAAGGCAATATATGACAGGCAGATGGATATGAAAGTCACTATACAGTATAATAAACAGATATGAAAGACAATATATAGTTAAATACACAGACAGATGGATAGATAGGAAAGGCACTATATGTTAGGCAGACATATATGAAAGGTACTATATAGTTAAATATATGGATAGATAGAGGAAGGTTATCATATAGTGCCTTACCTATCAATCAATCTATCTAATACACAGATCAATAAAATTCACTATATGATAGATATACTATATGGGCACAATATAATAGATATACAGGTAGATATGAAAGGTTCTGTAAAGCAGATAAGTAAACAGACAGAGCCACTACACTCAACAGAGAGATAGTAAGGACACAATAGACACAAAGGAACACAATAAGAGACTGATAGACGGATATGAAAGGCACTATATGACCGATGGGCACAGTAGATAAAGGACACTATATAACAGGTGAACAGACACAGACAGGAAAGACAAGACACTCAGTTGACATGAAATGTGCCACACGTGCTAGCCAGATGGACGATGCTCGGACCCCGGAAGAAAATCCCTTCTTTTTATTACTATAGTGCCTGAACAATAGAACATGAACATTAAGAATTCAACTGAAATAACAAACCTGACGGCAGCTCTGTCTGTGCCCCCTCCGGTGGTGTCCTCTGGCACCCTCAACTGTCCTAAGCAGCTCTTTGCTAGCCGTCGTCATTTTTACGCTAGGCCGCTTTGCTCGGCTATGGCAAATTAAGCAAATGATGGTGGAGGAAAAGCAAATCGAAAACAGCTTTGAAAGACAATCCAATCTGGAAGTGGTCTCTTAGCCAGACCCTCATTGCCTAAACCTGATTTAGCAGGTTTTTTGATGTCTGGAGATCCGCTTTTTTTTTTTTTTTACCTTGTAGTAATTTAACTTTTCCGGCACCACCTTTCACGAAAACGGACATCAAAGGCTGGCCCGTTTCTTAATTAGCATGGAGAGCACACACTGGCATTGCATCTGGAATATTTCCCATCTCAATCCCCCTGAATACCCCAAGGCGAGACCCCCCCAATGCTTACCAAGAGCAGCAAAGTAGAAGGGAAAGTCTCCCAGGTAGGCAGAATACTGTGGCAGGACAAACAGGCCTCCTGGATGGCGGTTCCAAATCAGGCTGTTGCGTGATATGTGCTTAAAGATTCGGTCCTGGATGATCTGTGAAAAGACAACAACAAAGTGTAGATGTCACCTGGGAGGTGACAGCACGTGCGTCTTCACCAAGACGAGCGGGGCGAGCCCACTATGGCGCAGTCTCTACTGGAGGACACCGGGGCTGCTTCGTCAGCCCCTCACCAATGCCAAGGCATATTTTAGCAACAGTCGCACTACACAGCCAAAGGTCTCCAATAATAATTGAACATCAAATTGCCCGTTGCTGTTAGAAAACACACTTTGAGGAGGACAAAGGAAATAAGAGCCACTAAGAGGGGCCTGCCTGCGTGTTGCGGTGATTATTCATCCCCCGGGTCAGCTCCCATCGTGTTGACACAGAAGCACGCGATACTAATCTTACAGAGGCATTCAGACGCAATTACGAAGACAGGAGGAGCTCACAACTCTGCCCTGGTCGCCGATTAAACATTATTTAGAGCGTACAGCCAGGTCGTTCAGCACATTGTACAGAGGGGTACACTGACGTCCCCCCTCACGTATGCTTCCAACGAAATTCAACTCAGCCTGGCCACAGGAATACTGTTGGGGTCTTTAGCTACTTGTGTGGACAGCTGATGTAACATAACATGACATCTCTGAACCTGTATAATCCCGTTCAGGATAACCAGGGACTGTCCTGGTGGCAATGGGCACAAATGACAAACCCACCATGGGCACAACAGTAGCTCAGCAAAGATATGAAAAGAGAAAATGTCAGGTGATGCATAAAAGCTGGAGCAGGAATGTGAATGTGTCAAGGATTAAGGGGGAGGCCGTCTGTTCACACTTGTTTTCCCATAAGCGCCGCCACAGGTTCAGGTCCTTGACCAGGGAACATCCAAATTGTTCCACTATTAACTGTAAAAGCTATTTGAATAAGCAAAAGGGGGATGAGCACAGACAACACGGTGACTCCGTGAGCAGACATCCAACCAAACACTGGATGTGCCAACGCATGACTAACACTGAGACAACTGTGATGGAGGCCACAAAAGGAAGGCTGTTTATTCTGAGTACATCAGAGAAGTGCGTACAACAATTACTGGATGATCTTAGGGAATTAAACAGCACAGACAGCAGCCCCGTGACCTTCAATCCCATCATCAGACAACAGAATGATGGCTGGCACAGGGGCACAGAATCACATCTCCAGAGATCTGCGTGTCAGTGCCAGGACCGTTCTGCGTGGAGTTGGCACACATACCTGGCACCCGTGTGCACGTTTATCAGGGTACTTGGAGATTTTCCTCTCAAAGACGTGTGTCAGGCTACCTGGGCGTCTAATGAATCTGGGATAGGCACTGGGGCCATGTGATTTGGACTTGGGCCCCAGGAATACTTTTGGAATCTTTTACTTCTTGTGTTTAGAGCTGAGACAACACAAATCCTGTAATGGGCACTGGGCACAAAGAAGAGACAGACTTTGGACAAGACAGCAGCCCATCATGGATGTCAAAGTGTGGCAGTGGAATGACAGAATGGCAGGTGATGTATAAAAGTGAGCAGAACAATGTAAATGAGGATCAGGTGGGAGGCCATCTGTTCATGTTTGCTTTCCATAAGCACAGCCACACATTCAGACCCATGTACTTGGGGTAGTCAGGGTACTTTTAAATTTCTCCACCTTTTACTGTGAAGACTCTTTGCCATTGCAAAAGGGGGAACTTGGGCTAATGCGCAATGGCGAACACCGAGGACGGCTGTATTGGAGTCGTGGAAAAGAAGGCTGTTTGCTCCAAGTCTGTTAAAGAAGAGTGGGATACAACAAAGAGTGATCTCAGGGAATCAAACAGCACAGGCAGAATCCAGAGGGTCTGCAATCCCACCATCACCAACCACAGATAACAGAATGGGGGCACTGCAGTTACAGCTGCTGATTCATGGCTCCAGATTCCTGGGCTTTAGTGCCAGGGCCGCTCACTCCGTGTATGGAGTTGGCACACATGCCTGCTGTTGGTGTGCACAGTTGTCAGGGTACTTGGGGAGATGCACAGAGTCTGGAACTCAGTGACATCCATCATACAGACATGAGTTTGTCAATCAAAGACTGGCACGGGGACACCAACTGTCACTCAAGTCAGTGACTGGGACTGAAGACGACATCGGCGGCTCAACCATCTGCACAAAAAGAGGAGCGACAAGGAGGAAGCCACGTCTGCCATCTTCTTCATGAGTCCCCATTGACACTCGACGGCTGACTTAGTCTGCCATGTGAAGCTGTGGATTTAGAGATTCTCCACCCAGCCCATTCTGCAGACATGGCTACCAACATGGCTTATTCTATGCCAGTCTTGAAGGCATTGAGTTGAGTATGGGTGAATGCGGTGAACTGAGACCAGTTGAAAGTTAGAATGATGTACTGGTTTTGGGGGTGGGGTGGGGGGGGGGTTTGTGTCCCCCAGGAGTGAACTGGAAAACCAGCGATCAATGGGTTTAGGTTGTCACATTAAAACCGTTTGGTTTCACCGGTGTTATCCTTGATATACCAGGCTCATAACATTTTGCTCGCAATGCAGTCCACGTGCAGCTCATCACGCCAAGCCCCTCAGAATTACGGACACAGCCGTTCTAAGTGTGCACTTGAGAGGTCAATCTCTGCACACATCTGTGATGGAACCTGTGAGTGGCCATGAATAAGTCATGAGGGCTTTAATCTCCTCAATGCAGATGACTGCAATTTCCATATGTCACATGTGATTCCCAAGAAGTTTTTAAGTGACACGTCAGCGTAAGCAAACGTATGGCCGGCCGAGCCGAGCCAGGTATCTAAGTTTAGCACAAACGCGCGGTTAAATTAAAGTGATTGTGGGCTGTCAGGAGCCGAGAGGCAGCAGGGGGAAAAGGCTAATGTGACAGCATGGAGAGCCTAGGATGAGGGAGCGCACCTTGAAACGCTCGGTGACAGCCAAGATGGGGGCTCAGACCAACACCACAAGCTGACAAGACAACTAACGACTCAATCCGCAGGCCGCGCACCTGGCCGAGAGGGTTCAATGATTGGGGTGTGGAAATGGCCATCTGCTCAAGGACCCTCAAGGTCTCAGAGTTCAGAGAACCTCACAATCCAAACTGTTAGAGACATTTTGAGCGAGTCGGGTTAAATTCATAGACGTGTTTGCCTATTTAAGTTCAAATGTTTGACTTCATAATAAAATGAAGAGCACGGAGCTGAACAAATAATGGGGGGCTCTAACCCAGGCCCCCCTGTAAACAAACATTTAAATAGAAAGTTCTAGTAGTAGAACTCGTGCAAGTCCTCTGTACCGCCTTACAACTGGCCAATGTATAAATAGAGACAAATGGACCCCCACTCTGGATGCCATGTTTGACCACAAACTGTCTGGATGGAGCTTATGAAGACCCCCATGGGTCACTTCCAGGGTCATATGCATGTCATTAGTTGTCACTAAACTTCTGTTATCCTTTATGTATGTTCAGGGTGGTGCGGAGGATCTCAATCTGGGTGGTTCGCTGTGTGGTGGGTACAGGAATGCATTGTAATCGGCGCACGCAGCCAACCTCTCTCACTCTTTATGTACCATCATGAGTAGAGGGTGGCCGGGTAGAGGCTACTCACTCATCATGGTGATGAAGAGGGCCGATGTGTTAAATGTTGATTAGCACGCATAAGTGAGAATTTCACTGGATTCATGAGCCTATAAACCTAAATTTTCTATTATATAGCGTCTTTCACATCCATCTATCTATAATACCCCCCTACAGCGGACAGTAATGACTCTATAAACATATTATCATATAATATTCTGTACGCCCCCCCACATTAATTTATCTATACAGCTACAGCTATAAATCTACAGAACTGATCACTAATCATAATGTCGAAGAGTGCGGACGTGTCGCACGATGAGAATTTCAGTAGACGGTGCACATGCCAACACCTGTGGGCGCGGCGCCCTAATTTTGAACCCGTGGAGTTCCAATGTGTGGCAGCTTATCCAATTTAAACAATCAGCTCGCCGCCACACCGAACAAATAGCCCATATCTGCCTGGCTCCTCAGCTGCATGCACGCGCACATGCACCACGAGAATTTTCTTCTGGTGTTATGAAGACTCCGGGATTGGCCTTATATTTATCAGGGGTCTGGCAATACAGAGTGGGCATTTTCTTTGGAACTGTTCAGCGCTTACATGCTTTGAGAGTCTCAGTTCATAACTGGCACACAGTTTTGGGGCCCTGAAGATTGAAGTGTTATGGGGTTGGTAACCACAGCTTTCGCTGCTCTTCAGTGGGGTTGGTCCTCAGTAAATCAAATCACTCATATTTTACTGCAGTGAGAATAGTGCTGGGCGGTATACTGGTTCATACCGAAAACCGTTTTTTATTTTTGTTATGATGTGGATTTTTCTTATACCGCAACACCAGTTTAAATAGCCTAAACAACGTTCGGAACGTGGCGTTGCGGGAAACTGTTTAAGGGGGGGACCTTTTCACTGCTACACCGTGAAGCACACATGCAACAGAGTACATGCGTTAGTGGAGGCGCTGAGCGGTGAAAATGGACAGAGAACATTCCGAAACTGAAGCTGTAGCAGACGATAAAGTTGAACAGGATGACAGAGAAGAAATTTTACCGAAAAAAGGAGTCGTGTCTGTTGTTGGGATGTCGGTTGTGGACCAAACAACTATTTACTGCAAATGCTGTCGTGCTAAAGTTGTTGCCGGAGGTGGCATCACGAGCAATTTGCTGCACCACCTTTGCAGCACACATGCTTTGGAGTACCATGAATGTATGGAACTAAGACTGGCACCCTCCACGTCCTCAGGTAAAACTGAAAAAGCCAGAGGACACTCGAGTCAGACGTCACTTGTAGACGCGTTTGCTGGAGGCACTGCCTACGACAAAAAAAGCAAGCGGTGGGTCGAAATAACCAACGCCATTACGATCCAGATAGCTAACGTGTCAGTGGACAGATTGTTAACGTGAACAGAAAGTGGAGTTGGTTTATAAAACATATTGACTATTTATTCCTTTTCTAAGACATGCTCAGTGACAAGCACCTCTTGATATTTTACGAAGTCTAAATGCCTCTTTGGATGGTTGAAAATATGTTGTCAAAATTATAGTTTAAATTGTTTGCAAAATGTGTTCAATAAAAAGGTTCTATATTTTGACTGCAGCTGTCATGCAATGCGATTCCTTCTCTTCATTAGTGCCACCCCCTTGAAAACAATCGCTTTATGGCGCCATGTAAACCTGCAGTAATGCTTGTGTGCACATTAAAATGTTTTTTTGTACAATTCTCATGACAGTGGAAAAGGTTATTCTTAGCCAGTCTACTGCAGTTATTGCAGTGGAAAATGTGGTTAACATCCACTCATGCACGGGAAAAAAATACCGTCGAATACCGTGAAAACCGGGATAATTTTGAGAAATACCGTGATATAAAATTTTGGTCATACCGCCCAGCACTAAGTGAGAAGTCAAGAAAATGAGCCCTTTAATTGGCTAACTAAAAAGATTCTAATATGCAGGCCCCTCCTTCAGGCGACATGTAATACAGAGACAGGAGATCCCTCTGTTTACAGAGACACCAGGACAGAAAGTACAAAACCAATAGACCTCTCCAGGCTAAGATTCATTTAGCAAGAGAGGAGAGCAATGTATGGTCAAGATCTTCTGATAAGATGACTGTCCACCAAAGTCTTTGGACGTTTCTGATGAGTTTTCCAGCACAATGGGGGTCTGCAGTCAGGTTGTCTGTCAGTCTGAGAGATGCCAACAATCCTCACATCTGCCCATAAGACTCTTGTCTCTATTCACACCACGTTGTACTCATTTGTTTAAAAATGTAACCACAACATCCGAGATTTTCATTCAAATTGCCACAGTAGTGAATTCCATGATATTATTCTTTTTCAAAGCCCCTCCTCGTACAGGAGACACCAAGCAATGTGGACCAAAGTCACTCCTGGGGCCCCCTCTGGGATTAGGGGCCCTGAAGTTTCACAGCAGACCAACCCAATAATAAGAGACCACCAAATCGCGGCGGTTACTGACCTCCAGAGTAGTCAATACAATCTTCTCAACGGAGGAGAAATAAGCTTCCCACAGGAACTGCGTCTGCTGCCGAAGTGCTAGGATTTTGTCCTGATGGATGGATCGGACTGTCGACGGGATCTGCAAGAGAGGACACGAGAGGTGGTGAGCAGTCGTCTCATTTCTGACAGCACCGTGGCATCGTCCCGAGTGCAGAGTCAGCTGAAAACTCCTGCCTACCAACTTACCATGATGACCCACAGGCTTTTTTACTTGACGTGGGTCCGAATGGACTGGAGGGTCTCAGGGTGTTAAATAAAAGCAAAAACGGGCACAGCATGCAGCTCTAAGTGTTAAGAGGGGGCATTGAAAGGTCAAGCAGTAAACCGAGAGAAAGAGAGACGGGTCAGCTGGGTGTCCCCACAAAAGCCTGTGTCTGGACAATGTCTGACCATCCCTGGCAACTTCAGATCACCTCACCACATCTGGTGCTACAACATGGCATTCAGGTGGCTGCAGAGCGGAGAAAAGCCCACAAGTCTTGGTGGCCTGAACTCGTTTAAAAAGGGGGCCGTGGACAGAGAAATCACTCAGCCTTCCTCACTTTCTGTGCTTGATCGTGTTGATTTCATTTCAAGTGAGTCAATTTGCCACTTTTTTTGCCCCTCAGTCTACACCTATTAACCCACAATGACAAAGTGACCATAACTTTACAGAAAGGTTTGCAAATTTATGAAAAATTCAAAAGTGGAATCTCACATTTTGTAAGTAAATCGGAGCTTTTGCATTGTTCAGGTCCGGCCTGTTTGCTTTAATTCTCCTTGAGAAGTTTCTAGAACTTAACTGGAGTCCACTGGCGCCAAACAGAATTGACCGGACATCATTTAGCACACGTGGGACCTGTGCATAACCAGAGTGTCCCACAATTCACATAGCAGGTAGGACAAACGCCAAGCCATGAAGTCCAAGGAACTCTCTGGAGACCTCCACGTTCAAATTACGGTCATCAGAGCAAATGGATAAAAACACTTCTGAAGCTTGAGGTGTTCCCAGGAGCATGGTGGTCTCAAGGATTGTGAAACAGAAGAAGTTTGGAACCCCCAGGACTCTTCTTAGTGTTGGATATCCAGCCAAAGTGAGTAACCGGGCAAGAAGGACCCTCAGTCAGGGAGGTGACCAACAGCCCAAATGAACCTGACAGAAGGTGGACCACCTCAGCAGCACTCCAACCACCAGACATTTACGGTGGAGTGGCATCATGGACATCGTTCTCAAGTAAAAAGGCATTGCAAGGGCTCAGAACGCAGGAGGATGAAGATTCTCTGGTCTGCTGAGACTTAAACTAAACTTCAAGCGCTGTGTGCAATGGGCATCAGGTACTGCTCGCCACCAGCCCAATATGGTGAAGCATGGTGGTGCCAGCATCATGATACGGGAGTGCAGGTACGGAGGTGACTGCTCAGAGATGAATGCAACCAAAGACTGTAAGGTCCTTGAGGAAAATTAGCGCCTGACCGGGGTGACAGCTCACTTTTCAGCATGACGGTGACATCAAGTTTACAGCCAGTGCCACAATGGGGAGGCTTCAGGACAAGTCTCTGGCTGTCTGTCCACGAGAGGTCCAGATTAAACCCCATAGATGTGTAGAGAGACCTGAAGATGGCGGATCAGACGTGTCCCACCCAGTCTAATGCGGCTTGAGAGGGTCTGCCAAGGAAGAATGGAATCAACTGCACAAACCCAGGTGTGCAAAGCTTGTAGGGACTCATCAAGAAGACTCAAAGATGGAATGGCAGCCAAAGGGGGGCTTCTACAAAGTACAGCATTGAGGGTCTGAATGCTTCTAGGAAGGAGAGATTTCGGGGTTTGATTTTGAACAAATTTGCCAAACCTTTCTGAACAGAGGTGTTCGCTTTGTCATTATGGGTTATACGAAGTGTAGAAATTCAGCCATTTAAAATGAAATCCAACACCACAATAAAGTGAAGAAGGGGTCTGAAGACATGCATGGCACCTTTTAAATATTTGATAGACTGGCAGGCAGATGAAGAAAAGGCCCCACATAACAGATGCCAGCTCATATTTGGGCTGGCCGATGTACTTCACAACTGGTCTTACACTGCCAGCATTGGCTTCAGCCCCCCCAACGACCCAGAAGTGGGCAGCAGACATTTACACAAAGCGAGGCTGGGGGTCCGTGGAGACTAATTAAAGACCCTGAGCAGTAGCCAGGGGGCGCTGTGTGTGGGTCACTTGGAGTCAGTGTCACTCACACCATCCCACTGGATGGTTTTTGGGGTCCTGAAGTCACTAATCCCGTCAGTGTGCAGGTCCCCATGTGACTCCTAAGGGCAGCCGGACGTGGACGTTTGTTTTGTTTCATGCGGTTGGCCGCTGCAGGACTTCAGAGATAAAGCGCAGCTGGACTGACGGCAGGCCTGTTTATCAGCGGTGGACGCCGCTGTGTTCTTTCTCGCTGCCGACCCGAGTGTTTGCAGAAGGGATTTCTTTGTCACAGCTGTCTGTTTTCATTCAGTGTAATGTGGAAATAATAAACCGCTGACCACAAAAAGAAAGACAGACTGAGAAATGGCGCCCAAGCAACGGCTGACTGACAGACTGGCGTCCCATCCAGGGATGGTCCTGCCTTGAACGCTATGCTGCTGGGAGGTGTTGCCACCCCATGGCCTGTACTGCATTCAGTGGGACGGACAGTTGGAGGTCACCCACTTTAAATGACAGGCTGGCTTACTGTCCAGGGCTGGCACCAGCCTTGTGTACCCAGTGGTGTTATGTGCCCTGGCACTTTAATATTGAAACTGAAATGAACTGTGACACGCAGCTCCAGAGCCCCAGGTTCAAAACCCAACTCCAGTGTCCATGTGGGGCTTTTCATCCCAAAATGCTGGGCAACTCTGACCTGACCGCTGTGTCCAGGACTGGCACCCAGCCCTGTATCTGAACAGACGAATGACAAATGAATGGCTGGACTCCAAAATGTCACTTCACAGTCCTGAGAAGAAAGCCCTGGGGGAGATGGCAGACTCTCCCCGACCTCAACACTCTGCCGTGCTATCGCCTCAAATGGCTTACAGCAAAGACAAAGACGACTTGGGAGTGAGGAGAGGCTGGAGGTGGGCTGTCCGTTACTAAGAGTGACAGGGACATCAGCACTGAATCAGGTCACCAGACAAGAAGCCAGCAACCAGTGAGCTCATGAACCAGTTAATTAAGATGAGAAAGGGGCTGCAATAACGGGGGAGGGCATGGGAAAGGCGCTATACAAAAGAGATAGATATGGCAGGCACTGTGTAACAGACACATGAGAAAGGCACTATATAAAAAATAGCTGTGACAAGCACAATACATATACAGAGAGAGACATGGTAAGGGCGCTATATAGACGAGACAGACGTGAAAGGTGCTATATCAGAAATGTGAGAGGTGCAGAGAGAAGACAGACAGATGTGAGAGAGACACGAATGGCGCTATATAACCGAGTTTGGTCATTCTGTTTAATCCGAGATGTCCATCCATTTCCTAACCCTCCAGTTCAGTTCAGTGCAGCGATGAGCTGCTGCCCATGCCAGCTGTAAGCTGTGCGCCACTCCAGTGAAATCTCATGCCCTCACACCCTCATACTGGGTCAATGAACTTTACCTGCACATAATTGTCTTGCTGTGGGTATAAATCGTGTGTAGCCGAGGAAAGCCCACCCAGACAAAGGGAGAGCCTGCGGACTCCACTGGGCAGTTGGGTGGCTGCTATCTCTTGATAATTCTTTCATTGTGCCACCCTGCTTATACCTGCATGTGGTCATAGACACACCCTGGACGAGGCGCCTGTCCATCATTGGACACAGTCACTTGCATGAGCCAATTTACTGGTGCCAACTTGCCCACATCCGGTAGTTGAGGGGTAACTGAAGAGAAGCCCATGCAGACCCCACACAGGCAATGTGCTAACTCCATGTACTCTGTGACTGGCCACTGCCACGGGGAGCGTGCCCACTTGGTACCCACAGTGAGATGGCAGGACTAACAACATGCACGGTGCCACTCGGGTTTCTAGCGTCTCACCTGCAGTAACAATCGTTCATCGCCGATGACAGCCGCGGTGTTCCAGTCGATGACTTCTGAAAACGGCAACTCCCACCCGTTACTGAGCATCACGGGGACACAGGCAGCCTGGAAACAAAGCAGGAGAGAAACACGTGAATGTCAGCCACGGCCAAGCAGGGCAGCCCCGCACCCTCAGGCCCACCTGGAGAGAAGCACATCAGTGCAGTCAAGCAACGAGTCGAAGCACACGGCCCACGTGCCGAGAGAATGTCACCAAAAGTACAATGGGCCTTTGTGTTTTTGTACACCTGTGCAGACTTTCTTTTATGCCACTTTGCAAACGCTGGGCACCACACTTTGTTCTGTTTGGCTCCTGGCAGGATAAAAAAAAACCAGGCTGGCAAAACGACTTTCAGGGCACAATGGAATGAAGTGTGAGGTCCGCTCAATAAACACACAAACAAAAACTCAGGTTTTTACAATTGAAGAGGCCAGAAGTGAGACCCCAGTCCGCGTGTTTCTATAATCCCAGACTTTTCAGGACCCTCTGGTCCTCAGAGATTAATTGAACGCAACTCTCCACAATACCTGCAGAGCTCCATTTTTCCTTTTTATAATTTGGCCCTTTAATAAAAGTCTAACGTATTAAAACAGAGCAGCACTGGCGTTAACCCTTTAAGGTTTTTTTTTTTTAAAAACACTGAGGGATGTGGTGGCTCAGTGGTTAGTCCTGGGGGCTCTCGTTCCACATCATAGAGACTGTGTGATCACTGAGGCCCCCTTAATCTTACTGTCTAGAGATCAGAAGCCATTCAAGGGGACAAAAACCAGAGGGCAACAGGAAGGGGGCAAACACTTCTTCACAGCACTGCAGACCTTTACCTTGCAGGAAAATGATTGGCTGAAGTGGGTCAGACCTAAACAAGTGGACGCCCGAGGGTCCAAACAGCAAACACGGCTAAACACCACCCCCCCCCACACCATCGCCCCCCACTTTAGGGTCTCACCTGCAGGGCCTCCAGGAATCTGAAGGAACCGAGCCGGCGTCCTCGAGGCACCAAGCAAAAAGTTGAATTGTGCAGCATTTCTCGATAGTCGTACCTGCAGGGACAAGAAGAGAACAAAGGGGAAAAAAACATTAAGACGTGCTGAGTAAGTCAAAAAAGAGAAAGATGAAGAAATAAATGGGGTTTAAACAATGAGCCCCGTAGGCAGAGCGGCGTACCATCTGAGGGTACAGCAGCGTTCCTCAACCTTTAAGTATTTGTGACCCGAGTTTTCATAACAGTTTTAA
>JANRMT010062845.1:12985528-13017867 GCA_026402145.1 Polypterus bichir lapradei | reverse complement strand
TACATATGTCTCTGTTATATGACACTTAGTATGGGATTTGTAAAAGCAGTGTTACTGTTTTTGATGCACCATCTGTTAAAATGACAAATGCAACGCATATATATGTGTTATATGACACTTGGTATGGGATTTGTAAAAGTAGTGTTATTGCTTTTGATGCACCATCTGTTGGAATGAAAAATGCATTTGATATCTACAAATGTTTGCAATGCTCCATCTGCTGGAATGACAGAGACACAGCAGTTGGTTGAACACACAGACAGACACACCGTCACTCATCCTTTAATTAAGGTGGAGTTTTCAAATATGCTGCCAGCTGATAAGCACATGTAATGAAGAATTTCACTGCCGTCTGTATGCTGTACTGTACAGTCCCTACATTACATAGCGCCTTTCATATCTATGGTATTTATCCTGTGCCACTGACATATGCCTCTCTCAGGTAGTTCTACTCTCTCTTCAACATCAACACGTTGCATTGCATCCGCCAATAAGTGTTTCCCACATGACAGTAATGACCCAATCATAAAAAATAAGAATCCCGCGTAATTCATTCATTCCTTCATTTTGGCCCCAGTGACTGACTGGCAGTAATCTGACATGACAGCTCCTAATCAGAAACAATCGTCTCATCAGGACAAGCCAAAGAGGAAAACCAAACGTGCGCGGCCATCTTTACTCGCAGCAGTAATCCCAGGTCTTTCAAAGTGTTCGTCTCCACTGCCTGTGCGTCGCTCTTCTGTTAGCTTGGCTTAACATGACAGCCTATCATCAGAAGCCAATCCTGTAATCATCCCAAGCCAACCGAGATAAACAAGAACGTCTTCCTGTTTTCACAACTGCTACTGTTATTATTATCATCATTGTTATTAATCCAAGTGTTTTATTCATTTGAATTGTTTCAGCCCCGGTGATCGCTTGTAAAAGGCGCCGATAACCAGCACGGTGTAATGAGCTTGACATGAGAGCCGCTGATCACAACCACTTCTAGAATCCTCACAGGCGAGAGACGTAAACGAGTAACAGAAAGCGGATCGTCCCATCAATAAACACCACCCTACTGTAATGAGCCTCGGTCTCCAAATATACCACAATGCAAAGAGAATGGCACTAGAGGGCAGAGGATTGCCCACATACTTGGCGAGGTCCAGACCATCAGACAGTAACAGCAGCCAGAGACGCCACTCGACATCGACCAGCAGGAGGCGCCACATTCATCTGGCTAACTAGCTGTGCTATCCGTCTTAAGTAGGCGGGTATAAATATAAACAATCAACGTGGACCACAGCATTAACGCCTGCTGGAATTTATTTTATAACGCAGGTAGAAGTAATATGCATTACTACAAATGCTTGTGATGCGCCATCTGTGGGAATGACAAATACGATGTACACGTCTCTGGTATGGGACTTGTAAAAGCAGTGTTAATGTTTGTGATGCTCCATCTGTGCCATGCATACGTCTCTGTCACATGCCATTTGTGATGCGCCATCTGTTGGAATGGCAGAGACACAGCAGCTGGGTGGACACACTAATAGACAGTCGCAGGTTAGGTGGATTGCAGAATATAGGAGCAGCACTTGATGGCTGTAGACCTCTGGAGCTCTGCCAAACAGCCAATCAGATTGCACGCTTATGTCACTTGGTTTACTGGACGCTTGTCACTATTTGAGTAGGACAACCCTTAAACCTAACCACAGAGTAACCGGGTACATCGTGTGGCATCGCAGACTTATAATGCAATGCAGCAGCGGAGTGGAGCTCTGCAGCTGAAGACACTCGGCACAGACGCCAAACTGCTTTCAAAGCCCCCCCCCCCGACTCTCATGGGGTGCCCTCTGGCTACTGAAACACTGCAGATTAAACCAATAGTCCAAGCCTTGGGTGTGTGTGTGTGTGTGTGTGTGTGGTGATGGGGGTCTAAATAAATAAATAAATTTATCGATAAACCGCTCCAGACCTCATGCGTTTGAGTCCCCCTGACTCCGTAACAAGGGTTTCCAGTTACGCCAGCGCAATGCCACCCTGCAGACCGATAAACGGGGCACGTCCACCTCAGGGGGACTGAAGAACTACTTTGGACTTTTCAGGCTCAGTCCTGAATTTCAAGCTCGTTTCTGGACCCTTAACGCGATTCTTTTCTTCTTTATGTCAACGCCATGTGATGCCACCTAGAATGAGTGCGCCGCCCGTACACTTGGTCATGAATATTTATGACATCACACAAAGTCCCATTTCTAATTCACGCTCCGAGGCACATATCGATCCGTTCAGCTTTGCCGGCTCTTAAATTTCCTGCAGAACAGAATCTGCAATGGAGAAAAGTGTCACTTAACTGGACGCATGTGGGCCACAATTAGGATGGGGAGATCGGGGGACGGGGGGCATCCTGATAGGCACAGTGTGCGTGCCGGAAACTGTTAATAAAACACACAGAAAACATCAGAGTCTTCCTCAGGACTCCACATACACCAAAGCGATACCTGGAATGGGATAGGTGAAGGCACGTCCACAAAGGAAAGTTTCAGTGAGGCCTGGCGAGTATCGATGAACCAGCGCTAGTGGAGAAGGCGCTTGAGAGGAAGATGTCTCCGTCATTTCAATGTGGTGCCCTGGTGGGAGTCTTCTCAGAAGCCAGGTGGCGCAGTGATTCGGGTCCCTGACGGGCAGAACTGATACCGCATAACGATGCCAGTTGCCTTTGACTCGCTGGGTTAGCCACGGCCCACCCCTGCGCACAAAAGGTTTGCCAACAATCGTATTGAGGTTGAGCAATGAAGACCCAACGCTAGACGGCACTGAGCTGAACACCACAAGGCTGCCATTCACCCCGCAGAAATAGAGGAACACTTCAGTCGTGACAAATGTTCGCAACGCCCTGGGCAAAGGGGCTTTATAAGAACCAACAGTGCACAGTGCACTGCTCAGTGCCAGCCACTTCACCAGTCTGCGCTCTTAAGAAAAAGAAAAAACAGACAAACAAAAATTGCAACAAAATCACCCAGCCATTGCTGCCCTCCAGTACAACACCTGAGGACCTCTGATCTGAACTACTGGAGCCATTAAAGACTAACCGGATGGAACTGAGGAACACAAAAAAAAAACAAAGAAAACCCAAAGACAGGACTGCTCAGCGCTGCTGCCTCGCCACGCTGATAAAAATCATCTTCTTCTTTCGGCTGCTCCTGTTAGGGGTCGCCACAGCGGGTCATCTTCCTCCATATCTTCCTGTCTTCATCATCGTGCTCTGTCACACCTGTCACCTGCATGTCCTCTCTCACCACATCCATAAACCTTCTCTTATGCCTTCCTCTCCTCCTCTTATCTCACAGCTCTATCCTTAGCACCCTTCTCTCATTATACTCAGCATCTCTCCAAACCAACGCCACCTCGCCTCTCTGACTTTGTCTCCCACCCGTCTAACGTCCTCATTTCTAATCCTGTCCATCCTCGTCACACCCACCTTTAACTCTGCCACCTCCAGCTCTGTCTCCTGTGCCACCGTCTCCAGCCCATATAACACAGCTGCTCTCACTGCCATCCTGTAGACCTTCCCTGTCACTCTTGCTGATACCCGTCTGTCACAAATCAGTTTTACATTTAACAGGCACCAATGGCTTGTCCCATAATGCATAGAAACAGGCACACCTTTAAATTTAAAAGGGTCTAATTGCTTATTTTCAAATTATTATAAATATTGTACGTCCCTTTGGATAAAAGCGTCTGCTAAACAAATAAATACATAAAGCAGTAAAAGAAGTGTGTCGATTGAATTTTCCACACTCTCATTTTTAGTCTCGTAATTAAGAGGCACACCTTCACATTTACTGGCCTCAGACGTCGTGTCCCATAATTACTAAGTAAATACTGAAAGTCGCTTGGGTCTGTCAAGTGAAAAACTGTAAAATGTGTCAGAGAAGAGGACACCCGTTAAGTTTAAGGGGCTCAAACTGCTTGCCTGTGAATGCCTAAAACAAGCCCCCCCTACACAGAGGATTTACTGGGCCCTAATTATTAAGAGAGGCACACCTATTCAATTTAACAGAGTCCAGCCTGCTGTTCTGGAATTGTGATTAAGTACATTTTGTAAGTTGCTTTGGACGAAAGCGTCTGCTAAATAAATAAAACGTAAATGAATCACAATAGATGTGTCTTTATTTTAAATTTAGCAGGCTGTGACTTCTTGTCCCGACTTATTAAATGTAAAAGGCTCTAATTAATCTCTTGTTCCGTAATGAACAGAATTGGCAGACCTTTAAACTTAATAGAGTCCAGTTGCTTGTTCTGCAATGAAAATGAAGTAAATATTGTAAGTCACTTTGGATAAAAGCGTCTGCTCAACAAATAAATGCAACTGCATCAGAAAAGGCTCACCTGTTCAGGTAACTGGGCTCGAACTGTTTGTGCCCCGTAGTTCACAGAATAGACACCCCTTTAAATTTACTGGACTCTGATTACTAAGTAAATACTGTAAGTCACTTTGTACTGCCAAGTGAAAAAAACGTTAAGGTATTAGAAAAGGTCCATCCATGGCATTTAAGGGGCTCAAGTTTCTCGTCCCATGATGAACAGAATTAGCTCGCCTATACATTTAAGGACAGAAGCCCCTCCGCTCCATGATGGCATGCAAACCACACGACATTTCATATTAAAATATGACAGCAGGGCCCCAGAGAGCCCCGCTCAGAAATCCCGTTCCGTTAATAAATAAGACATGACGGAGCATCAAATCCTACAAATAAGGCGGGCCTGCCCATATATCTTCATTTATGAAAAGCAATAAAGTGTGATGGCAGCGAGTCTTTAATATCAGGCCTGTGAGTGATGGCGGAGCGCGGCTGCTTGCCTTAGGACGACACGCCCCCCTTTTTCATTTTTTTTTTTTTGTCGCATGGCGTTTAATTACGCGAGGCTCTTGATTAATAGACATTACGGTTGACCCTCGCAGCTCCAGGCGCCCACTTCGATCTCCAGGTTGGCCACTTTTTTCATTTCTGGAGATGTCCGAGGAGGTTTACTTTCAAGTTCCTTGCACGTTCCCATCCATCAGGCTGACTCACACCGCCCTTGAGATGGTGTTGGCACCTCTAAAGGGAGTGCCAGTCCACAACAGGGTGCCCAACTCGTGCCAGCCTCTACAGGGATAATCTGAAGAGCTTCAGGAGATCAACCTCAACATGCCCATCTCTGCAGTGGAGAAACAAACGCGGGCTTCCCAAAAAAAGCCTGAAAACGTGCCGAGTGCACAGACAGCGGCCTGGCCAGGAATCGAACCCAGGAGGCCATAGGCTGTGGAGTGGCAGCGCTATGCCAGCCCATCTCTTATTCCTGCTCTTTCTAATCTGCCACTACCCGCCATGTCGTCATGTGACAGCCAGTCATCCTCTTCAACGTGGAGTCTCTCCAGTCCAACCATCCATCTGTGCACGATGGGGCCTTTCTTTGGCATTCTTCTCTCTGTTCATTATGGGGTCTCCTGGGCAGGGCAGTGCAGGGCTGAGGTGGCTGTACCCACCCCCTCCAACACCCCTGGCCACTCTGCTCTTCCTCTTGCTGTCCCGTGGGGCCACCTGACCACCTCATCTCCTCTCCTCCACATTTGACCTAAGACTCTCTCACACTTTTTGTCTTCTCCAATTCTGGTCCTTCGCAGTTCTCTCCTAGTCAGGCCCCCAGCTTTATCCTTGTGGGTGCAGCTGCTCTCACGCACGACCAATGGAGCATCAACACAGAATAGCACCGCCATCTTTGTCCCGCCAACAGCCCAGTCTAACATCCTGTGGCTGTTCGGCTTTCCACCCAGAGACACCTGCACCCAGGCAGCCTGAGCTGCCCCGTTATTAAAAGCATGTGCTGCTTCGGACCCCTGAAATGCTTCACCGTGCGCAGTAAAGACAAAGCGGGTGGGCTCACACACGCATCTGACACAAATAAGCCGCTCGGCTCGTGGATCTTCCGCCCGGGATTTCCTAATAACTGCCGCGAGTCGCCCTCGGTTCATCGTGAACACCAAACCGGAGTGTCAGGCCCAAGTGAAGCAGCGACACTTCAACGTGACGACGGCCTTCTGCAGTCGAGCCTCGGGTACAAAATATGTTAATGCGGGGTGTCGTGGCTCTTGGCAATACCATTAATGAACGTGTTCGGCTGATAATTCATTAATGGAGAATGAAGCGGCAGGCTCTTAAGTCGACGAAATGTCACTGCAGACATAATGGAGGAGAATTCCTAATCTAATTTATGAAAGTGAGAATGCAGCAGCTGGTAATTTATGCAATAAAACGGAGCAAACTAACTGGAAGAAACACCAAGCAGCGAGCGGCCGGCGGGCCTCAGAGCGGCCATGCGCACATTTCACGACTGGACCATCTGGGGTGGGAATTGTGAGGCGCTATAATAATAATAAAAAAAAAAAAAAAAAAAAAAAAAGACACGGAACCCGACATTTGATATGCGGCTGCTGGATTATTTGATCTAAACTGGAAAAATAGACCCGGGGTTCAGGCTCAGCCTCCTCAGTGGCTCTGCTTGTCAGGAGGATCGCCTGCACTTCACCATCACAAACCATCAGATCGGCTCTCATGAAAGCTGCGATTTTGTTACAAAGGAAGTTTTAGACTTGATAATCAAAAAGAAGAATTATGAAAAACAAAGTAAAAAAAAAAAGTTTTTTGCCATGAATTTGGCACCATATGATTGACAGACAGACAGAAAGATATTTTAGCGTAGTTGGCAGGATTAGAGAGACAGACAGACAGAGTCACATACGTGTGCATGGGAGGCACCTAAAGGGCTTCAAAGAGGACAATTCCATACCAGAACAGGGGGTGGCAGAGTGCATTGACCCGCTCTCTCTGCTGGCTAACTACGAGAAACTCCGCCTATGCCAGGCAACGTCACTTCCGGTTCCAGGCTCAAGGACATCATGTCTCCTCCCCGACTTTAAAGATGCCATTTTGTCCGTTACAATCGCTTCAGTTGTGGACTCAGCTCTGTCAAGAGATGCTGTTAATTGTTTTTCCTTGCTAACGGACAAATCTTCAAGTATACGGGGGTTTACCCCACAACTTTGTGTTGTGTCCTTCGCATCAATTCACGATAGACAGGAATGAAAGGCACTATATAATAGACAGATATGAAGGGCACTACAGACAGAGTGATAGATGTGAATGGTGAAAGGCACTATATAATAGATAGAGAGAGACAGACAGACAGGACGGGATTTAATTTTAGTGTAGTAGACAGGATTAGATAGATAGAGTGATAATGAAAGGCACTATATCAGAGACTATATATATATTTCATACCATATTAAACTCAAGGAAAGGTACTTAAAGATAAAAATTAATGACAAGAGCTACATATCATTAAGGAAGATGGGTATAAAAGGCACCATATAAAACTAGTTGCAAAATGGATGCTGGATGAAAATAATAAGCTTACAGTTTACATGGGTACTGAAGGCACCGTCTGTAGCTAGTAGAAGTGGAATCAAAGGAATGAGGATAACATTCATAGGTGGGTATTGAAAAGGGCACTATATAATATATAGATAAAGCACCACAGATAAATATGAAAGGCACTATATAATATAGAGCTATATAATTCATTATTGATAAATAGATATGGAAGGCACTTTATGATACCTTGAGAGTATGACTAAATGACAGATCAATCGCACTGAGAGACAGACAGGTGTGAAAGGTGCTATATAATCGATAATGAAAGGTGAAAGGCAGTTTAAATAAAATCCTTCAATCCGATACACATAGAAACGATGAAGTCTGTAATGCGCCAGCCCGTCACATCTACGGCACTCACTTGGGTGTCAAAAGCAGCAGTTTGCCTTGAAGCAGACCCCGGAGGTCCTGACTAAACATTTGCCAGACTGGGAAAAGAAAACAGAGAAAGTACAAGTGGATACCAAATACAAGTGTGTGTGTGTGTGTGTGTGTGTGTGTGTGTGTGTGTGTGACAGTGTGAGTCCATAAGTGAGAATGTGAGTGTGTGAGATTGCAGCGGTGCTCAATGTAAATTTCAAAGACGTCTTCTCGTTTCAGCGCTGGACGAACTAAGTGAACACCGCAGTGACCGCCCACATTTGAGGGGCTTTTCCATTAATCTGCACAGTGAGGACAAGGGGCTCAGGAGATGTCAGGGGGTTCAAGGCATCAAAGTCTCAAGTTGGTTAAGACCCCATCTGACTGATTACACTCAAGTCAAGGGTCAAGTTCAGGTGTGGTGACTTTGATCAGGTGGATGCCAGCTGTAGCCCCCTCTATGATTTGCAAATACAGGTAGGTAGGGTTACAGTTGTGAGTATGGGAAACACAGAGTTTATTCTTTATTATTTATTTATTCTTGTATTATTTATTTGGATTATTTGTCGTTGTCTTCTTATTAGCAAGTAGACTACAAGAAGACATAAATCATGAAGGCCAGTAATTTGAGCACTTAACAGATTGTACCTCCAGTAAGGGCACTGAGCCGTTCTTCTCAGTTAATGAAGCTACTGGAATAATCAGAACCTGCATGTCTCCTACCACATGAACAACATGCAAGCTTTTGAGGGAACTCGGGCCCCTTCTTCATTTTGCTTGACTTTTCACTACATTCATAATGGCTAACACGGTACACCACCCTAGTACTACACAAACAACTGTAAACCTACTTTGCCACCCCTGTGTACGTGTGGGTGGCCTGTAGGGGTGCCAATGAGTCGGCTCTTAAAAAATACGAAAGAAATTAATATAAAGACGAGAAGAAAAAAAATAACGAGGACCCCGGGGGGCCACCTACACGATCCACTGACCCTCCACACTCATCTTCTTCACTCCCTGGCTCTTCTTCCTCCTGCCTATGTTGACCACTTGGTTGTTTGGCCAAGAGGGGCTTTAAGCTCCTGTCAGAAACGACTTCAGGGACCACATATACAAGGAAATAGGGTGAGGAGGTTTTGGAGTCGTTGAGTTTCAGGGGGAACCACACCACACCACCCTCTAGTGGGCCAGGAAGGCTCCTAACATTTTAATAGGATCCTGTATTATGTCTTGGGCTTCTATTCACCTGAAGGCGCCCCCTGCCGACTAGAAGGAGGATTGCTAGCTGTATTACATGGACTGCGTGATAAAGCCATGGACTAGCGTGCCACCCATGGTTGGTTCTTACGGCCCACAAGTCGTTTGGTCACTTGGAAGGCTACTCCTTTTTAACAGGCCTGCAGTATTACCTCTAAAACTCCATAATCATCTGGTAGCGCCCCCTGCTGACTACAAGTAGGATCACCAGCTTTATACTCTCACTATATAATAAACTGATGGACTGGGGTCCCACCCAGGGTTGCTTCTTGCGACCCACAAGTGGATTAGTGACCTAGAAGTCCCCCCTCCCCACACTTTTTAACAGGTTGTAATATTTCATCTAAAGCTTCAAACCTGCCTTGTAGCGCCCCCTGCTGACTAGAAGTAGGACCGCTAGCTGTATGACACTCACTGAATGATAAACTGATGGACTGCCGTCCCACCCAAGGTAGGATTTCAGGGTCCTCGAATTAGATAAGGAGACTAAAAGACAAATGCATGCATTTAAACAATCAGACTATGGCGCTGAAGTACTGTCGTTTGCCAAGGAAAGGCGCTATATACAGTAAGGCCGCGCCGTTGTTAGATTAACTGAAAGCTGGTCCTGCAGCAGACTGCCCACTTTCTCCAAGGATGGGGTCCTGGACAGCTGGATGGCGGCACACTGCCGCTCTTCATCTTCAATGCGACTCACAAATTCAAACCGTTTCCCCAACTGAAGACCCCACTTTCATTTTTTTTGGGCTACATCTGTTTCTATCCATTCTCATACATGAAATGCAAAACCTAATTAAGCAATTTATTTGCAAATATATTCTAATGTATTCAAGGCAGGCTTACCAACAGTTCAATATCCCTGACACGGCCATATGCAGTTTTACGCCGCAATAAATAAATAAATAAATAAATAATCCGGCCTGATTTACGCCGTCATAAATGGGTAATTTACAAGACGACAGAAAGGTGCCTGCTCCCCAAAGCATTAAATATCACCTCGCCGTTGTCAGCCGGCGGGATGAGACGACACGCACTGCAGAGAAGCTTTCACCGTCTTCCGACGAGACGTGTTCACACAGGACAAAGGGCGAAGAGCACCCGCCTGCTAATTAGTGCCCGACACGCCCCAGTGTACCCGCACAGGAATCATCATCATCAACAATAGCAGAGACCTTTCACGCTAAACGACAGGCATACATAGCAGACACCTTTAACTGGCTGCTTCATTTCAATTCTTTCACTCTTAAGATTCGACCGTTTTCTTGCTGCGTTTACACTTCGTGTGTCTCGGCACCCGAATCGGAATTGGGAGGGAAATCCGAAGCGCGCGGTTTACATTACAAGGCTGACGACATGCAGGGATGTCCACCCATTTCCTTAAGCGGCTTATGGAGGGGCAGATGGAGCCAACCCCAGGCTAGGGATGGAGGAATAAATCAGACAAGATTAAATAAATATGCAAATAAATACATGCATTGTGAAATACGGCAATACATAAATAACAAAAGGTTACGTGAACATTAAAAATGTCAAGAAGTGAATGTATTTTGCATTCATTTATGTATTTCTTTCAATGGGGCAGCACGGTGGTGCAGTGGGTAGCGCTGCTGCCTCACAGTTAGGAGGCCCAGGTTCGCATCCCGGGTCCTCTCTGCGTGGAGTTTGTATGTTCTCCCCGTGTCTGCGTGGGTTTCCTCCGGGTGCTCCAGTTTCCTCCCACAGTCCAAAGACATGCAGGTTAGGTGCATTGGCGATCCTAAATTGTCCCTACTGTGTGCTTGGTTGGTAGGTGTGTGTGTGTGTGCCCTGCGGTGGGTTGGCGCCCTGCCCAGGATTGTTTCCTGCCTTGCGCCCTGTGTTGGCTGGGATTGGCTCCAGCAGACCCCCATGACCCTGTGCTCGGATTCAGCGGGTTGGAAAATGGAAGGATTTCTTTCAATGACACGCCATGTAAGGAACTGTCACCCGTCAACACACAGGCTAAGGCTACGTGTAGTCAGCTAGAGTTTAATGTGAAAAGGGAGGTTTTCTCCATCCACGCTAGCGTCTTCACATCGTTTACTAAACCATCTCCGCCCCCACTAAAACAACCAAAACGTCGTTTGACGTTGCCGCTCGTCTACACTGGGCCCGCGTGCATCAGCAGATAGAGGAACGGGAAGTGTTCCCCTTGAAGGGACAGCCACGGTATGGCGACTGGTAAATGATCTGCCAGTGCAGCTCTCAATTTAATGGTTACAGGAAAGCAATACGGCGAGCGCCATGAAAAGCGGCGCCCCGATACCTGCCAAAGTTTTCTTCCGTGAAGGATAACCAATCAGGGAACGAGATACGGGATCCAATCAGAGAAGGACTACAAAAATCGCAAACCAACCAATCAGAGTGCGATTAGAGTCTGCCTTTTGAGAACTCTCCACATTGCGCCGTGGTGACGGGCGTTTTGATTCACTTTACTGTATCGAGTCTTTCGAGATGTCCGTTTAAGTTAACCAATTCGCCCGATTCATTATTAGGTTTAGCGGCTGGCGCGTAAGAATAGTACGTTTTGGGTTCACCTCTGATTGCATCGCAAATATATAATTCAATCACTCATCCGTTATTTTCTATGTATGTGTACGAACATTTCATTAATGATATATTTACCATGATGATAATTTAAACTCTCCTGTTTCAGTACATAAAGCATGGCATCTGTACAATAAAATGTTAACGTTACAGAATCAAAAGTGAACGAGAATCGTAAAACACATTCATGGATTACGAGTCCTTCACAAATCACGTGAACGGCGATCGTGAGACTTGTTTTTGGGTAATGAATCGTTTGCCAGTAAAACGAAAGCGAATATTGAGAGTCATTCACGAATCACACAAACGAGAACCTGGAGACGCCGTTCACGGGTAACGAATTTGTTCGCGAATCAAAGGAATGAGAACCGCGAGACTTGCTCACGAATCGAATGGACGACAATCGTTAAGACTGATCCTTGGGCAGCGGCTCACGAGTTGGGCGTTTCCCACACTTACCTGCGCTTTAAAAACTTTCTTAGCAGCGGCAGCAAAACGAAAGACGCTGACATCACCACGCGAGACATGCGCACGCTTTAGCGCCCCCGGTGAGCTCCACCGATGCGATTCACTCAAAAAGAGGCAGTCGTTTGTGAGTCGACATTTTCAGAAATAAACTGAATCTCTGGACGGAGTCTTCAAAATGTCTTTATGTTCGAAGGTCAAAAACACCAACGTAGTGTAAACGAGAGGAGAAAATGGAGGCAAAATGTCGTAGTGTGGACAAAACCTAAAGCCCTATTTATTCTTACTGCAGAAAGCACGGGCGCTGACAGCCTGGCGGTGGCCCTGGTCAGTAGGTGGCAGTGCTTGTTAAAAACATCAGGGTGGGGTGGTCGAGACCTGTGAACCCCGGGATTCCCGAGGCATGCAATGCGCGGCATTTTCTCAGCTTGAATATGTCAATCCGCTCGATCCAGCAGACGATTCACCAATCAAAAGACAGACCCGCCCCCCTCGACATTGACGGGTGAAATTGACAGTTCTCATTTCAAGGAAAATTTAACACTGCGTGTGGCGTCACTGAAATAAATGAAGGAATAATGAAATAAATAAGCAACAAAGTCCACTACTCTGTTCAAGATCTCTTAATGACAACTGATGGCGCCAGCGATCGCGCTTAATTCGGGGTGACGCGATGGCCGCTTAATGCTGCCCTTTTCACTTTCATGAAAAACCAAGCAAGCGCTGAGCTGGAATTGCTTCTGCACGGCCTCAGGTTTAACTTCAAACTCTAAGCGGATGTGAACAGAAGTGAGAAGCTCACAAGTGGGACGTCACGGAAAGCCGCCCGAGTGGGCTTGGGGCATGGTCGGTGACGTCACTCGTTATGGCTGCCCAGCACACGCCGGTAAATGCGCTAGGGATGAGCAGGGCACCAATAAGTAGACGAGAAGTCCTCCCCGCTGGTCTAAGCCATTTCTTCACACACACACATCCATCAGATTGCAATTTAAGCTTTTAATCCTGAGTTCCTCCATCGAGGATTAACATCATCAGTCAAAGAAATCGGGGCGGCAAAGGCTCGGAATACAATCTTATAAATGTCAGATGTTTGATATTACTGAGAGAAAGAGACACGGCGCAGATACCGCAGGGTCAGGATTAGGACCGCCAGGCTGGAAGACGGGCAGAGCAAAAAAAAAAAAAAAAAAAAAAAAGCCGATCGGCACGGGATTCTCAGTGTGGGCTTACTTATATAGTGCCTTATACATCTGCATCCATCCATTAACTTCTGTAAGGTCTGGTCTGGTCTGGTGCCCACCCCCCAAACCTCCCCATTTTCATCGACATGTCGTATTGTTCATCCTGGGATTCCGATCTGCCTAAAGTCAATCACGCTAAGCTCATTTCTAAAAGGAAATGTGCATTTTTATTGTGCGGATTTGTCCAGAACAGAATCATAATTCACGATGACACGGCCCCAGCTGATCTTCCATGAGTTCATTTTTGGCAAAGCTTCTCTGCTCTTAATTGGCAAGTTATGGGCCGGAAGACAAGAAAATCAATTCTGTATGCAGCATGTCTACCATTTGGAGCAGGTGGGCTTGGTTGGGGGTGTGCGTGTGTGCGCACAGATGTGTCCCCTCGGTGCTGGCCTGTGGGTTTTGTAAATGACAAATATGGCAGACACACTCAGTCTTTTATTCCTTCTCCACTACTATAATATAGCGCCTTTTACAATCCGAGGTGACCTCAGGGGATTGCTTGAAGAATTCCCACTCCTTTGATTTGCACATTCGGTCAGCAGCACCCTTAATGACCAACATATGACAAGCTCAATCCGGTTCAAGGTCATGAGGGGGCGGAGCCTAGCCACAAGCCAGCCAATGGACAGAGCTGATCTATCGCGGCATCCACGTAAGTGTTTAGAGGAGGAACAAAAGCTGAACGACAAGGGGTAGTGGGCAAGCAGACTCGTGACAGACAGCCACCAGGCCAAGGAGTGGAACTCCAGAGAGCAGTGACCACCGAGCTGGTGGTGACAATTAAGGGGTGGGGATGGCCAAGCTGCCTCTGTCCAGTTTCTCTGTGGCCAGATGGTGGGCACCAGGTGCAGTAAGCCTCTTCTGCTCTGCACAGGGACACACAGTGGCCACTTGGGCTATGGGTGGTCTTCTAATTTTTATATGTACATAAGGGTGGTCACTCGGTGCAGCGAGTCTCATTCCCATCAGCCTGTGGTCACAAAGGTGACTGCTCTGGATAGTATGGCCTACTTTCGCTTCTCTTTATAGGGCTGCAAACCTCATTCTGGTTTCTAAATAGTGCCCTGCTAGGGCAGTAAATGCCATTCCTGGGTGGCAACTCCAGGCAGCAAGTCTCATTCCAATCTGTCTGTGGTCAGGAAAAGTGGACCACCCTGGTCTATAAACTTCACTTTAAGGTTTCCTACCTGGATGTCCCAGGTCTAATTTTTTTTTTATATGACCTGATGGTGGTCACCCAGAGCCGCTGCCAGCCGAGGTGACACTGGGAAGATCAGTGCAGCTGCAGCAGTTTCCCCAGAGGGGGCGCACTTGGCCCACACAGAGGGGCGTTTCAGGGTATCTAAGCGTTAATCTGGCAGGCAGGCTGTCCTCGCCTCATTGGTCCTAATGACTGACTGCACTATCTATGGATTCTTTACAGCCAGACAATCGGAATTTATTACCAGCAGGGCCTCTGGCTACGCTTTGAAAATTAATCATATTATTCCCCCATTAGCAAATCTCCACTGGTTACCCATCACACCGCATATTACATCCAACATTAACATTTTGGTTCCCCCCTTCAAGGCCGGCTTACATCACCCGCAGCTGTCACTTCAGATTGAATCGCCGTCCGCGTTATTACAATATTATTATTGTCATCTTTAATCAAAGTAATTGTCTGCGCCTTCACTGGGAGCCTCACAGGTGGATGACAAAATAGGAGGGGATTTGTCAAGAGGAGTTGGCAGCAAGAGCGCTTGGCGGGCCTTTCTCCTCTTCTCGTTGGGTTGAGGGATTTAACGGGGGGCCGAGGGGGTCGCATAACAGGGGGGAATGGGCGTTTCTCTGAAGAAAGAAATAAAAAAAAAAAACATGCAAAATCTTTCATTAAAAAAAACAGGGAAAATCTATGCCTTTCATTACTTTAATCTCATTATGGAGTTAAGTCAAAAATAACAAAATGGACACTAGGACAGAGCAACCAATCAGCTTTCAGCTGCCGTCGCTTTAACTTGTGTGCTGCACTTGAACGAAGACGATGGACATGCAGGTACGATGAAGGAGTGCTGTTTAATAATAAGGCACTCACACACTGACCACCATACCATCCGGCCGTTTTTCTAACTGGCTGTCCCGGATGAATTGGACACGAGAGACAACCATCGACATTAAAGCCCGGTCTTTAAGTATTGAACACGTCAACGTACTTCTAATGGGGCTACTGACATGAAATGTTCACCAGACGTCGGTAACAACCCAAGTAATCCACACGTACAAAGAAATCAACACAAATAAGTCCATAAATTAAATTATGAGTAATAAAATGGAATGACGCAGGAAATAAGATTTGAACACACATACTGAAACGTACCGAATACAAGACGCCTCCTGGATGGAGAAACGAGTCGCATGCGCTGCTCACAGGTGGGATTTGGGCTCAAACTGTCTTCCAATCTTGAAGGGTCCGGAGGTCTCGTCTATGAGCTCTGATCTTCGGTTCTTTCCATTGATTTTCAATTGGATTCCAATCGGCTGATTGACTGAACTATTCCAGCAGCTTGATTTTCTTTATTCTCCGAAACCAACAGAGAGTTTCCTTGGCTGTGTGTTTGGGATCTTCGTCTTGCTGAAATGTCCAGCATCCTGGTAGATGGCAGCAGGTCTGTAGGCCAGTTACAACAGGTCTGGACTGGTTCCGGCTGCGAGCGCATCTGAAGCCGATGAACTTGATGTTAGCACGTCGTTCGAACCGCGACACTGCGCCGAACGGCGATGCACACGTCTAACTCGGATGGTTAATTAAAACAACGCTACACGCCGAAACCAAGCCGGACCTGCTGTCACCCGTCTACTAGACCTCCTGCTGTCACCCGTCTCTAGGACCTGCGGCTCTCTCCCCCGCAACAACGCAATCTGATCTCTCACTCTCCTGCTTCCGGGAACTTTTGGAGTGCCCCTCGTAGGTGGACTTATTCATTTGCGTACCGAAGCGGAATTCACTTACTAAACAGGTAAAGCTTAAAAGACTGAAAATGAACGTAAACTAAGTAAGCAACACCACCAGAATGACGAGGAGTTACTGCCAATCGCCACTCCAAAACTATGCCTTTGAGTCAAATACAGAAATTGAACAGAATCGGGCAGATCCAGTAAGTGCTCGCGAGTACGGCAGGTATGTGAAGGAGTTCAGACACTGTAAAGGGACAGCAGGAGTTGAACTGTGGGCAGCGATGGCCGTTTTCTGTATCCATCCGTGGTTCCGGTGCTATCGCATATTGTATGTATACTTTATAAGAACGGAGCGCGAGGTGCGCCTTGAAGAGGGCGTGTGGCGTAACCAATACCTGGGCTGCTAAACGTCACTGGCCATGCTCTGGAGGTCCGCAGCGAGGCTCTGCTTAATGGGAAACGGTTGTGTACCGTAACTGGTCTTGTACGGTGTGCTTCGTCTTGCAAAAGGCTCAGTGTGGGCAGTTCAAGCAATGGAGGAATGGAGCTTGCAACCCGAATCAGTGATTTCCCGCACCTGGGGGACCACCAAGGGGATGCAGGTTAGCAGCAATTCTCCATGGGAAACCCGATACAGAAGGTCTATTCTGGGGCTCGAAGACACAAAAAATACAAAAATTGGGTCATAAGGAAAAGAAAACTTCAAGAAGCACTGCACTATACCGTTGTGGGGTGGGTGTGGTCAGATGTGGGCGGGGTTGGATGTTCAAGTGTTTCTGTTTCACACTGACTTGCTGCGGCTCTGCAAATCTTTAAGTAGCGCACTGCATTTACCTCATACAGTGATGGATGAATAAGGAATACCATTACTAAATAAATAAATAAATAAACAAACAGGCATCTAATGCCACTCTCCTCCAGTATACGCCAACACTCCGGGAGGATTACTGGGCACAGCCATTAGACGAGGCCAGAAGCAAAGCTTCTTTTCTACACTTCAAATTAGGAGAAGCAAAAGAAAACGTGAGCGCGTCTGGAGCTACGGGCAACAGAATGTGAAACGTTTTACAAAGACGAGTCAAGCATCTCGACGTGTTAGAACTCATCAGCCAGGGGAGCGCCGCTCCGAATGGTAATAAAAAAAGGAAAATCAGAGACAAAAATCTAAGACTTAACACTAACTTATAAAATAAATCCATCCAAAGCTCCGAGCGTCCCAAAGGCCCCAGTGTCAAATAATGAAATTCTTCTTTCTACCTGCCATTATGTCACGGGCTTGAGCTGAAATGAGACAATGCCATCGGGGTCAGGCCGACGTGCCACACCAGCTGCCCTTCTCGATGTCCACCTGCTTCACACGGCCGGTCTTGGCCCCCCACCCCCCCCGAGACAGCAGTGCTCGGCGGTCCTACACTGACAGCCCATCTTTAAAAGGCTTAACCCCACTTAACTCATCCATTACAACAGACATCAGCCTCAGGCCTTCAGGGAATCCCCCAAATTCTACCTACATGTTTCAAAACAGCCAAGGCAAGACCTTCAGTGTGGCATCGGCGCCCCCCAAGCAATCAGACTGGAGACGTGAGCCTGAGCAGGGGTTCAAATGGGACGAGGAACCTGCAGAGAACCAACAGCCCGAGGTCAGGAAAGAACGTCAGGACCACCATAGTGAGCCACGAGCCCACCAGAGACGTGCTGATATAATACACATGTATAGTGGGAATAATTCAAATATTCATTTGTATAAATTAAATACACACATGTACTGTACAATGTATGTATCTGTAAAGTAAGGTCCACAGGACACGGTAATGTGAATATACAGTATATTGTACTGTACTTTTATATTTAAACTACTTATACATATATATGTTGGTATTGAACATAAACTGCACTGCATCTTTATATTTAAATTACTTCTACAGGCAAGAAATATGAATTTATATATTAACACTCACATACCATACATACAGTGTATAAATATGCATCTATACAGTATATGTCTCTCTCTCTCTCTGTATCTATATATATATATATAGTGTACACATACACATAACAGACAAGTCAAATTTCTTTCGTGTATTATACATGTATGACTGTAAGGCTTGTCTGTTATGTGTGTGTATACAGTTTGTATGTACAGTATACTAATGTATATATAATTAACATATACACGTACATGTTTAGACAAGTGTTTTTCATTCATTCATACTGTGTTTACATATATTGTATATCATGTATGTACGTAATATACTGTGTGTATTGTGTACAGTACATATATACTGTACGTATATTTAAACACAAACTATATACAAGTATATGTGCACAGACGAGCATTAGGCCCTCACTCATGTCCAAGTGACTGACGTGTATTATTTATGCCAAACACTCCATACACTATGTATATATGTAGGTAGGTGGGGGCCATGGCTCAGATGAAGCCCGCCGTTTCCTCAGCTCCGCGCTCAGGTTGATCAGACGACTTCCTTACCTCACAGTAATTGCCGCAGTGAACATTTGTCATGCTAAAATGAATACGTGCCGTGCCCAGGGGGCCGTCTGGATCGCCGATTACAAACACGGTTTAACTCACAGCGAGATTTCAGAATTAGATAACATGAGCAGACTTTCTATCCTGGCACTGTAACCTAATTAAACAATCTTCACATAAACCCAAATCCAAGTTTAACTTCAGCCTGGCACACCTTGAGGGAAGAAATTAAAATAAAATAAAAAAAAAACGTATGCCAAATAAAAATGTAAAGACCAAAAACAAATCTGCATATCAAACCCCCGCCCCCCCCCCCCCCCATTACGGTCAGCACCACATGTAGACAGAGATGGAGATCCATGACGGCCCGTGCTTAATACAGCAGCACTGGACCATGATTTGGTCAGACGCATTGTGAACCTGCAGCCTTCTGTCTGTATGAGCTGTGCTCCTTCAGAGTGTGGGGGGGTATCTACACCCCGACGCTGGCCAGCACTACTGTACTGACCAGCAGATGGAGGCCACTCAATCGGTTACACGCCACAGCATTATGGACAACAGTGCAAGGAAACCTTCAAGTGGCCATCAAACGGCAGTCAAGTAACAAATGTCCACCCCAAACTGCTCTAGCAAGCTGTATTCCCCCAGTATTCCCCCCTTTCATATCTGACATCTAGTAACAGACATCCATTGAATCTGTCTTAATATAGCGCCTTTAATATCTGACTGACATCAATCTAGAGACACCCAGAGGATCCACCGGTCAGCTGGTTACTGACATCCACAGGATCAATCATATATAGCGCCTTTTGTATTTATCAAACAACTTGCTAGAGACGGGCACAGGATCTGCCTAATATAGCGCCTTTCATATCTATCTGACATCTACTTAGAGAAATCCACAGCACCTTTCACATCCTTCTGAGGTCTGGCTAGAGACGTGTGCGGGATGGGCCTTATATAGCATGGAGCAGCCGAAGCTCGGACTCCCAGCTGGTAGACTAATCTACGGCTCAGCAGATTGGATTGGAAAAACAGCTGGTGTGTGTGTGTGTAGGGGTACATGAAGTGAACGTCGCTCTGCAATATGCAGTAAACCACAAAAAGCTGCCAGGCAATACCGCAAAAAAAGCGCCCCCACCCCTGCCGAGGACAGCGACAGTCGTGAATTTTGGCCAATCTGCCCCTTTAGAGGTGGTATCTCCGGTAAAAGGGGCAGCAGTGGAGTCTGCCGTTTGTCACGTCATGTGGTCTGTCTCTCTAGCAGATTGAAAAAGAGAGAAACGATCTGAGTTTGCGTGTGGTGCTTTAAAAAGACCCGCACCCACTGAATGAGAGGCATCCAAATAAAACACCCGTCCTCCACCATCAGGGTATGAGGGGGCAACGTGGGAACATTCATGCAACGCCATTAGCCGATTTGTCAAACAATCCAAACACCCAAAGTCTGCGATCTCAGCGGATCACTAAGAGTTAAAAAGAGAAGCGCAGGATCAGCTCGAGTGACGCTCAGAGCCACAAACATCTTGAAAGTCAAGAATGGACTGCAGATGTGCTGGAAGTCCTCAAACTTCAAGAAAACTTTATTTATGACTGAGTGAGGCAGTGAGAGAGCCGACCAGCCAGGGAAAAGAAAAAACAAAGAAGATAAAATACAACTTGATTAACCATTAAAACTTCAGATCATGGGCGGCACGGTGGCGCAGTGGTAGAGCTGCTGCCTCGCAGTTAGGAGACCCAGGTTTGCTTCCCAGGTCCTCCCTGCGTGGAGTCTGCATGTTCTCCCCGTGTCTGCGTGGGTTTCCTCTCACAGTCCAAAGACATGCAGGTTACGTGGATTGGCGATTCTAAATTGTCTTGTGTGTGTGTGCTTGGTGTTTGGGTGTGTTTGTGTGTGTCCTGCGGTGGGTTGGCACCCTGCCCAGGATTGGTTCCTGCCTTGTGCCCTGTGTTGGCTGGGATTGGCTCCAGCAGACCCCTGTGACACTGTGTTCGGATTCAGCGGGTTGGAAAATGGATGGATGGATGGACTTCAGATCATAGGAGGGGAGCGACAAGTCAATGTGAATCTGTGAATTTCCCCTTGGGATTAATAAAGTATCTAAGTCAGAAAGGACAAGAAAAAACAAAAAACAAAACATGGGTCTGAACAGGGCGGGGAAAAAAGGAATCCTGGGGGAAAAAAAAATACTGGGGTCTAAAAACAGAACAGATTATATGAGCGGGAAACAGCAGCAACTTTAATAAGTGGAGACAAAACACAAACGGATGACTGACAGAAAGACAAGAAAGGTACTAATTAATAATCATATGTACAGAGATATGAAAGGCACTATAAAATAGCTAGACAGACAGACAGGTAGATAGACAGGTATGAAAGGCACTATATCATAGATAGATAGATAGAAACTGTGGAAAATGAATATCTGGATCTAAGTGACACAAGAAGCCATATTGAATTCCCTGTGTTACATGTGTTTCCTCCCACATTCCCAAAGACATGCTGACTGGACGTTCCCAATTTGCCCAGTACGAGTGTGAGTAGGTGTGTGTGTGTGTCTGCCTCCCTAAGTGGGCTCTGGGGGTCCCACCTAGGCATGTTTCCTGCCTTGAACCCAACTCGGCCTAGATAGGCTCCCCCCCATGACCATGAACGTGGATTATATTACATTGGAAGCTCTTCCGAGTATCTCAATGCATATGTCAAACAAGGCCAAGCTTGGGCCACTTGATCCATCGTCCTGGCGTCACTTTGAAAACTGTGGGGGTCCGCTTCCCCCCCCCCCACCCCAAAACCATGGCTGAGAGAGACGGAGTGGTGCAATTCTAACCTCGCAGTCAGGACTGAAAGTTCGCATCATCACATTCACCAAAAGCGCACAAGTCAGCATTTGACAGTCACATCGGCCTCGGCTCTCATTTTTCAAAGAGACAACGGAGCGGAGGTCTTCTAGTCGCAGGAGGCCACTTGTCAAAACCTGCCCACTACCTGCGGGCTCACCATTTAGGACACCTCTTACCTCCAAGATCCAACTGGAAGGAGAGGGCGAGCCACATCCTGGGAACGGCTACATAAACAAGTCCCTGTTGGGGTTTTTTTTTTTTTTTTTTGTTGGTTCCCAATGACAAATCCCTAATTACTCAAAACCGAGAACCACACTGCGGGAGCCACAGACAGCATTTTGAAATGATCTCCTCAAAGCCCGCAGCGCTGCAAGTCTCAATGTTTAATTGGACAAACATAATGAGTTACAAATTCTCAAGACTAACGTTTAGCGCAGTGTGCGCTGCGAGGCAATCAGAGCGGTGTGGGTGATGGCATGGGGGTGCTGGAGGAAGACATGAAATGGTGCAGAACCAGTGGTGCCTTTTAAACGCTCACTGTGATCAACAAAGGCAGGACTCCCGAGCCATGGCGCCCCCTCAAACAAACTGGAATCGTCCGTGCTGGGAGGTAAGACTAGGAACTCCATGGAAAGATGAAGACCGCTGAAGCACCACACTGCACTGTCTAGCCTCTGTGTACATAATTAGGAGTGGGCCAGTAATGCCACCCATTAAACTGTCATCTTTTACCAAATGGGACCATACCACCAGCTGCGGCCACAAGGAATCCACAGAGCTGAGGCTGCGCAGATAAAAGATAGCTCAGCCGATGGCGGACATCGGGGGGCCGAAGGTCACATGTGAGGCCAGGAGGATGGAAGGATAAAAGCAGCAAATCACAAATAGTTTGGGCCTTTTACAGTATAAACGCATGTACTGTTTACAGGCGTATGGGTGGTGGGGGTCACCAAGAGCAGCGGGACAGAGTCCTGGGAAATCCTCACCTGTATGTGCTGATCGATACAAATCGCTGCTCTGTGACAAGGACGACCTGACTGAAAAATAAAAAGACGACGGTCCTCCTTACCTGAAAATGCACACAAATGAACACACACGTATACGCACAAATACATGTACCGTATATACACACACACACACACACACACACACACACACAGTGTAAACTACACATACATTCAGTTTACTTTCATAAAGCACTCGTCACTCAATGCAGGCTCAGAGTGTTGATGCACATCCGTATTAATCATGGGGTGCAAAGCAGACAAATATATTGAATACATAAAGAATATAAATATATACACTAAAAATCTGAATATCATAAATATATATATATATATATATATATATATATATATATACACACACACACACAGTAGTGTGCAAAGGTTTTAGGTAGGTGTGAAAAAATGCTGTAAACTAAGAATCCTTACACAGACAGAAGTGTTGATACTTTATTTTTTTTATTAACAATGCAAAGAGAATGAACATAAAATAAATCTAAATCAAATTAATATTTGATATGACAACCCTTTGCCTTCAAAACAGCATCACTTCTTCTAGGTACACTTACAAACAGATTTTGAAGGAACTCAGCAGGTAGGTTGTTCCAAACATCTTGGAGAACTAACCCCAGATCTTCTGTAGATGTAGCCCACCTCAAATCCTTCTGTCTCTTCACGTAATCCCAGACACTCAATGACATTGACAACAGGGCTCTGTGTGTATCTGATTGTACGGGTGGTTAACTGCCAGGTAACGCATGTGGTTGGTATGTGTGTGTGTGTATATATTATTTATATATATATATATATAAAAATACATAGACACACACACATAAGCACATATATTATGGGGTGTTGAAAAAGCAAATATATTGAATGCACAGCCGGTTTCTGAATATGTACAGTAAAAGTCTAAACATACGCAATCAATTCTGATTATATCTGATTCTGATATCAGATGACTTTATACAGTATACAAAGACTTTGACTTTCTTTATTCAGACGCACATTTCATTTGGCGCAGTCGTTGCGCTGCAGCCTCACAGATCGTGGGGTTCAAATCCCGGGTCCTCCCTGCGTGGAGAGTGATTTGAGTAGTGAGAAAAGCGCCAAATAAATGTAAAGAATTATTACTTATTCAAAATTGACTGTATATACATATACTGTATGAAACCCCATAATACACTGTACCTGTATATTCAGCTTTTTATTTCAGTTTACCTTTGTAAAGCACATACCACCCCCGAATGCAGACTCAGAGTGCTGCTATGCACACACACACACTTAAATATATTATGGGGTGCCAAACAGACAAATACACGCACCATATAAAGTCAGATTCTGAATATATAAAGTGAAGGTCCGAGTACATACTCTCAAATCTGAATATATCCAGATGCCGACTTTATATATCAAGTCTCTGACTTTATATTGTATATTCAGAGTTAACTTCATTGAAGTTTGATTATGTATTCAGACACATTTTATTTATTCAGAATTGACTTATAAATGCAATCAGTTTGTATATTTGGCATCCCATAATACACCTACCCACACCGTTATAGAGTAGGCACGTCTCTCAGGGAGTGAGACCATGATGAAGTGCTGCGGGTCACAACCCAAACCCTTCTCAGACTTTCCGCTGTGTAGATCATGTGACACAAACCTGCAATTCGGAAGCTAAACCCTTCCTACTGGAAGACTCACGATAGGAGCCTTAGCCCCGCCTCTAACCCCACCCTTTCCAGTCTGTCTGCTGGGCGATGGCGCTTCACTGTTTAATCAGCGTGAGTTACCAACATTAAATGGGCAGCCTGAAGTGTCCCAAGCCTTTGATGGTGTCTTGTCTTTATATATATTGTCTGGAGTAGAAAATCATCTTTTACCTGGAAAAACGAAACTACAAATCCCATCGTGCATTGCAAAATGGATGGGGCGTGTGTGAAACTCCGCGCCTGCGTAGCACTCACGGGACGGAAAGACAATCCCGACCGCTTTTATATAGAAGGAGATATATATATATATATATATATATATATATATATATACTGTATATACACACACACGTATATATTTTACACACACATAGATATATACCCACACAGTATATAACCCGTCTATAGTCACACACCATATTTTAATTATACCTTATATACTTACAGCACAGAACACACACATACAGCACATACATTTAATGCGCACACAATCACACGCCACGCCAGTACATATGCGCCTATATTCACGCATTTATCAATGCACATACTGTGACAGCTTCTGTTCATAAGACATCGCCCATAAAGTCAGTAGCTATCGAGCACACACTTTCATTTTGCAGATTATTTGCCGTATTGTACGATTTTGATTTGCTGCTGTGTGAACAAACCCAAACAAGAGCCTGAAGCGATTGGCTGCGGAGGTGGCAGCAGCAAGGTGGTCTGTGTGGCCACTGCACGTCCTCCCCATGTCTAATAGGGTCTTCCCTGGACCCCCAGAGGGGTGTTTCCGCCTTAAGTGAGGGTGACGGAGTCATTGTGAGGCCACTAGGAGGGTCTCTGGCACCCCTTGGCTCTGCGGTGGTACAGGTGGGCTGTGAGAAGGGTGAGGCTGGTTCTGTTGCCCAACTGAAGGCCCAAGTGCCATTTGGCTTTCTGCCGGGAGGAGAGGCCCCCCCCTCACATCAACAGAGGGCAGTTCAGACTGCCAGACGCCAATTACTGCGGCCATTGTGAAATTTCTACTAGAGGCAGCTTTCTCTCTTTAACCTCCACATTTTCATCTTCTACTTGAGCTAATGAGCCCCTCGCCGCTTGTTTTTCAACAGCCTATTTGCAATCAACAAGCTAAAAGCCGCATTTTTCGAGGACGACTGCGAGGTAAAGCGGTGAGAACACAAAACACGGACCTGAGACGCATGCAATCACAGTCAGGAAGGCAGCGGCAGTTACCGCAGGCCCACAAGTCGGCTCTCGTCCACCTCTCGAACACCAGCCTGGCCAACACGACAATGAAGCAAAGCCGAGAGACTCCGCAGTCAGACGAACAGCAAATAAATCTCAGAGCAATGGCCCTTCACGGGCTAATGATTAATCAATGGCACCTCAGTCCATATATGTAAATATTAATTAGACGCTGAGAAATGGAGGCCTTGGAGCTGCACATCCACCAACATCCCGTCTCGCACAAGCTGAGTCATCGAATTACAGCCAACGGTCACCGTCCTCACGGCGAGATTTGAATGTCTGATGGAGGGAGATGCGGCTGATGGCCCCCCGGAGGACCGCGAGTGCTGTAATATGAGGCCGGCGCGTTCAAAACCATTAACCCCTCTTCACCTGAACAGCTCCATCCACCCGAATCAGCTCAGTGCAAAGGTGTGCAGCACACAGGAAGTGACCCCCATACGGGAGGTCTCAGTCATGCTGCATGAAACACTGGACTGGAAACCGGAGTAGCAGACTGGAAAAACTCCACACGGACACTGGGAGAAGGTGACAGCGATTTGAACCCGGGACTCTGAGGCTGTGCTGCCCAGAAACAAATCGGGGTCACAGAACAGCAAAAGAAATCTCACGATGGAGGAGTCGGGGGTCAGCAGCGGAGCGGCCATGTTCACCTGACCAATGGCAGGGCTCAAACTACCCATAAGCCACTGCAAACGCGTTGTCTGGCATCAGCTGCTCTCCATCACGCTTACCGCCTCACTTTCACTTTGTCTCGTATTTGTACAAGTTACTTTAATAAGCGAAGACAAAGCACAATAGACAGACATGAGGATAGGAAAGGCACTATAAGAGACACGCTGGTCGCTATTGCGATATTCTACACACACACACACCTCTTTATACTGCATACATAAATAGATTTAATTCCATTTCCATATTCTACCTGAACATCTTACTTTTAGTTTTTCATATTCCATCCATCAAATATTTAAATGTATATGTGTCACTTAATTGTATATAATCTGCCATTCACGACACGCAACATCGACACTTCTAAATTGTACCTTTGCTATATGCAAATCTGATGACATTTACTGAGTGTCTGCTCGCTCGCTCGCTCCTCCGTATACTTTATATATTCATAATGCTGATGTTTACACGTCCTCTCTCAAGTGTCGTAACATCCATTTACTTACTGTAACTAATGCCCGTGCGGCACGTCAGTATTTAGATATTCAGTGTACGCACACACTCAGAGCCCCCATACTTACGCAGATAGATCATTTATCTCCTCTGTCTGGTACGCACACACACACGGCTATCAAAGACGTGCCAATCCTCCGCTAGGATCTGTAGAGTGCCGTCACATTAATGGCTTCCTTAGCATTCTTAGATCCTGGCATTCCGGCACACAAATGCCTGAAAGCTTTGGTGTCAAGATGGAGCAGATTGAGAACAGATGGGAAACTGGGGGGCACGAGAGCCTCTGAAATGTCATCTATCAGCAAGAAAACACCGAGGCTTACCAAGAGGCACACAGCCAATAAATCAGAAGTGCGAGTTTCTGTACAGTCAATCCCCCCCGCCCCCCCCCCATAATAACCCCACCACCACCGCCCCCCGCTTTGCCTTTCTATTGGAGCGCAGGACTGGAATAAAGACCACTACTCACTGCCAGCGTTTTAACATAGTGGCTGTGCCATCAGGCAGATGCCAACCGCAAGCAACACTGCAGCAAATCTCAAGGACTGAGGGGCTTTGTAAGGCGCAATACAGACAACAGCGTGAAGGTAAACCGTCCATCCATTATCAACACTGCATAGGCTGGCAGCACTGGGCACAAGGTGGCAAGGAAACACACGGGGCGGGCGCACACACACCACACACATGGGCACAATTCAGAGCTGCCACATATCCCAGTCACCCGAGTGTCTTTGGGATGTGGGAGGAAAACCAGACAGTCGATATAAACAGACGGGGACACAGTGGAGCTGCAGGTGGCTTGGACTCGGGTTCAAGTCGCAGATGGGATGTGTTCCATTTTAAGTTGGCATGTTCTCCTGACGTCTGTGCAAGTGCCTGGTGTGAATTCTTCTAAGGAGCAAAGACGAGTGGCGGCGACTTACTGAATCTAAATGTGTGTCCAGAGAACTGCACTGGGACCCCACATTAGTGTTACCGCTGGTGCTGAAGTCATCGCTGTTAAGATAAATAGACATATGGGACATACGGTGTGTGCGTCGTACTCACACACACATAGACATGCACACACACACACACACACACATATATATATATATATATATATATATATCTACACATACAGACCCACATATATATAAAAACATATAGAAAAAGATATGAATACATCTGTCGATCTATACACACACACACACACACGTGTTCATATGTATTTTTATATACAGACACACACACACACATTATATGTCACACATACAGACCCACACATGTATTCATATCTATGTTATATATATCTGTCTGTCTATCTATCTATAACTAAACACACACACACACACACACGTGTTCATATGTATTTTTCTATATCTTTATATACAGACACACACACACATATTCGCCAGCCGTCCCACCTGCACTTTAGAGTAGGAAGCCCACCTGCAGCTAAGCCTGCTCAGGCCCAGCCATCGTAGAAGCAGCTTAGCTTTCTGCTAGAAGAGGAGGTGTTGGTGAGGCCAGCAGGGGGCGCTGACCCTGTGCTATGAACGTGGATCCCAATGCCCCCGTGCAGTGACAGGGACACCGTCTTTTAAACATGGCACTGTCCTTCGAATGAGATGTAAAACCGAGGTCCCAACTCTGTGTGGTCAATAAAGGACCCCTGGGCATCTTTAGTAAAGAGGAGGGTGCACCCCGATGCCCTGTCTCAGCCTGGTCATTCTGGCCCCCTAATCATCACCTGGCCCTCATTGGCTAACTCGCACTCTCACCCTTCGCCACCTAACAGCTGATGTGTGGTGAACCTGCTGGTGAAAGTTGGATGCTGCCCTCCTTTGTCTGCATAAAGCGCTCAGAGTTTCTTGAAAGGCGCTATATAAATGCAACATGGTCTTCATCCTCAGTCGCCTTCTTCTGTGAACGTGCACGTAATCGATGAAGCTGCCCATCATCCTCATTTCACAGCCAGACACGGAGACATCAAAGGACAGGACAGACCGTGGCGGTGACGGGCTGCACTTGCTGCTCAACACTGTGACATCACATCACACCCTGGGGGTCCTTAATAAATCGGCTTGTTAAGATACGCACTCCTGTGTGCCGCCCCCCAGCAGGATGATGGCAGTTCAGGGAAAGGCTAATGAAATGGTGCCAGGCCTGCAGCAACAGATACATGAAGAGAAACCGAAAGGCTTTATTAAGGGCGTCTCAGGGAGAGGAGGTGCGCGGGTAGAATGGAGAGTGCCAAGGGCCTGAAATGGGGGCAAAGAGAAGGGGGCAGATGAATGGGGCAGTGGGTTCAGGAAAACAGGAAGGGTCACCTGCTGGGTTAATGGGACCTGGCCACCCTCACAGCGTCTAACTGGCATCAGCACTTTACAGTGGCACAGCACAGTGATTGGCTTTATTAGTAGCTGTAGATGGGCACACCACTCCAACCTTGTAAATGCCAAGTGCACTATATAAAAGGAAATGGAGCTGCGGATGGGATGCCACCCCACAAGGTACTGGTATCGCGCCAATACAATCGCTGTCAGCACTTGAACAGATGCCAGCCACCCAGCATGCTCTGGCACAGATGCTGCCCGTTCATTTCCCAGCGCCCTTTTGTTACCCATGCAGGCCATCAATCAGCTTTTTCGGAAGGCTCTTTGCGGTGGACGCAGACCAGGAAATGGCATCGGCTTAAGAGGGCAAATTAGTACAAGCAGCAGACTGAGAAACGTGGGTGGGCACGACTGCCCCCAAAGAGGAGAAGCCGCAGAAGCAAGAAAATGTGCAGTCAAAGGGGAGAGGCTGAGGGGCACTCACTCTTAAGTGGGACGAGGTGCAGCGTCCATCACGGAAAGGCCGACAGACATGCAGGTGGGCAAAGCGACTGGCGCTAATCAGGCCACAAAGACACAGGAAGGGCTCAGCTCAGACTCGTTCATGAGGGTGAAGCACCCACCCTGCCACACACCCGCATGTCTGTAGTCTCCTATGGCTCCTCTGCTAGGCGGGCAGGTGGTCTCGTACACGGGACTTGCGTGGATGAAGGAGGACTGAACCCCCGACTCTGAACTCATAAGGACCACCAGAAGACTGAAAGACAGCTTTGTCTCCAGAGCTGTGAAGTCCATCTGCCCCTGCGGATACACACACACACACACACACACACACCTGCCCCCCACCCCCCCCCAGACATCCACACGCACACAGATCACTGGTCCCTGCAGGCGTACTTCCTCAGAAAAACTCTGGACTTGATGATGTCTTATTGCTGCTGTCTTTTAGACTTATTATGTTTATTTTATTATTTATTTTAAGTATTCTGCCTTGAAGCCGAGTCCTACTAACAAAACATGTCGCTGTGTGTATGCAGGATGACAATAAAGAACTCGAAAGAAGAGCCCAATCACCTTTGACTTTTGTAAGACCCATGGCTCTCTGGCGCCCCCAACAGGCTCATTCATCTGCTTGACCCATTTGGGCCAATAGAAGGGGGGGGGGGGGGGGGGTTCAGGACCCTGCATTTGGGCAGATGCATCAATCCATTAACATGCCTGGGTGGTGGGAGGCTGCAGTCCACCCTGGCAGCACTGGGCAAAAAAAAAAAACAAAAAACAAAACAACCCTGGACAGAGGGGCGAACATTAAGAGCTAAACAAATGAATGGGATGGAGGGATGAATACATCAAGGAAGGAAGGAAGGAACAGACAACTAATGAATGAATGAGTGAATTCAGAGTCAAATTAATGGAAGAAAAGATGAATGAATGAACCCAGAAAATGAACACATAAAAGAAGGAAAGAATGGACAGAGAAATAAAGAAAGGTGAATAAGGAGCCCACCAGATGAATGAATAAATAAGGAAGAAATGTGCTTATTGATGGATGGATGAATGAATGAAGAAATGAATAAATAATGAACACATGAACAATGGAGTGTGAATGAATGAATGAATGAATTATTAAATAAAGAACAAATGTGTTTACTGGTAGATAGCTGAATGAATGAATGAACAACAAAAATGGAGTGAATGAATGAATGGACAAATGAATGTGCAGATCAATGAACAAAGGAGTAAAGAGATGAAAGGGAGAACAACTTAAAAATGGAGAATAAATGAACCCAAGAATTAACAGACTGAACAATGGAGTGGATGGATGAATGGCAACATGAAAGAGTGAATGAACAAAAGACAGAATGGATGAATGGGCAGATGGCTGAATTCATGAGTGAACAAACAAAGAAATGAATGCCTAGACAAACGAAGAAAGAAGTTTGATGGGTGAATGGCAGATGAATGAATGAATGCACAAAGAGTCAAAAAATGCACAGATAAATGAACAAAGGAATGGATAGATGAACTGCCAAATGAAAGAATGAATGCACCAATACTGGAGCGGGTGGAGGAATCAGAGACGAATAAACAGGCAAACAAATGAAAGGGCAATATGAATATTTAAATAGCAACCTGAATAAATGGACAAGTGAACAGATGAACATATTGATGAAGGAACCAACAGACAAATAAAGGGATAAGCAAATGAGTGAATACAGTAAGTCAATGAACAAATGTTTGAACAAAGTTAGGGATGAATGGATAGATAGATACATGAATAAATGAATGAATGAATGAATGGCCACACAGATGAAGAGCTGAATAAACAAACAAACTAATGAACGAACGAATCAACAGACTGACTTGATAAAGGGATGAATGAGTGATTCAGACCATCCCCATTAAGGCCAGTTCGTCCACCTACTGGTGCCAGCCCAGTGCTGATTCTCGGCGGGTTACACCAGCCTCATGTTACTTCTGCCCTCATGACGCGCCGTCTGCTAATGAGATGTGCTCTTCAAACGACGCATCGATTCAGAATTCTGTTCAGTTTGCAGATTTTCGCTCTCTGAGTGGCTTGTAACCTCCAGCAGCAAATGCCACAGCAGGCCATATGGCGGCATGTAAAAAGTGTGGCACACTGGGCTAGAACGGAGGGGACAGTGACAAATCCGCTAGCAAAAAGGCAAATCGCTAGAGAGAGATAACAGGAAAAAAGACCAAAATCCCCTTCTGCCAACAGGCAGCTGCTCCTCACAAAGAGATAACAGGGAAAAAAATAAAGAGGACGGGCGGTGGGCAGAGGAGGATGAAGCTCACGTGACTCGTCAGCAGCCAGGGTCATGTTCTGGGGTGATGCCAAGGTGGGGGACGATGACACAATCGCTGCATATACCTGCAATAAGGGGGGTGGTTAGAGTGGTTGCTGTGGTGCTCCACCTGCACATCCAAAGCAAATCTGCATAAATGGAGCACCGGGAATTCCGAGTGACACCATATATACATATATATATAAATAAAATAAAAATAAGCAAAAGGGGAAGCAAATCAGAATTTGACCCCAAATGGAGACCCTCATCCACCATCGTTAACGCGAGATGAGTAAAGACAACTTGCTTGACACAGTCATGGACATGAAAGGCGCCATCTCACTTGACACCAACTGGGATCCCCCCCAATAATGTGAGGTGACAGGGGCCGTCTTGGTTAGCGGGGGGGGGGGGGGGGGGGGGGGGGGGGGGGGGGGGGGGG
>JANRMT010062845.1:12954838-12982628 GCA_026402145.1 Polypterus bichir lapradei | reverse complement strand
ATATATATATATATATATATATATATATATATATATATATAAATTAATATAAAGCAGATGCATTTAGGTAATATCCCTAAAATGGCAGTCAATACCACCCTGCCCAGAGGGGGTGCTCTCACTAACCACAGATCTGCCAACTGAACGACGACTGACCAACTTTCCACTTCTGCTACAAAGCCCCGCCCCTTCCTGGCCAATAGCATGAACGCTCCAAAGCCATTTGAGGACCACTCCTTAAGGTGGGAGGATCGATGCCTCGGCTTTATTGCACCATCTTGGTTGACATCAAGTGTTTCTGCACCTTCATTAAAAGGGGTTTCCAGCTGGTACCCCCAGCACTTCATCTTTTCCAGTCCTTACACATATGTACAGTATGTATGCGTATGTACAGTATGTATATGTGTGTGTGGGCTGGCGTCCCGTCGGTATTAAAGGGCTCAATGCTGCACGTGTATCGTGTCTTCACTTAACGTAAGAGAGTCCCCTCACACAACAAGACACATTTTAAAAAGTAATACTAAGAGCGACTGAACAATTCAGCGCATACAGACAGGACCAGCACCTTCAGGGTCTGCCACCTTCAGCTTTTCCAGTTCATCTTAGCAGTGAAGCACTGAGAGAAACGCACTAAATGTGACCCTCCGACGTGACGCATAAACATTCACACACCATCAACGTTAGGGGATTTTATTTTAAACAAAGATCTGATGACACGATAGAGAGACCACCAGGCCTTCCAGCCCATGAATGGGCTCCCGATGAAAATTCTGAGCTGCCGTCTCTTTTGCTAAATGGCACTTAAGCATCTCGATGCGTTCCATCATGGGGGGCTCGTGCATTATTCACCAGAGATGCAAAATCCACTCTGCAATTTCATTTGTGCCGTCCTTCAAACTCTGTCCTCCTACGTGGGGACCATAAGATGAATGAACTGCTTAGACAGGCCGCCGGCGCTCAACGATTGGCGATGAAGGTTGCCCATTTATTAATAATACCAGCTGATGCTGTCAACCTAAATTTGAGAGCCAAAGTCTCCAGTTCACCTACTGCAGCCCACCATCAGGTAGTCAGGTGCGACGTGAGCCAACAGAAGACGGCAGGCAATGCAAAAAGACCACCAGGACTGCAAAGCAAAGGAAGAATGGAGACAAGCTGAGCATAAGGAGGGTAAGTAAAGATAAAGATGGTCCATGGGGGGGCAGGAGGATGGGGGGGGCTTGACTGGCATTTTTTGAATGGACAGAAAGGAAATGGAAAAAAAAAATCCCAGCAAGCCCAGAGCTCCTTACACTGAATGATAACCAGAGGAGGGTCCGACGTCTTTTTTCAGCCTCCATCTCAGATGATGAGGTCTGGTGTTACAAGTTTGAATGATGCAATCGTTAAAGGGAGCACAACATACTGGGTGGGTTCAAAGACCACCCCGCCCCTTGTCATGATAAAGAACAAGGCCACCCACAGTCCTTTTCACGTTCACTCCAATGCTTAGGGTGCAGAAACTTTACAAAACCCAGAAGGTCCCGCACCGGATTTTCCCTATGGAAAGCTGTGGGTTTGCTGGTGTTAAAGTCAATGGCAGACTGGCCTCCTACTGAACAGAAAAAAAGGGAATTCCGCTTCTCTGACGGGGCACCCGTGAGCCAAAAAAAAAAAAAAAAAAAAAAAAAATCACATCTGTACGTCCGTAGGGCAAACACTGACTGGAGTGACTTATGCCATCTTACGACTCAAATCCCGGATGTAGGGATTCCTTTCCTCATGTTGGACTCCCACTATGACAAAGAGATGTCACTCCAAGGGAGGTACAATCGGATTTGGGGAGGCCCAGGATGGGTACAGCTGATGAAAAGTCGCTGAGAGGGTAAACCTGCACAATGTGGAGCAGAGTCTACACAGCCTGACCTACGGGGAATGGAGGCGATGCTCACAAGTGTGGACCGAGGGTCTCGTGACGGACTCCTACCCGGACACACAGAGGACGCTCCAAAGGGGCTGGTGGAGATGGGGGGCACTGCAGAAAGGAAGAAACCTTCAGCCCATCACAATGTGTTCTTGGTAAACACATAGAGACACACGCTTAGGAGAACAATTTCTAAATAAATCACACACACGCGCAATACATGTACTGTATACACACACATCTACCCCTCTCTATACTGTATATAAAATCATAAGCCTAAAAGGGCAACGATTTTGTGATGTTTTTATGTCACGCTTTAACTCGGGTTTATTTTAAAACCTACATACATATCTTTGGTATCATTCTTTTCAGAGATGGGGAGCCCACCTCTGAGTCCCCAGGCTCTGCTTCCTCATTGGAAGGCATGTTAGGGGGGGTTAGGGTTAGGCTAATTTTGTTATGATGCATATTGCATATTTTCTGTTAATCCAATAAACTTATATATTTTACACACACACTTTTACTTCCCTAAACCCACACACATGCTATACATACAGTATACTGTATACACATACACACACACACACACATTAACTTACCTAAACCTACACACACACACTTTCTCTTTTTTATATATTATATATATAATATATATACACACATACACACACACAGTATACCTACATTTGCATATAAATATCTAGCGTGATGAATTACTATGAATACACAGCACACACATCGTCATCCCCACAAACACAGTCACTCACACGCCACTAACGGTATTAGCAGTTCTGTTCTCTCTACATTGCGACATTTGCTGCAGAGATTTTGCTAACAATCAATAGTCTTCTAACATTTTACTTTGATAACATCTAAGCCAAGCTTCACTAGGACTGGAATTAGTTTTTGACTTGCTGCTTCTTCTACAGACTCACATCTTGACACAGACAGAGAGACCAACCTCAGCACTCAAATCAAGTTCTTAAAAGATGTACATATAAATAAAAAACTGCGTACACACACACACACACACACACACACTCTCATACTTACTTACATATGTCGTGTAGACGTGTGTGCTCATGTGTATACACCGTACAGCTATGACCCGCCTGATGTCCACGATACGTTACGTGATTTGCACGTTGTGCCGGCACCGGTCTAAACGCATAACTTGACAAAGCCTGGTGGGATGCGAGAGGTAATACGGCACCACTCCAGAAACGCACAATACACGACACTGGGGGTTGCTGCCTACGAGTCCAAGCATACAGGATGCTGCTTTATGGTAAACTTTTTATCTGTAAGTAGGGAAAGTTGACATTAAAATAACAAGACAGACAGAGTTCCAGAAAGTAGAGTAGAGAACTGGCAGTGCTGGCTATCATTTTGTACAACAGGGAGCCGAGACTCACGCGCTGCGTCCACTACACGGTTGCGCCCACCAGGCCTGCTTTCTCCGATTCGGGGTTTCCCGGCTATAGACGCGGTCAGACGTCGCCCAGACAGATGTGATGCGGCGCACTATGAATATGTGAAGTTTTCTGCTCATTTTTCTTGTGAGGTTCCGCTCCATTAATTCTCTATTCGTTATCACAGCCTACTCAGTCCAGTTTAGGACCACCGTGTGTGTGTGTGTGTTTTTTTTTTTGTTTTGTTTTTAATTATGATTATTATTTCTTAAATTCAGAGTGAGAAGCAAACGAAACCCCACTGCACTCCACCAGCTCATCTTTAAAGAGCTCAGGCTCCTCCGTGCCGCAGCCAGCACAACTGCAAGGAGCCACCTGAGCAGCTCTGCCAAGACGTGCAGTGAGCCCAAGTGCCGAACGGTGGGAAATGGAAAGAACAAACCAAGAGAGCAGGCGGCCCATCCCACCATCCGGCACGTGGTCACTTTGACTGCAGGACTACTCGGCCGTCTCACTTCTTCCATGACTTATTTTTTTAAGACTTTTTTTCCTTCCCTTCATCGACTAAACACGTGAGGGTCACATAACTCCACTCGGGTCACTGGGCTTCAGACCCAACATGAAATCTGTTAAACAATCTTCCTCTTGGCAAAGTCCAATTTAGGGAACAGAAGAGCATTAAATGAGAACACAGATGTAGAAATTAAAGATTATGATAAAATAAGCAAAGCGTAACATCTGCTGGATTGCCAGCATTCAGATGTTTGGCATTCGGGGGACGAAACAGCTGTAGAGACGATTAGACCAGCACAGTGGGAATTAGAAAGACCCTCAGCTGCTGCCACCACCCATCTACCAACGTTGCAGGACCCTTACGAACAGGCCAAGATGTGAGATTTGACGTGGCAGACACCTTCAGCATCTCTGGAAGTGACCGACAGCACAGCGGGGGCATCACAGTGGAGGTGGGTGGGGGGTAATATGGTGGGGAACGGGACTTCTGTGTCATAGACAGACCCTAAGGGGGCGATGCACACGCACCTGCTTCTTTTAACCCCACCTAATTGGCCTTGGTGACATGTGGCGTGCACGGTGCCAATGCACAGGATGTCAACTCACGTTTCTACAAAATACACACAGAAAGCGCATTTCTGAGCAAAGACTGAGGAACGAGCCGCGCCTGTCAGCGTTTAGGAGGTGGGCAACAGCACGAGGGGGGCAACACACACACACACAGGAGAATCTGTACAAAGACACACACACACACAGAGTCATATACAGAGGATCAGACTGACTCCTGTCTTATATACGGGGGTATTAGTGCATACACACAGAGAGGGGTGTGTGTGTGTGTGTGTGTGTGTGTGTGTGTACACACATATCTATATCTGCCTATCTTTATATCTACACACACACAGATTATGTATATATAGAGAGACACACATATCTATATCTTTATGTCTGTATCTACACACACACACACACACAGCTACAACATAATAAAACACTACAGTTTGTGTATCCAGTCCCTCAGAGCAATCTGATTGGTCAGTTTGGCTTTGGTGATGCGACGAAAGAGGAAGTACGAGTGCGAGACCCCCGTGGAGCAGCAGAGGCGCCTGCCAAGAGAGTCGGCGGGTAGAAAACTGAACCGGAGGGAAGAAAGGCAACTCAAAAATAACGAGAGAGTCTGAGAAGCAGGCTTTACGGGATCATCGCCGGTGAAGGAAAAGCGCTAAAGGTGCACGGAGGATGAGAGACAGCAAAGAATTATTCAAGTCTTCTATCATCAGTCTTTAATACTGTAGGCAGACACTGTGCCATTTTATTTCTCTCCCTCATGCTATATTTTTTCTTTGTAATTTTCTCACTGACTTCTTCTAAGACACTTTGAGCCACACATTTGCATGAAAATGTGCTACATAAACAATGTTGTCAAGCACGTGTCTACACACAGACCTGTCTACACAAGTGACCAGAAACACATTCTATGCAAACTGAACCGTATAAACAGCTGAACATATCAATATCCACACATTTCAACCGCATTAATAAAAGGACACGTGTCTGTGTGTCTGCTCGGTTGCTACGTCTCTGCTATCCAACAGAGGGCGCACCACAAGCACTAGCACTGCTAACCAAATGGCTCAGAACAGAGACACGGTGACCAGAGGGGGACACAGCACTGTCAAGGTTAGTGCATGAGGTGCATGTTGGCTACTGAGATTTCAACCCATCCTAGGTGAGTAGCATAGATAGAAGACATATCAGTACATAAATCAGTATTTATTGTATTGACATCTTCTTTCTCATCATCTTCACAAAACATCTAATCCTGCCTACTACGCTATCTATTTATAGTGCCTTCTCTACCTATCCATCTACCTATCTATAGTGCCTTCCCTATCTGTCTATCTAATCTAAACCTGCCAACTATGTCAAAACAGCTATCTAATCCTGCCAACTACGCTATCTATCTATAGTGCCTTCCCTATCTATCATCTATCTATATTGCCTTCCCAATCTATCTACTCTTGCCAACTACGTTAACTATCTATAGTGCCCTCCCTCCCCATCTATCCATCCATCCGTCCGTCTAATTTTATCAGTTATTCCTCCATCATGCGTGTTCCTGGCAGTCAGCCCCCAGCAACAACACTCAATGCCAGCGAGATGCACTAATGAAGCTGCCCTGCCCATCCAATCCCATCTTTCCATGAAAGGTCCAACTGCAGTCCCCACCCTGGGCCGGTGTGATCTTTGAACCTAAAGCCCATCGTTAAACACCGCTTATCTGTCTCTTTTAACGGTGACCCAGATGCCAATCACTGTATAAAAAGAGAATCTGATCCGCGAGAATTAACACTCAGGCTGCCTTTACAGTCCATAGGATTACAGGAAAGCTTCACAAATAAATGACGAAAAGCTGAAGGAGGGAAAAAAAAAACACACACACACACACACCACGTCAGGAAGGTGCGGCCCACGGGCTCAAAGTCATCAAGGCGGTGCCGCCATCGACGTGTCTAAATTGCTCTAGGATGCTAATGGCCCTCCCTCCACATCCACAATGATGAAGAGGCGTCACAGGCTCCTGGCGGGTCATATCCATATTCAGCCGGCGCTCCCCGTGAAGCCTTCACTCTGTTGATATTGGGACAAAATGCAAATGGCTCCTGATGCCTTTATTGTCGCTGACGGGATTGCATTTAATGCCTTGTTCCGTGGGAAAATTGAGCCATTTTCTGCCTGTCAGGGGGTTTCAGAATGTTACTCGGGGGTTAGTGGAGGATTTAAGACGACAATTACATTAAGAGGCGGCCCCTGTCCGTGGTTATTTTTATCCTGAATTTGTGTCACTTTAAAGCTTCACGGGGCCAATTTGAACCGTTTCAGACACCCCCAGGAGAGCTTATTAAAAAAGAAAAACACGTATTGAGGAGGAGGAGAAAAAAAAAAAAAAGAAACAGTCGGCACACAGATTTACCAGAAATGTCACACCAACAGCCTTTCCCAATCAAGCTTCGGCGGCAAAAACTTCCCCTTTTTGTGGTTCCAGGAAATAAATGAAAACAAAAACAAAAAGAAAAGAATTTAAAGTCACAAACACAACATCCCCCATTATGAAACCGGTTTAATCAAGTTCAGGGTACCTACGCCGGCAGCATGGGGTATATGGCAGGGTCCCGGGCGCACACACCTTGGGGTCCAAACCTGAACCGTAATATCTGTGGGATAAAATCCGGACCACCAGGTGAGGACATGAGCAGCACTAACCTCTGTGCCACCATGCTATGTACTGTGCAAGTGATATTTCATCTTTATTTAAAATTCCAATACATATGCAGGGTGAACCCGGGAGAAGCGGACGCGGTGCGGCGAACAAGCAGTGCCAGGACGTGGAAGAATAATTGAAAAATTAATTATTTAAATCAAAGCACTCAAGGGGTTATAAGGCCAGAGAAGTAAATCAGGCGGGAAGTCGGGCAACTAAGGGGGTAAGCAGGCCTCGGTGGTACACGGTGCGCGCCCCCTGGATCAGATTAATCCGAGGGCATTCATGAGCCAGAATATGAGGTGCCAAGTCTGGCCCTTCAAAGGCAGAGGCGAGGAGAGTTGGGTGTAAAATCACAGTTGGCACTTGAAGGGTGAATAACCAGACTGTGCCAGAGATTGGGTGGTGACCTAAAATGCGTTTACGAATTACTGCTGTATTTAAATGTTAATGGGTCGCTGGAGGTGGATTGCTCTGATGATCGTCCTCGATTGTCAAAGGGTGACAAAAAAAAAAGCCTGCGACCCACCTGCTCTGACCAAACATCCACAATTCCTCCAGAGGGATGGTCAGCCACAACTTCCGCACTGATCATCACCCGGGCAAGACTAGGTTGTGACCAAAACACACACCCCTGCCTTAAAGGCCATCTTCTCTGTTGTCACTACTGCTATTCTGAGCTCTCCCCGCTGCTGACACCCTTTGGGGCTCAGACTGACATAATGCCAGGCCCAGAGGGGACGGCAGGACTCTCTCCTGTTACGTGTGGCCACGAACAGACACACACACACACACAAAATGGAAAGCCAGAGTAACGCACCACCAAAATGTATGAAATGGTGTTAAGACATCCAGCACACTGTCAGGAGTGTCACCCTCAAAGACCAGTAGCCTCACAAACCTTTAAGCGTCCATGCTTTAAAAAAAAAAAAAAAAGATCCAGGCGTTGCACTTGGGAGCCAATCAGCTAAGGAAGTGGTTGAGCTCACTGACCACAAGCCAGGTGCAGTCTGGGGGAAAAGGAGAAGTGGTCAACCCAAAAGGAGAACTTCAAAGAAATCACTACTAGCGATTCAGACGCTCGTCATGGTGACAAACAGCATGGCGCAGCACAGCCATCGACTGCCAACGCCCTGTCAATCTCGACTGGCTTTGTTCCCATTCCCGCTTTAGTCCTCACATCAAACTGCCCAGATGAGACCCCCATGGTCAGCTCCTACCTGCTTTGATGCCAATTTTAAACGACTGTTTTGTTTTTTTTTTTTAAAGCTGAAACTCACCTCATATGTCCATCGCAGGAAGAAGAAAAAGGCTGAACAGCTGAGCTCTGAACCCCAAAGCTGGCTCAGCGCGAGGGTCTCAATGTCCGTCTACTGCAGGGGAGCCAAAGCAGGGGGCAGCCCTGGACAGGAAGTACGTCAGGAACAACACGTGACCATCCATCCTACTTGATCCTTTTATTTATTTCATGGTCGCGAGGAGAAAAGAAACTGAGGTATCGATCATGGAGGAGTTGGCACATTCAAACACCGAGGGATCAGTCCAATCACTTACTGAGATTAGGGAGCCTCAGCCTATCACAGCAGCACTTGGTAAAAGGCAGGGACCAGCCCTGTGGTAGATATTTATATATATATATATATATATATATATCCACCTTAATCAAAAGGACAAGTGACTGGGAATCTGCCCGGTTGCTGCATCTGTGTCATTCCAACAGAAGGTGCATCTCAAAAATTAGCACTGCTTTTATAAATCCCATACCGAATGACATAACAGAGACCTATGCACTGGCCATTCCAACAGATGGTGCATGAAAAACATGTGTTGCAATAAAATGCATTGCTGCTGTCATTCCAACAGATGGCGCATCACAAACATTAACACTTATTTTATGAATCCCATATCGAATGGTATATGAGAGATCCACATGCATTGCATGTGTCATTCCAACAGATGGTGCAACACAAACATTATTACTGCTTTTACGAACCTCATACCGAATGGCATATAGCATAGACATATGCATTGCAGTTGTCATTCCAACAGATGGCGCACCACAAATGTTGCTTTTCCGAATCCTATACCAAATGGCATAACAGACTTTTGCATTGCATTGGTCATTCCAACAGACGGTGCGTAACAAACATTTGTAGCAATAAAATGCATTGCAGTTATCATTCCAACAAATGGTGCAACACAAATATTACTTTTATGAATCTCATACCTAATGGCATATGACAGATCCATATGCATTGCATTTGACATTCCAACACGTGGTGCATCTCAGACATAAGCACTGCTTTCACGACTCCCATACCAAATGGCATGTAAGAGAGACATGCACATGGCATCGGTCATTCCAACAGATGGCATCTCGCAAACGTTTTATGTTTGCCAGTTTTTGTGGATGGCCGGCTCCGTTAGATTTCCAGCTCTGCCATTCTCTTTCTATGTCTTCCTGGCCGATCTAACTGGATATTCTGGGACTTGGATGTTTTTCACGGAGCTGCCTGCTGTGTTCTTTCGTCCTCGTTGTGTAAGCGAGGCCACAATGCTGACTCAAACCCCACGCAGGTGACCTCCACTGAGCCAGTGATGGGGCTCCTAAAAGCAGCTGGCTGCTCTAGCAGTGTCATATGAAAGCGGGTGAATGAAGACTTACGAGGTCAATTATGTTGTGTTTTATATTTCTAATTCTTTTAGGCCACTTTATGCAGATCTTTGCCATTAAAAGAGACTTTCTGCGTTGATCCGTTTTAAAACCCCAAGTTAAACCCACCGAGATGCAGTGCTATATAATAAGAAAACACGAAAACCTACAAGGGGTGAGGCCCTTTCCTAGGCACTGTGCACACCTACATACTACTGTACATACACAGACATGACACGGGGGTCCGGTGGTGATGCGCTGCTACTGAAATGCATCCGCTCTAATGACATTTCTCCACCTTAAGGACTCCTTTCTCAGCCCTGGCACGCTGGCGCTCTTCCTTTAACTGCCGCTCTGTTAAATTTGAGTTTCCGTTAAGTGACTCCGATTCGAATCCTTGTGCATTTCCTACTAAGTCAGTGAGTCCTGAGTGTTGATTGATGCCCGGGTGTGTAATTGTACTTCCTGTGACCTTGACGTGGGCAAAGCGGGCCTCGAAGATGAATGGCGGGCCATGAGGTGCGTTGTCCTGAGCGCACTAACTACATTAACAGAAGTGAGACCCTCCCTAAACACTCCGCCGCCATGTCACCTCCACCGATATTATATGTATACTCGTCATCATAAACACCGCACAACATGCCATGCACACGTAACTGTCACTTCATTTTTGTTCTTCTTCTGCTGCTTCCCCTTTAAAAACATTCATCTCATCATCTGAAACACCAATGCCATTTAGTCATTTTGCTTCCAGTAAATCTTGATTAAAACACACACAGCGCTCACATGTACCTCAACTTCCTGATGATGAGGAGTCAAAATTAAAAAAACAAAAAGTATAAAAACCACATCCTGAGGAAGCAGAGAAATACAAATAATCAGATACATCATTAACATACTGCAGAAAAGGTCCGCAGCTCACATGCTAAGTGGGCACCTCCAGAGGGGTTGGCAGGACTTGGGGCTCCAGCTAATAAACAGAGACGCCATGCAGTGGGTGCCACGACTCAACTCCCACTGCCGTCACAGCACTGTGCTCTCCCCTCATATCTCAAAGAGGCGTGTGAGGGGTTAACTGGTGACTTTATAGTGGCCCAGCGTGAAACGTGTGTGTGTTTGAATAAAGGAGACGCAGAATAAAACCTGCTGGAGCAAACTGTGGTACACCTGAAGTGAGTTATCACGTCCAGAGTCTAGCGTCCCGGCACACAGCAGACAGGTAGACAGACGGGCAGACAGCCCGCCAGCCGCTCAACCTGCGTAAACCGAGTCCAGGGAAGGAAGCTCGTTTCTGCCGCTTGTATCTGTCACACCACCCATAGCCTGTGACCGTCGGTGAAGGCAGGAACGCAGATTGACCAGTAAAACTGAGAGCTTCCCCATTCCGCTCCCTGTCTACACCACAACTGACTGGCACAACATCTGCACGACAAGGTCCACCAGTTGAGTAAAACCCAAGCCACGAGGTGAAAGGAATTAAAGGAGCTCAGAGACGGGATGGCAGGAAAGAAAAACCGTGCAGCACTCAAAGCTGCCAAGAGCACAAAGGCCTCCATAACTCTGGGAATATCCTTGAGTGGGCAGACGGAGCCTGGACTTGAGACGTGAAAATGACCGTCCAACCAACGATCTCCATCTAACCTGACGGCGCCTGAGGGGATCTGCAGAGAAGAACGGCGGAAAAAAATAAATCAATCACCAAATCCAGGGGTGTCAAGCTGGTCAAGTCAGACCTGAGACGACTCCAGTGTGGGATGGCTGGCAAAGGGGCTTCAAGCGAGGGGTATGGAGTGACGCACTCATGTCAATGGGATACTTCAGTTTATTTTTAATAAATTACCAAACCTTTCTAAAAAAAAATCCTGTTTTTACTTTTGTCATTCTGGGATATCGAGGGCTGTTTGATGAGGGGGGAGAAAAGAACTTAAATGATTTTAGGATAAGGCTGGAACAGAACAAAATGTGCAAACGGGAAGGGGGTCTGCATACTTTATGAAATGCACAGCATGAGCACATTCATACCTGCACTGAAAAGACCTCAGTAATTGAAATCTACGCACACACATAATAATTCTTTACATTTCTATAGTGTTTTCCTCGCTACACAAAGTACTTTACACACTTCAAAAATAAAAATGGATCACTGGGCCAGTAGGGTGAGGTGTTCATACCAATTAAACAGAATACGACATGCGGTGCCACAACCTGAAAAAGGTGCCCTTCAGTGTGGGGAGCTCCAGTCTGTGAGTGACAGCACAGAAGAACCTGAACGTCTACGTACGGACACGACATGCCATCTGTCGCTGATAATTGAAATGTGCCTGCTATGAGGATACAGCCCACTGGTCCTTCACCAGGACAATTCCCAAGTCGGTCTGATGAGAAGTAATGTCACTTCCTCTAAATGGCCAGCCCTCCTTGAAACGTGTGGCTGGATGTCTCTTTAGGAAGAGCAAAGAGGAGGAGTGAAGGCGTCACTAGCAACGCTGTAACCAGACGCACTGAGGCGAGGCTGGCGCGATAGCCAGTGACTGCGGCCTCAACATAAAATGACAACACAACTCTAAAGAACCAACACACAATGGAACACAAAACAATACAAAATAACACAAAAACAAAGCAGAACCCTACATAACCAAACGCATAATACAACACAAAATAACCCAACACAGTGCCGTATATTCCAGCATAACATAATGAAAATAACACAACAACAACATTTATTTATATAGCACATTTTCATACAAAAAAATGTAGCTCAAAGTGCTTTACATAATGAAGAATAGAAAAATAAAAGACACAGTAAGAAAATAAAATAAGTCAACATTAATTAACATAGAATAAGAGTAAGGTCCAATGGCCAGGGGGGACAGAAAAAACAAAAAAAAATCCAAACGGCCGGAGAAAAAAAAAACAAAAAAAAAAACACGTCATGTAACATAAGAATAACAGTACATACGAACACAACCCAACCAAACGTAACATAACAAAACATCAGCACAAGCCTTCATAACCAACACACAATGGAACACAACATAACAATACAAAATAACACAACACATCATGTAACATAACACAAAACAAACAAAGCATCAGTACAACATAATCAAACGCATCATACAACGCAACAGAACACAAAATGAGAGATCACCCTAACCCTACCTGAGCAACACGCAATGTAACATAACACAAAAATAACTCAACATGTCATAACATCACAGCACAGTCCTACCTATTGTAACATCAGACCGTAATACAAAAATAACAACACAAAATGACAACGCAACCCTACATAACCCAACACAAAATGCTATCTTGGAAGGAGACGAGACGAAACTTTTTCAGAGAGACACTTTCACGCCCCGTGAGATGAGACTTTGTGCCAAGAGATTTAACCACGGCAGGGGCCGGAAATAAAAGACAAAGAGTAGATGACAAAGTAGAACGTCGTAAAGAATTCACAAATGTTGGCGCTGTACACGTGCAGAGCAGGTTAGAGATAATGGAAGTGTGAAAATTTGAAAGTTTCAAAACAAGGACAGTAAAGATCGCATTAGCGCAAACAAACAGAAATTATTACTCGGTGAAATAACGGAATGGCGAAAAGAGATTGAATATATTGTTTGGATTTAAACTTTAAGGTGGAGACGTGTAGATCGTCTAATTTGTGTTGCCAGCGAGAATTAAAACATTCCAAAAACGTTGCCGCGGTATGAAGACACGTGAGACAGAGACTTTTAACATGAGATTCTTTCAAGTCACGCTCTCCTTACAACTGTTTTCAAACAAGAGCACGGTCACCTGACCTCATTCGCGTGAATGCTTTTGTCAGACACACTTCCTGCGCTCTCATCGCTTATAAAATTTTACAGGACAATAATTTTATACGTTCTAAATGACACGTCAACGACAACGTGAAGAAGAAAGAGCAGGGACAAACATTTGAAAAAGTCAGTTTATTTATTAGAGAGAAAGAAATGATATTCACTCACAGGCAGTCATACGTTGCGTTGTCACGATGAAAGTCCAAACACAGAATCAAAAATCAATGCGATCTTGAAGAAAAGTCCATTCCAAATATTGTTTTTACTAAAGTTTAAAAGTAAAAGTGAAAATAATGCCGATGTAACAATTCCCATGAAAATAACAATCTCTTTGAATTGTATATCCGGAAAACTAAACCCAAGGGTGGGCGAGCGGAGCCCCCTAGTAACACAAAGCAACAACATAAGCCGATATAACATAACACAACACAATGGAATAACACAACCGTACAGAAGTGGCACACAATGAAACAAAGCATGACATTACAACACAGCGTAACACAAAATGACAAGGCAAGCCTACAAAACCCCAACACATACTGTAATGCAGTAACGCACATCAACAACATACCCCAACACAGCAATATAAAATGGCAGCGCTATTCTATGCTGATGACACACAAAATAACTCGACATATCGCAAAACACAATCCTACATATCACAACACAGCATACGGCAGCATAGCTAAATAACACAACATAAAATGGCTACATAAGCCAACACGTAATGTGACAAGACACAATTTACACTTTAACCTGACATAATAACCCAATGTAACATGACACACACACACCCCCACATAACCCAATACAACAACATAACCCTACATAACACAACTCAAATTAACAAACCACAAAATGACCACACAAAACTACATAACACAACAAAATGTGATAAAATAACATAACCCGACACAACACAAAATGACAAACAAGTGAGACACAGGACACCGGAGTCCTACATATCCCAAAACAACACAACACGCCCCAAAATGACAACGCAGTCCAACATAATGTAACAAAATAGAAGATCACAAAATGACATGAGCCAAGCCACCATGACATAACATAAAATGACACACCCTGAGCACAACTCGACATAACAGGGCCCTACAAACCCCCAACCCAACCTAACATAAAGTAGACCCCCCACCCAAACCATACAAAGAGAATGTAACGTTCCACCACACAATGCGACCGCAGGGTCTTCTCCTACACGCCTAATCCAGCCCAAGGTCCTCGGATGACAGAGCCCACTGTGGCAGCACAAAGCGCCAGTCCTGGAGGGGATGCTTTCAGGGTGGGTGGGCTGGCTCAGACTCTAATTGAGCCAGCATTGGACTGAGCAGCATATTATGGTATGTTGTGATGTAGTAAAGAGTCACTGTGCACCGGCAGTGTGTGAGGCTACAAAGGGAAAGGTGAAGAGGTGAGAGGGTGAGAGGTCACAAAGGTGGCTGCTAGGAAAGATGCAGAGCGAGATTAGACACCACGTGGCAGTAGGGACACGCAGACACAGTCGGAGAAGGAGCTGTGCGTCTCCTGTTTTCCCTTTATGAAGGTCTTTGAACCCTTGTGCAGGAAAACAAACAGAAAGATCAGAGGTGTAAAGGGTCTCGAGAAGCTCACAGAAGCCTTTGAAGTGTCCTGCCGCCCAGACTGCTAGCTGCACTGCTGTAAACTGCCACGCATGGCCCAGTGTGAAGGAAAATGCAGTTAACAGTACAAGGACTTTAAAATGGCTGATGGGTAACAGCAAAGCCATAGAGAGTAAGTGGTCATGTGGTACAAATTGTGGGCAAAGGTTAGAAATAAAAGGCCTGCCTAGGAGTCCAGTGAGAGGGCAGTAAAACAAATGTCCAGGGAGAAAGGAATAGAAAAATGTGAGGTGCGACAAAATAATAATAATAATAATAATAGTTGAGAGGGACACATGGCTGAGAAAGACGCTCTACATTTATGATGGACAGACAGCTGTGTGAGACTCTTTATAACTAATTAGGATGGGCAGCTGTGAAAGACGCTATATACTTAAAATGAACAGACAGGTTTGGACCAGTTTGGAGGGACGGCCTGATCCAGGGAGACACTTCTTTATGATGGACTTTACTGGGCTCCTTGGGATTGATAAAGCCTTTGAGATCTTCTGCCTTCTGTCCATCCACAACTCTGTCCCTGTGATCTTTTGAAAGCGACTTGCCACCCATAGTCAGGTGTTTGCTTTCAGTTGCTCTACCAAGCAAGGGAATGAATGGACCAGGAACAGCTTCACTAATCACACTCATTACAACTGAGCACACGTGGAAGGAAGGAAGGAAGCAACTGGAATGGGAATGGTGGGCACTGACACCTGATGGAGCTTAGGAGGTGCGGAGGGTCCTTTATTAATCTCAATAGGTTTTGTTTTTGATTTTTTAAAAATTTTTCTGAACTGTAGCTGTGATGTCTTCCACTTGGATGTTAGAGATAGCATTGAGTAAGTAAAGCTGGAAACAAAAATTAGTTTGTGTGTTTTCATTTAAGGGTGTAAAGCAAAAAAAATGGGAATATTTCAAATTTCTTTTCTATACCCACAATATATGTATATGTGTAAATATACACATATATTAATTACATACACAGTATATTCTAAATATATACACACATTATACCTCCAGTGTATAAGTATAAAGATAATGTAATCGTCATCGTCACTGGACGATCAGCACACAGACAGAACACGTGGCCCCTCGGCCTGACCTACGAGATGCTCACTGCAGCTCAAAATCACAAATCCACTTTTCATTAAATGAGGTTTTCCAGGCTGGGACCCCAAATCTTTATCATCTTTCTTTGATCTTCACAGCAACGCATACACACACAGTGTATATATAGAGATATGAGAAACACAGAAGGCTAGAGAGACCACCGTAAGTTTAACGGCAGACAAACGTTTGCGTTAGACGCTTCATAAAAGATTTGGATTGACGGTTTATGAGAGATGGCGGCTCTTTAAGAAAGCTGGCCGAGATAGTCAGGTAGCTGTGATGCTTTATAAACTGATGCAGAGGGACAGATGGGAAAGATGGAATAAATGTATATTAAACAGGAGGCGGTGAGAGACTGCTGGGCGGTTTGGGAGAAGGTTTCAGTGCGACTCAGATGGACACTCGTGAAAGACGCTAAATATCGACGGGTGAGGAAGACAAATGGCTGCTCAATATTTAAAGGGAACAAATGGCTGCGAAAGACACTTTAAAACTGGTATGGACAGGCGGTACACAAACACACACACACACCCCTATATCTATATAAAATCCAACGTCTGTATGTATATCCACTTTTCACGAGAGGACTACTTCACGGATTTAGATCCGGGTTTTTTTTCCTAGAATTTTCTTGAACATTCCAGTTGATTTTGCGACTTCTCTCATTGCGCTAAGAATCATACTTTGGTTGTGGTATCGATTTATTCACGTAAATCTGAGAGAGAGGCTGCAGACCAAGGGGAGGCGGGACCGCAGGAGTGGGGAGCCAGGCAGGACCCTCCTCACTCCCGTGCCAGTCTCCGTTCAAATTGCTCTACCTCTCGCCATGTGTTGGAGAGCACCTTGCCTCTGCTTAGCTAGCGATAACAGTTTGTTCGGCAGACGTGATCATCTAGAGATTGTTAAGTTGTAACATTTCTGAGGGAAGAGATCAGAGCTACATGTGTTTCAGATGGTAGCTACACATTGGCCATGTGCTTTTCTCCCGTCAGAGCCGAACACGATCAGATACAGGGCCAACGTTTGACATAGGAGCGTACCTACCTTCCACTTAGCCAGAGACACCTTGCCAGCTTTTTACAATTTTATATGCATGTATAAAACAATCATTATGTGACTGAGCTGTAGACTTTCAGCTTTAATTTAAAGAGTTTACCAAAAATGTCGTATGAGTCCTTTAGGAACGGCAGCCATTTTTTCTGCATGGCTCCCCCATTTCCAGGGGCTCAAAAGTATTTGGACAAACTAACATAATCCTAACGATCACGTTGAACCACTACGGACGGGCAGATGTAAAAGGTGCTGTATAATTCACTGTGACTTGACGGCTGTGAATGGCGGCCCATGTTTAAGCTCCACTTGTGAACGGCACCATATATTTGAGCTGGAGAGGATGTTGCGAGAGACGCTTTACAACTGACAGCCATTTCTGAAAGGCACTAAACATGGAAGAGCGGCTGAGTAGTTGAGATGCGCGGTTATGAAGGCGGCCACTGAGTATCCCTGACGCTTCATAAGCAGACACTCCATCGTCAGTTCTATTCATTCATTTGACTTTATGCCGTAATGTAAAGTGATTTTTACTTTTAAACAAGATGCAATAATTTAAGGCAGAAAAGGCCTTGGGTCTAAAAAACACACAGGGACCCTAAAGCAGACCCCCACATCCACATTGCTGGTGTGAGAAGTTCCCCCATCAGCTTTGTATTTCTGTCTTTCTTTCAATGTTGGGCTCGTGTGATTTCATACTCCCCTCCAATTACCCCAAGCCTTTACGCACTGATCTGCCGCTCCGTCTTCATTCCCCTGTCAAGTCACAAACCTGGCGCTCGTTCTCGGGCCTCAGAAGTTCATTTATAAACATGTTCCCAGAAAAGCGGGTGATAGATTTCTTTTATTATTCTCATTATCCTCTGCGATTGTTCTAGTGTACATTACGAGGCTTACAGCGCTCTGCCGATGAGAAGTCAGATCCCCAAATCTCTGCCATCAGTCACACTGATTAATATTCCTATTAATCCTCAATCCTTGTGCTTTCAGGGAAATATGTGAAAATGAGATATGGCAACGCGCGCCAGATTACAGGAGCGAGTTCAACAGAGGATTAAGATACTGCCTGCCTCTGCCTCTGCCTCTGCCTGTGGTCTTAGTTCAACTTAATACTTCATGTAGCTTTCAGAACATATTTCATTGTACAAGAGGGATAATTACGAGAGCCTCGTCACACTGGGGATCTTTGTTATGAGATTTTGTGCCGCAGTGGAGAGGAGGAGGAAAAAAGGGAAGGTTATCTTTATTGTGTGCTAATTTAATTACAGGACTGCTGCCATGGCGGTCAAAGGAAGCTCGCTTTACCGTGTAAAAACACGCAGCGCACACCAAGGAGCAGCCTGGACTTGCCCAGTGGGGTCCGACCCTTTGCCGAATCTGATGTGTCAACTGCAGTGGCACAATAATACCCACAGGGCGGCCGCAAAGCGTGGGGGCGATGCCAATCTAATCCAGGGCACAGTCATGTCCACACACCAATGGAGACCTGCAAAGCGGCCTAAATAGTCCTGTTGAGGACCACCGAGGCTGTAACAGAGAGTTATGATGGCGCAGTGATTTAGAGGCATGACCTTTGCCGAGTGTGCCAGGGCACTTGCACAAATTCCATCCTGAGGGAGAGATCAGAGCTACGTGTGTTTTAGAGGGTAGCTACACATTGGCCATGTGCTTTTCTCCCGTCAGAGCCGAACACGATCAGATACAGGGCCAACGGTTGACATAGGAGCGTACCTACCTTCCACTTAGCCAGAGACACCTTGCCAGCTTTTTACAATTTTATATGTATGTATAAAACAATCATTATGTGACTGAGCTGTAGACTTACACATTAGATTAACTGACTTGGCGTGAGTGAAGGTGAATGTGCGTGTGTCACAGTGCCATGTCAAGAAAGGGTGACCTGGCCTAATGCTGGGGCCTGCATTGTGCCCGATGCCACCGCAATGGGGCGTTCGGGGTAAAGAGAAACAGCAAGATTAGAAATGCCCTTGCACATTATCCACCCACTTGTGTTCTTAACCTACTAATTCAGGGCAGAACCGCAGAATCTCACACCCTACAGCGCACTCCATTATACAGCATCGGATTAACTGTTAGTCAGCAAGGAAGACCGTCCTCATAGTTCAGAAACTCAACTCATGTTATACTGTAATGTTCAGCCGCATCGGGAGGGACCCTTAAATGGATACGCATGGATGGAAAAAATAAAATAAAAACCAAGATATAAGAAATCATAGGATACAAAACAATACGACACAAGGCATGATACACGATATGGAGGAGGATAAAGGAGAAGAGCAGCCTCTCGCTGAGCCATCATGTGCATCATGAGCCCACCACCCGTTAGATTAGATTATTAACAAACAGGACAAACTTTAAAAATCCACAATACACAAACAGGTACGACTAGCTAAGAGGAGGTAAGGTACGCAGAGGTAGACCAGCTCCCCACTCCTCACGGCCTACAGCCTCTGTCTCTTGGACTGGCGCAAATAAATCGCTCCTGCAAGCAAACTATGACACTTAGTCACAAAATCAACCGGAATGTTCAAGCAAATTCTAGAAAAAAAAAACGATCTAAATCCATGAAGTAGTTCTCTCGTGAAAAGCGGACAGACAGACAAACATACAGAGATGATGATAGAGGGCCAAAGTCCCCATAGTGAAGTTCTGAACTGAATATGCAAGGCCAGAAAAATACTTCAATTCATAATGTAATACTTAATATGTTCACCAAGATTTTAATGCTCAGCCACACTGAGAGCCTTTAATGGATATGCCAGGATGAAAAGTAAAATACATGACATATTACATGATAGGTAGAGTGCCACAGCAGTTAAGGCTTTGGACTTCAAATCTGGGGCTGTGGGTTCAAGTCCTGCCGCTGACACTGAGTGACCCTCAGCAAGTCACTTCGGTGAAATCAACTGTACCTCAAAAGTTGTAAGTCACTTTGGGTAAAGGTGTTGGCCAAATAAATGTAAATGTATTATGATAAAAAAAACAATATGACTTGAGATAATAAAGGACGTAGAACTTTGTGAAACACGGGCTTAAGAAGAAGAGCCTCTTTCTAAATCTTCATGGCTCTGAAACCAGTGCTGGTGAACTGGAATCAAAAAGGGGGAATATAAATGGGTGGAATGATTTTTTAACAAAAAACACCACCAAGTATATGCTGGTAGTGCTATCTCTGCCACTTTGGTGCATGATGGGTTTTAATCTACAAGGAAAGTTCTATTCTGAATTGTGCTGTCAACTTCAAACACTAAACAGAAATGGAGACAAAATGAAGCCCCCTAAGGGTACCGATAATAAACAAATTCCTCTTCAAGTAAAGGAGTCAAGCGAGTGTCACCTTCCGGCTTGGAGTGCGTGACGTGCGACACAGCAGTGACACAAATTCACTTCACATGAGCCTCTCCCCCCCGTCAATCGCTGATTTATGACGGTGAATCGAGGGCGCTGCATGCCCTTCTCTCCTTGCCGCCGTCACTTCATACCCTGGAGGTTGCTAAATAAATGCAAAACGCTTACTGCACTGGATGGGGGCCAACACCCAGCACAAAGAACACTTTGTCATGTCTCTTCTGGCAACCCCCCCCCCACCCCCAACATCCCTCCCCTCCCTCCCTAAATACACCATGAAGTTGAATGTTTCACTGCCAATGATCAGCGTGTTAGCGGTTCACCACTGGGAAGCGAGACAATCCGGGTTTCCCACTGTAGCACATTAAAAGGTGGTCGCCGGCCCGGACCCATCCTGACCAAGGCTTCTTTATCTCTCAAGCCTTACACTTCACGCAAATGAGAAGAGGAGGATAAAAGATGCCCACCCCACCTCACCACACCTTTGCCACCCTGTGCAACTTCTAGCGAACTACCCAACAGACTCGACCGAGGCTTAGCATTCTCCTCGTTGAGCTCTACTGGATCGATCCACTTGTGCTTGCAAATGCTTGCTGTTGTTCAAAAAGTCATCTGTCAAGTGCCCACCCACTGCATGGCAGCACATATGTTAATTTTTGATATGAGACGCAGAATGGCAGAGTCGGTCTAATAATAAAATAAAACACCCCTGGAAGACCACCCAGATCAGAAGAAAGCCAAGTGTCAGCGTCAATGGGAAATGGGCACTGGGGGGCCGACTCCAAGCGGGAACTCGAGGTGCATCTCTCTCTCTCCAGACGGTTCAGCCAAGTGAAGACAAAGATGGCCACTCCAGTAATTTTAGTTTAGGAAAGAAAGCTGAATAATTAAAAAGGAGGCGGCTGTCAGTGCAGACCACACGCTCGAGTGCAGCACGAGGAGGAATGGATGGTGGTAGCCTTGCCCACATGGCCTACATGATAACGGGTACCTTACATGACCCTGGCTGGCTGGCAAGGCTGCATACCTCGACAAGCCCTGGGAAAACAGAACGAAGCCCTGACGTGTCCCGCTGCCTGGCGAGGACGTGTAGCGGCAGACCCTCAAATACCACGCTGTCAGGTTCCCACAGGAGAGTGAGCCGGCTTGGCACAATCTGGACACGTCTTTGATGTCGGCCACACAGTAAATCTCCAGTAATGAGACCCCGCACCGCACCGCACCACACCGCATTGTCCAGCCGTCACAGGGAGGAGGCCACCGTGTGTGGTAAATACCTTAAAAAAATTAAAAAAAAAAAAAAAAAAGAGAGAATTTAAAAAAAAAAATGAAAAAAAAAAAAGCAGTCAACCTCTCTGGCCAGATGCCTTCCCGATATTTTAAGCACATGAACAGATTTCAAAGCCGTAAACTGACAAGCGCAGATCCAATTGTTCTTGCCCAAAGCCAGAGCCGGCTGTACGCTTAATAAGCAGCTTTTCAGACTAATATGGAGAAAAGCAAACCTCCTGGCAGCGAGAGCTCAGATTGGTGCCGACAGATTGCTTTTTCTTGATCGAATCACCGAGATGGGCCATCTTCTGCCACTCTCCAGGCTAATTCCGTTAGCGCCAGTGTGTTAGGAGGACGCAAACAGAGGTGTGCGAGTTGTCCCCACCTTCACTTTTTTCCCCATGGCCTTTCTGTTTGAACCCAGTTGTATTTTTTATTTCTTAAAAGGAAAGCTTTTTGAACACAAGAGACGAAAAATAAAATCCAAGAATGCTGGAGACAGAGAGAGGAAAAGGCCTGTCTGGCTGTCCTGGACGTGTCCCTTTGGATTCAGAGCCCCTAGTGGTTTGCTTGTGCCAGTGCAGGAGCTTTTGTTTTACCTAAATACTGGCGCAGTAGTATTGGAGACCCATCTGGGTTCGCTTCCCGGATCTTCCCTGCCTGGAGTTTGCATGTTCTCCCCGTGTCTGCGTGGGTTTCCTCCCACAGTCCAAAGACATGCAGGTTAGGTGCATTGGCGATCCTAAATTGTCCTTAGTACGGGTGTGGGTGTGCCCTGCAGTGAGCTGGCGCCCGGCCAGGGGTTTGTTCCTGCCTTGTGCTCTGTGCTGGCTGGGATTGGCTCCAGCAGACCCCCGTGACCCTGTGTTAGGATATAGCAGGTTGGAAAAATGGCTTACTGACTGACTACAAATGCTTGTGATGCACCACCTGTTGGAATGACAAATGCAAAGCATTTAATTACGACATGCATTACAAAATAGATTCCAATACATGGTGGCCTGGCAGATAATCTGGAATCCATGGAATGATTACAAAGGGACTTGGACAGCATATGGGGCTTGGGCAGATTTGAGGCAGATGAAATTTAACGTCACTACATGTGAAGTATTATACTTAGGAAGTAAAAAATATTACTCAGTGGGAGGTCTGAAAATTGAAACTACACCTTATGAGGAGGATTTGGGGGTCGTGATGGACTCCAGTGTTCAGATGCCATTAAGGAGGCCAACAGAATGTCAGGTTATATAGCGCCTTGATGTGTGCAGTACAAGTCACAGGAAGTTCTGCTCAAGCTTTATAACACACACTGGTGAGGGCTCATCTGGAGTCCTGTGGGCAGCTTTGGTCTACAAAAAGGACTAGAGAAGGTCCAGAGAGGAACGACTAGGCTGATTAAAGGGCTACAGTGGATAAGTTATGAAGAGAGATTAAAAGAGCTGAGCCTTTAGAGTTCACATTAAGAGGAGACCTGACTGAAGCGTTTCAAATTATGAAGGGAATTAGTCCAGTGGATGGAGACGGTTATTTTAAAATGAGTTCATCAAGAACACTGGGACACAGTTGGAAACTTGTGATGAGTAAATTACGCATAAACATTAGGAGGTTTTTCTTCACACAGAGAACCACAGACACATTGAATAAGTGACTGAGTAGTGTGGCAGACAGGAGGACTGTAGGGGCCTTCAAAACTCAACTTGAAGTGGACAGGACTGGCAACCTTTGAATGGCCTGTTCTCACCTCGATTTTTCTAATGGGGCACTTCAAGTGTTGAGGTCTGTGTCGATTCCTTAGAGTTCAACCCGTCTCAGACAGGTAGCACAGCTAGTGTCTAAATACAAAATGCTGGTGGTTGTGTCACTAAATTACTCAGGAACCATGGGGGGCTTTAGAACCTTGATCTTGGTCTTAATTGAAAGCTTATTAGGCGATATGCGCAGGGAGGCAGTAACCTCCATGAAGATATTGGGGTTTACGTCTTTTCTCTTGAGAGGTTTGTGTGTCAAATTAAAAGAAGACGGTGACATTAGCTGAGCGTGAGGCGTACTGCACCGCGCAGGACACTCCTATAAAGAACAGCAGCAGCTCTCTCTGCTGAGCGCCAAGTATGGGAAACTGAATGGACGCGTGGCGGAGAGAGATAAACGCCAGCACAAACCTACCTTTGCTCCTGTTGTCATACTGCAGTGACCACCGTGATCACAGAATGCAGGGCTACAAACTGCGATGGCGTGCAAAAGAACTCCTGAACGCAGGAGACGCTTCAGTGACGTCGAAGGACAAAAGGTGTGCCTGAATGTGGAGAAAGTGAGCAGCTGGCTACTACTTTGGCTCATCGGCACGCCACACATACTCCAAAACACAGGATGCAGAGATGACGACGATGACAAGAGAGAAGCAAGGAGATCGTCAAATGCTCGCAACGTTCCCCTCACATGCAGACACTGCTCTAAAACCCTCACATCCATTTTTACTGGACGACCACTACCTTCGACAACTGGGTTGGCGATACTATTTCCAAAGGAACGTATGGGCATGTTCCGCTTGCTCTGTACTGTATGACCCGCTTTTATTTGAGGACTGGAGAGTTTGCGTGTTTCTTCTAGTAATACTTCAAAAACAATTGCGTGTTGAGCTCAGGGTCCCTGTCTCTAATATTGGACGAGAATGTGGAAAATCAGATGCAGTTAAGAAGGGGGTGAACACTTTTTCACAGCACTAGCTGTATCGGTTCACGTTCACTTAGCACCACTCTGCCGCACGCAAATATGATGCCATGAGCGGTCACCTCAGACGGTCACCCAGCGAGGATCAACAGGAGAAATCCTGAAAGGCTTATCCTGCCCGTCTACGCTAAGATTTGGTTTTTTCGTCGTCGTCCTCCTCCTCCTCCAAAGCGTCGCAGTCTGCTTTTTTATTCTCCCTCCATTTTACAGTTTAATTGAACGCTTTATGTGAAACGAGTGTGTGTGAAGAATTATAAATCAGAATTTAACACAGCATTCATAAAAAGTGAAAAAAAAAAAAAAAAAAAGTTAATAGCCAGGCCGCCCTTCCTCTGCGGCGCGAGCCGTTATTTATTCACGTCTGGTCTAAGCACCAGCACTCCCTACTTGAAGCAGCACCTCAAGCCGAGAGGTCTCTCATTTCAGCTGTTAATTAACAGCGAAAAAAAATGAAATGGCTGCCTAATTATTGTGGGGGAAAAAAAAAAAAGGTTATTTACTGATATTTATCTTGGCGATTGATTTTCTGTGCGCCGTGTGGCTGAGAAGCGCTGTGTGCATTTCACGGCTCCAAAATTTGGACGTTGCCGGATTTCCTTGGCGTCCACTCATTTTAGCGGATGACGTGAACTCCGCACAGGACCTCCCCCTCTCCTGGAAATCTATCATGTCGGGGGGATGGGGGGGGGGGGTCACGATAAATAAATCTGCACAGTCTGCCCAGGAGCCTGAACCGCTAATTAGGCTGTAATGGCAGCCTTACCACTCGCTTAATGACTCTCGCGGCCCAAGGGCCGGATCGAGGTCCTTAATGTTGTGCGCCATTAACCGAGCAGTAAAGCCCAAGAATGGAGAGTACCCTCATTTTCATTAATGTGACAAATGGGGGTGGAGAGACGGACACACACTTGTTGCTGTAATTGTGACTGCTTAGGATCTTCACAGGAGGCCATCGCAGCAGGAAATTAGAACAATGGTGACAAGAACAAGCCATTCAGACCAACAAGATCGTCAATACACTTCACTTCTACAAAATTACCAGCTTTGAATATTCTGCAAATTCCTGCTCCCTCCAGTTTATTCCACGAGTCTTTATGACGTTCGCGCAAAATCTGCACCTTAACAAGTTTTCAACTGTGCCCCGCTGTTCTTGTGGAAGACCTCATATTAAATAATGGTTGGGAGGCACTTTACTAATTCCTTTTATAATTATATTTCTATAGGCCAGGTGAGGCTTGGGGGGCCTGCACTGGTACAGCGCGTTGCTGCACCCACCACACGTCCAAATGGCACGGGATCCTGGTTGGTAACAGGCAGACATGCGGTCCAGTCCCACCCTCCAGAAATGACCGGAGCAGTCAGGTATTATATGGCCATCTCCCTTGGCCTGGTCCTCAATGATGAGGGGGTCCCATGAGCCAGATTACCCTCGGGTAATCGTGCCATACTGCCATAGTGTCGTAATTGACGCTCCCTCACAATGCTGGTCATGTGCCTCATTCGGGACCCCGTGAGCAACACAAAGTCAAACCAGCAGCCCCCAAGGATTCTCCAAAGAGACATAGTACCACCCCACTTAATAAATAATCATCACATATCACTGGCAGTACTACCCAAGTCTGTTCCACTGCTCGAATTGCCAGTCAAGCTAATATAAATTTTGCAGTTAAATTTTGAATTTTGTTGCCTGAAACCTTGAGCCTTCATCATGAGAAGGGGACAGGGTCGCACGACAGGATTCAATGCAATTTTACCGTCTGCAATGTCTGAATCTCGCTATTTGGGTGGGGCTAGATGCTTGAGTGGCAGCTGGCTGGACAGGTGAGATACTTAAGTAGCAGACAGTTGGGCGGGGTGAAGTGTTTGAGTGGCAGCCGGATGGGAGGAGTCAGAGAGGTTCATAGGGTCCTTACTGTCCCGTGTGCAGAGTCCAGTGAAATTCTTCTGCTTGTGCTAATTAACACACAACACATCACAACTCTCCAGCACCCCATGTAAGTGTGAGCCCACCCTACAATGGACTGACACCCTGTTTCCTGCTTTATGCCCAGTGCAGCCACCCCCTGAAATGGATCAAGCCGGTCTGAGAGTGGCGACTACATGTGACAATAAGTCTGAAGTTGAACTGACACGTACAGAGTAGACTGCCATTGCAGAAATACTGCAGTTTATTGAAAGCACTTATCCAGCCCAGACAAGACCGGAGAGCATTCCGGCAAACTGACCGTCTCTGCAGTACTGAGCAGAAAATGAGGATCTATGAATGAGGGGGCTTTCAATGGAGGACAGACAGGCTGTGCAGCGCGCACACACACACACACACACAGACATCCACTATATTATATTGCCTTAACTTACGATGGTAACACAAACACACAAAACTCCCAAAAACATGGACGAGTAAAATCACGAAAATCCTAAACTTGCCACCAGCTTCAAAAAAAGAGTGTATTAGGGACAAGTCAGAGGCCACACAATTGACCACTGTACTCGGCAGAGCCCCCCAGCCACCCAGGGGTATTCCGTTTGGTCAAACATGTGTCAAATGTGCCATCCCTGAGATGTGACAGGGCAAGCCACAGCTGTTTAGAGGTACCGGAGACGGTGACCTTCAGTGACCCGGCCAAATTAACTACCAGTCGGAGCTCTCGCTCTTCTAATACCAGAGAGGCTAAAGTGAAAGAAGGGAGCGACGGGCAAAGGAGGAGGAAGACGACGATGACATAGAGCGCACAGAGCCAGCGCAGCCTGTAGCTGAAACATTTAACGTCAGCACCTCCTGTTATCTGAATTTAAATCTGCTGGCACAGTGCAGGCAGAGCCTGCGTGCGAGTGAGACGAGCAAACGGGGCTCCTCAGGTTTACCTCCGATGCGGACATCACGTCATGCATCTCTCATGCAAACGCCCTGTCAAGATGCAGATGGAGCAAAAAGTTTCAGCCAAAGATCGCCAAGATAACATTATTTACCGTGTCAGCGCGCACAAGCCTTTGATTTACAACCACACTTAAGTGCCTCTTGTGCAAATGAAGTGCACCCTTAGATCTGACGCTGGTG
>JANRMT010062845.1:12912338-12952338 GCA_026402145.1 Polypterus bichir lapradei | reverse complement strand
ACACAGTCATGTGAAAAAGTAAGTGCACCCCATGAAAATTTCACTGATTTCTTTCTTTATCAACATACCACATGACTGCAAAGCCCCATTTCCCTGACAGCATCCTAATGCTGAACTCACTCAGCTTATCCTCCATTAATCCCATTTAAAACGCTAACTGGTTATCAGAGAAACCTCTGCCATTGCGTAAGCACAGCTGAAGTCGGTAATTCTGTACAATAAAGCAAGTCATTTGCCTTTCGTTGGGTTGCAAAGTCCTGGCATTCCTAAAGTTCAGTTCTAGATTTCAAAATGGCTTTTTCAAGAAATGTTCTGCAGAACGGAGGTCCCTCCGTGTGTCAGACTTCACAGAAAGGTTTCTACAGCCGTGTTGAGAGGGGAAGGTGCATTGGATCTGAGGAGGGGAAAACAATAAAGGAGAAGGCCCAGACAAACAGCCGCACAAGACAAGGAGGACATGAGAGTGTGAAGTGTGAGAAACAAACACCTCACAGGTCCTCAGTTGGCTGCCCCCTAGTTACCCCCCCCCCCCCAATGGTGATGGTAAGGTGGGTTTAGAATTTGGGGAGGATGTCAGGTTTCAGTTCTCTTTATAATAAAAACTCCCACTCCAGTCTCAGATCAGATCAACTCCAAGTTCAGCTCTAAGCCCCCCATTTAAAAGCACCAAGATGGCTGGTGTCATAAATGCCATTAGAGGACAGACAAATTAGTGGGAACAGAAAACTGTTGGCATTTTAAAGGAGGACTACAACAGCAATAAACATGTCCAACGGAAAGACCACAACAGTCAGGAGATGTGGTTGAGTGTTCATCTGAGACCCGCCGACTGTGTCTGTCGTTTTAGTTTTTTTGGGAGGCGTAGCAAGGTAGCAGGTAGCAACATGATACACGAAGGGAGGCTTCAATTAATTGTTGATGTTGTTTTCTTCAATACCTGCATCAAGGTTAAAGCCAGAAATTTCCAAAATTAGCAGCGTGTGACCAAATTTAGAAAACCCGCATGAGGAGCGAGGAGACACGTCCAGGGTAATGACTTCGTAATGACTCCCGCCTGACCGAATCCAGCTGATTTCTGCTGTAAAGGGCAGCGGAGAAGCCAGACGCTTATTACAGCCACACATCTTCGTCAAACAATCTAAACGGGAGCCGTCATTTGCTTATTCAGATCCTGCACCGACTGTCCCTTTAATGTCACGAGTGTCGCAGGCAGCACCAAAATAGGAGAAGAGGTAAAAGGGTCTGGCTTACTGGCCAAGTCTTTGAACTTCATGGCACTAAGATGGGGCTGAGCTGCACTGCTGGAAACAACTCAACTTCAAGGAAGTGGGCCGAGCTACAGTACTGAATATGAAATGAAAGTTGGTTTAGCCAGCCATCCACTTTCTGCACCATCAGGCTGTGGGGAGGGGATTACAAAATAAAAGGGTGCCAAGTCCATCAAAGGCAGCCATGTTCACTACAACTGACACTTCAATTAGTCTTTTTTATAAAGCGCCCATCACACGCTGGCTGCCGGTCATCATCTCCTGCACGTCCTTCAGATGGAGGGGGTGAGACGAGAACTGAGCTCACTGGGAAAGAATCGACAAAAAGCAGGCGGCCCTGCTGGCTTTTCACAATGCACTCAAAATCACTTCATCTGTGAATCAACATGCCCACCTACTGGATAGTGGGAGCCTATTATGCCGGACACTGGACATCATTCCAGCACTGGGCCCACTCGGGCCAAGACAAGGGAGGGCTGCCACTTAACATGTCATAAGGAAAAGGCAATGGAGACCCAGGGAGGACATGCAGACTGGACACAGACGGACCTCCTTCTGTGCCAAAGATAGGCAAGAAGGAAAGAAAGAAAGACAGAAACAAAGTCAGAAAGAAAGATAGAAAGAAAGAACAAACGAACAAACGAACACGGGAGGAGAATATTCTGCTAATCTACGTGTCAGAGGAGACAAAAATGGGCTGAAACGGTCAGCGACTTGTTAATTAATGAGGCCCACTGTGCTTAAAATAACAAAAGATCCTCTGGAGGAAAAGCCTCCATTGAGCAAATCACATGAAAGGAAATCAAGGCAGACCCCCTGATAAACGCTAATGGAATAAACAGCACTCAGCCGCAACGAGTAAGGGTCTGGAAGAGAAGGCAGGGAGGCAAGCCCCCCAGAATGGAGGGCAATCAAGGCTACCAGCCCTAAGATCAGGGGTGCTGAAAGCTATTAACCACAAGATAAGGGAGCAACAAAAGGCGACCCGGCCCCACAATAAGGGGGCAACAAAAGGCGACCTGGCCCCACAATAAGGTTGCAATAAAGGCTTACCCTCATCAGAGTGGTATTAACATGGTGTGGAAGGGGCAAAACTCAAGAAAGCCCCCCACCATGCAGAGGCTGTGTTACTCAAAGTATAAAGCAATTTGAAATCAGCGCCCTTAAAAATGACAGGCTGTAATCTGCTAACACTTAGGGGGGCTTTATGGCGTCGTGCCGAAGCTGTCAAATAACTGATGAAAAATAAACATTACTTCTGGCAGTAGTGTAAATAAATAAAAATGTCGCCTGGTGTGGATTTAAAGCGATGGCACATCCTGCCGAGTGTGATCGCCTCCGAGGAGGGCAGGCTTTGCATGGGACCAGGGTTCAAATGATGGCTGCCCCCCGTCGATTTTCCAGTCCGTGTCGTCTAATCGCTGAACTGCCAGCGAGACTCGGCTGCATCATTAAGAAGTGGCGGCCCTTCAGACTCCCCTCTACTTTGAGCGGTCCGACTCTAAATGGCGTGCACTCCTAGCTGGAGTGAGTCGGTCTCCTTGACGACGGGGTCCCGTCTTTTTAGACTAACCAGCCCTCCCCAAGTTTCAAGACTCTGCCAAAAAAAAGGAGCGAGAGTGGCATTACTTTGGGGGTCTGTCTGTTCACTCTTTGCATTTAAATGTCTGTTTTTAAATTTCACTCTTCACAGGTTTATGGCTCTCACTCCAAAATGAGAGGATTCCTCTGTAGCTGTGGGCTACGGTTGCTGTTATTCTAACAAGGGGTTTAAATTATGAAGGGCGTAAATTAAAATTAAAAAAAAAGGAAAGCAGGTGGGTTCAAGGAAGGAAAGGAGGACATGGGCCAGGGGCAGATAAGAGCCACCATGCCAGCCAGCTGACTGTCTGACCAGAGTGCCGCTCCATTTCAGGTTGTGATGCCCCCTCGTGAAGTCCTTGCTCCTTTAATGTTAAACACGGACTTGTAACTTTTTAGCGGAGCAGGGAGGTGAAGAGCGAGCAACAGACCCTCAAAGGCTGAGGTTCAACCAGCAGCCCAGTGACCACTCAAAGATTCAGAGTCAGCGGCAGTGCTGGGCAAGTGGCACGACACGCTGGCCCTACAAGTCTTTATGATTCACGTAAGTTGGCGCAGCACAGGGGACGGCCAGTGCATGTGTGTATTTATTTATACAAAAAGTTTCTAGAAATGAACCCTTCTTGGTTCTTTGAGCCCACTGTTTTACGAACCTCCTCTTATATAAACAGTGTGGTCAAAAATCCACATAGCAGTCAAATGAAAAACTCCCCCAAGAGGTCAGAGAACCAATCAGATCTAGCGCCATCACATACATGTGTGACGCTGTAAAATGACTGACAAACACATGGGCCAGTGTGGGTACAGTACACCTACAGGACGAGTGTGACAAAGTTGGCACAAACCGGGCAGGGCAGCACATAGTTGGTAGCGACACGGCATCCTCTGCCAAGCGAGCGCAGCGCCAGACACAGCCCCTTCCGGTCCCCTTTGTGTCGACTCACTGCACAGCACTCTGGGTAATGCTCTTAAACACCTCGCTTATTATGTGCAGTCTGTGCACAAAGACGTTTCCTTGAAGGCACGAATACAACGGCTGAAAATCACGTTTCCATTTCCTTTTGAAAGCACATTTTGTATTTCATGTTTAAATGTGTTCACTCATTTTTTTACATACCAGTAAAACGGCATCAACAAAATCCATAAAGGAGAGCGCTGCAGTAAAAGCCCACCATAACACGTCACAATCCTCCATGTGAGAGGTGCATCAAAACGCACAAAGAGAGAAAAAAGCAACAGAAAGCGCGTGAGCGTGAAGACGAGTCTGTGAACACACGCAGGCCTACGTCTACTGCAGGGCCGCTGACAAGTTCATCTTATTAAATTCAACTAACAAATCCCTCGGCCATGAAGGTGTTAAACATCAGCAGCAGCCTCCACCTCTAAGATCACAAAGTTACCTTCAGTTCTTAAAGCGCATGAAGAAGAAAAGAAAGAGAAAGTCATCAGGCCACTCAGGTGACGGTGCTGTCCTAAGTGTAATTTGAACAGCCGCAGAAATGAGCTAAATCATCCAAATTGAGCCATGTATTTACTGCAAATGCATTTGTTAAAATAACCTGAGGCAAAGCTCCCTGTCATGTTCAAGATAAAGTTACAAACCGCAGCAATTTGGCATAAAAGAAAATAAAAAACACAAAAGTGCAGAATCTAAAGAGCCAGAGATGCAAGAGGGGGGCCAACAACCCTGAGCTGTGCAGTCAATGGGCTTCAATAGAAACGAAGAGATCGGGAGCTGCCTGCCCATGTGTGCAAATACACACGATACGTACCGTACATAAGCATAATGATACACACACGCTACATAAAGACACACACGCAACAGACGTGAGACCCGTCTAAGATGGCTTGCCATCTAAGCAACCAACACAGACGTCAGCACTAATGTACACCATCTATTGGAATGTGTGATGTACTGCATGTAGTAATAAAATGTGTTGCATTTTTCATTCCAACAGATGGTGCATCAAAACAATCAGTAGCAATAACCTGCCTTACAAAGTTGTTTGTGATGTCCCATCGCTTGGAATGGCAAGGTGTTTCATTACAGCAAATGTTGATGGCAGGGACATGGCAACTGGAAAGACACGCAGATACACAGACACTTGTATATTTATAACATGTACGTTAATAGAAGGACATCTAATTACACAGCACCGATCCTATCGTGACAATGGAATGGCATAGCGTCTCACCTGTCTTACTAATATAATGATGCACCACCTCCTTCTGACATGATGAGAAGGTGCCATTCATATCTAATGACATAAGGCCTTTCCTTTCTGTCAATTATAGTAATACAACATCTTTCCTGCCCTTGAATTTAATACCCAATATCATAATATAGCGCCTTACCCATCTTTCTATCTAGTTTAATCATATAATGCCTTTGCTATCTATTAAATATATAGATATAGCACCTTCTCCATCTTTCTATCTAATTTAATGATATAGTGCCTTCCTCAGCTTTCTACCTAATTTAATGATATAGAACCTTCCTCTATCTAATATAATGATGTAGTGCCTTACCTATCTGTCTAGCTAATAATGATATAGTGTCTTGACCATCTTTCTAATTTAATGATATAGCACCTTACACATCTTTATATATAATTTAATGATATAGCGCCTTCCTCTATCTAATATAATGATGTAGTGCCTTACCTATCTGTCTAGCTAATATAATGATATAGTGCCTTACCTATCTGTCTAATGTGGCCCACGAAAAGTAATCATGTAATTGTTACCTTCTGTTAATTAACCTTGAGTGCTGGGGGATTGTGGGTACATCTGTATAAAGTGGTCAGGTGGGTACCCAATGCAAAGGACTCACCCACCTAAAATGCTACAAGCCCAAAGGCCCTGCTCTGGCCTTCCCATTGGCCTCCGCAGTTTTGATTTAACCAATCCCATTGCACACCCTGCCCAAAGGTCTTCGGCTGAAGCGATTCCGATTGGCCTGCTGTGAGGTCAGCTGTTTCTCTGCTCCAGAGGCACTTCCAGCTCCACCGGCAAACATGGCTACTTAACAGCAGACTTCAGGGCCCACTAATTGTATTTGTAGAAAGTCCTGTCGGAGATGTTTTCTTCTTTCTAAGCATGCAAGTCCCTGCTCAATTAAACTCTCAAAAGTGGGAAGCGGACTTTTATTTTTATTTTTTTTAATATGTATACATTTAGTTAGCTGGTACAAGACACCCAGATTGGCCATAATGGAGTGTGGGACCCAATGGTTAACCGTCCCGATTTTTGTGTTTGGTCAAATCAGAAGCCTGTTTGGCATTTCACCGCACCTGCCATTACATGAACTCAACAGGTGGAGAACATAACTGTGAATGGCACCTTTAATAGCTGGAAAGAACGTCAGTGGCACCCATCTGCATAAAACGCGACTCACACAAGCCGCTCAAATGCGTTTTAGTAGCAGTGACGGCAAAATTAGATGTAGGCTAAATAAAAGCAGGCCACCAGGGAATAACTGAGACGAGTTTAAACTACAAAGCCATTTAAGAATGTCGAACAAGAGGGCAAAAATAACCCACCATCAGTGCCATTACCGTAGCAACAGAAAAACGTTCTCTCACCCTCCTAAACCCCGACTGGAAGGTAAAATTAGAGTATCAGAAGCAATCAGACGACGCAAAAGAAAGTCAAGTTATCTTCAACATTCAAAATGCTCGCCGCTGTCTGAAGTCGGACTTTCAATCACATTTATTATTTTGTACCAATAAACAAATGTGTAAAATGACCCGTCACACCGTGAAGACCACCACACTGCTGACCAAACCCCGCCCCTTCACTTCCTGCCTTCGCAGCCGAACTGCCAGTTTGTGAGAGACGCCCACGAGGACGCAGCGTGAAACGGCCGCAGTGCAGGGGGCCAACACGAAAGGAAGCTCGAGGAGCCGTCGAGTCCAAATGCGAGGGCACCTGCTAGATTGCCTGCCTGCTCTAAATTATTCATGCCATCCAATCATGCCGGCTGCATGGAGCGCCTCAAATGAACTTTTATTACAATTCGATGATTTCAAATGAGCCTTTCCTTCTGTTGCTGATGATTTCAAATGACCTCTCAACAAGAGCATCTCGGAGCTAATGTGAAGAGAAGGGCAAAAAAAAAAAAAACAAAATAGCAAGCGGGTGCAGGACATGCTGGCATGGGCACCCATTTGCTTTCGGTCAATGGTATTAATTATAATTAACAATTAGACACACACTGCACAACACCCAGACGTGGGCTCAGACTGGACAGCTCCAATGGCAGGCTGACTGAAAATGAAATGCAAAGCCAGGAGTGCCCGCGACATGTTAGTCAAAAATAACACATCCAATTATTATTATTATTATTATTATTATTATTATTATTATCATCATCATCATCATCATCATCATTTATAGTCGGCTGCCTACTTGTCAACAGCCTATTCAATTCAAAAAACCTGTCCAAAGATTGTAATTGGCACCCAGTTACCCCAACTAGTCAAAGGCGCACTGTGACGGGCACAAGCGTGGGGGGCACTGATGACTCCATCACAAAATGGGTGACATGGTCTTTACTGCTAGTTTGCTTCTATTTTCATCATTCCCTCATTTGTCAACAGCGAATCTGCAAAAAATACAGCATCATGTCCAATTTGTATGATTACCGTTATTAAAACTTGGGTCAGTCTGCCCACTGTTACAAAATTGTAGTAAATCTATTGACTACAACATGTGTGCCCACTTCTAGTCCTCATCATCATCATCTGTGTCTGTTACTGGTCAACAGTTCATGCATTACAGCCATGTGTGTCCACACCAAACCTCACTATCAGGATTATGGGGTCTCCTGGACCCTCATTACTCATTCAACAAGTGTGGCTGATCAGTATGACGATTATGATTATTATTATTATTATTATTATTATGGTAGCCCCCCCTCTTATTGGTCAACAGCTAATCAATTACAAGGGTGTCCAATTAATCATCATCATCATAACAACATTGCCTTTAGTTCTGTTATTGGCTAGCAGTTCACCTATTACAGCTATGCACTTATGATTATTACAGTATTATTATTACTATTTGCATCTTTTCACTCATTACTTAACGGTCCATCTACCACAAGTGTGTCTCCTTTATTTTTTCTTGGCTAATATTATTTTATGGTATTTTTCCACCTATTGGTCTTCAGTTCATCTATTACAAGGACATCCAATTCTTCTTATTGCTATAATCATCATCCTGAGAATGAGTGTTTAAGGGGATTAAAAAAAAAATACAAATTAGAATAAAAACCAGAAACCTGCTTATAATCAATAACTACTAAGTCAACCATGAAACAACAAATGGAGAAAAATACACAGAAAAAAGGCACTATATAATGATAGTTGGACAATGGATCAAAATATGGAAAAGGCACAATATGACTGGTGGAGAGATAAAATATGAAAGGCACTGTATAATAAACAGCTTGATGGATAAAAGGCACCATAATAGATAAACAGACAGACAGACAGACAGACAGGTGGAGGAAATGCAAAGCTGGGAAGATAAAAGTTACTATACAATACATACGATATATTACAGGCACTATATGACAGATAGACGATTTAGCGTAGTTGGCAGGATTAGATAGATGGCTAGATGTGAAAGGTGTTATATGACAGACAGACAAGGCACTATATGACTGACAGACAGACAAGTGATATTAAATATACATACACACATGGCACTAACATGACAGACAGACAGATATGAACGGGGCTGTAAGATTGACAGACACTATGCAATAGAAAGATAGATAGAATTTGGTGTATTAGACAGACACACAGACATGAAAGGCACTATATAATATAGTTGGAGAGATAAAAGACACCGTACTAGATAAATAGACAGGCAGACACAATCCACTACATAACAGATACATAGCTATTCAGATAAAAGTCACAATACGACACATACAGCAGGGTAGACAGATAGCTCTATAAGGATAGATAGCAATAGATAGATATGAAAGGCACTATATAACAGAACGTAGGATTGATAAAAGGCACTATAATAAATAGGGAGATATATAGACAGACAGGGGCAGGTGGATAAAATGTACTTCAGGGTAGATACATAATTGAAAAGATAAAAATCACCATATAACACAAACAATATATTAAGGGCACTACAGTACGTGATAGATGGAGAGATAAATGAGAGACGATCCATGTGTGAAAGGCACTATATAAAAGATAGTTGGACAGATAAAATGCACTGAAGCTGACAGACAGGAGTCAGAGCCAGGTACTGTAGATAACGTGACCTGTCACAATCTGTACACAGCAGGACAGATAAAGGTCGCTATATAACACATACAGTAGATTCAAGGCGCTATATGACAGCTAGTTAGTATTTTATTTGTCCCAAGGCAAATGTTGCAAATCCTGGGAGGACAGCAAAGTGTTGGGGGCACACACCCCTTCAATGACTGCCCACTCTATTACATTAAAAGTCTTTTTTTTTTGATTTTGTGTTAAAAACAGGAGCCCCGAGCGCCGGCGGGCGAGTGAGTGCCTTATCGCTGAGCTTTCTTTATGTACAACACACCAAGTCGCAAGCAGACTGGGATTTCCCTCAACTCCCCAGGCACAAATTATTTCAATTCAGCCCAGATGCGGCTGTCGTAAATTCATTAAGACGACATTTTTTATCCCGAGCCTCCTGCCACCTGCCCTTCCTCCACCAAAGGGAGGCCCGTGGTCCTCGTGTTCATATTAAAAGGAGCTGACATCCCGAGCCCTTGTGTTTTCCATGGCAAGGTTAATAGATACAGGAGAGAGTGAGAAGTGCTCCGCTTTGATTTACGATGTGGTGATGACTCTCTGTCTGTCTATCTGTCTGTCCGTCCCGCCCGGTCCGCCCACCTCTCCTGAATAGCAACGAGCCACCGAACGTGACATCCGGAAATGAAGCAGACGGGGCAGCGCAGACCTGGATTATGGGTGGGCACAATTCCAGCTAAGTTTTCTGAGTCACCTCGCCAAGTCTTCACATCTTACCTTCATGATATGCATCAAGGCTGTTGACTTAAAGCAGGGGGTGAAACAGGGGGGCAGCCGGCCCCACAACACCCCTAAAACAGACACATAAATATGAATAAAGCTGCCCACAAATCCATTCACCCATCCATCTTCTGAACCCACTTTATCTGAGCAAACACTGGGCGCAAGGCAGGACCTCCACCTGGAGAGGGCGCCAGTCCATCACAGACACACACACACACACACACTCTTTGGTACTGGTACTGAGGACTGACAGCCAGCGCCAATACCAAAGTCAAAATTCTAGTACTGATCCAACACTAACAAACACGAACACACACACACACACACAAACACGAACACACACAGAGAGATCAACAGTAAACGTGGCCACGACTCCATTACACCAGTCACGCTCTCCTTGATAATAAGCCCCCTCAGTCCATATTTGGATATTTTGGGGCCTGTAAGTCACACTCCCTCCAAAAATAAACGCAGCTTTAGATTGGACTTGCCGACTGGACTATATCCGTGGTGCCACATGGCCGGCTATCTTTAAAAACGCCTGGCAGATGAATTTCCAGGATATTTGTGCTCGTCACCTGCTTGCGGCCCACCATCATTCCCCAAACCCCCTCCCTTCTGGCATTCCCTGTCTTCTACCTTTTTTTAGACTCCCACCCTTAAGGCAGCTGCCTTAAGACGCTTTATTCTTAATATAATATACAATCCTGTGCCCCCCTTTTACCCAAATTGCAAGGCCGGGCAGAAGAAGGAGGCAAAAAAAAAGAAAAAAAAAAAGAAAGAGAAACTGGACTCCAACAACCGTCCGCCCACCCACCAACCCAGTTTCAGACCCTGAGCCGCTTGTCCATATGTGACCGACTATCAGGGTAGCTATGGACAGAAAGTGTTCGTTTTTTCCTTCTTTGTTCAGATACTTCCAAAAAGAAAAAACGAGTGGCACTGAGAAGGCATATATAGCGCCTTACCGATGAGCACCTGAGCCTCTTCTGAGAGACGCCTAGCTCTTTATTTATTGTAATGGTGGGCAGTGTGATTTTTGATTAATTGGGAGTCCCTTCACTCATTAAATGTACGTGGCACTTGACTTGGCAGCTCAGCACCCCACACTGCATATGCCAACCAGCACAGGACTGGACAGAACACGTCAGAGTGAAGCACGATGAGACTCAAACCGTGATTACGAGGATGATTCAAAGACAAAAAAGGCACCTCCATTGGTGTTAACTGCCATTTGGGACCACCCGATCACACCAGAGTTTTAATTTGGGCCGAGAGATCGGAATAAACCCCGAAAATACATCTTGAAGAAAGGGGCAAAAAGGGGGCTGCCAGGACTCAAATTCCCATGGAATGAAGCGGGTATTTTGTGACTCTCATCAGGCCATCGCAGCTGCCAACGGACCCCCTGCAGCCAGTAGGCAATGAGAATAAACCGCGGAGGTCTGAAATCTTCCCCGAGGGTCCATATCCCTCTAAAATGACCTGAAGCCGCGGTTATTATTAGGAACTGTGAGGCGATGATTTATGATGCAAGACAAAAGTGGGTGGGAGCGCACTGGACGATAGGGGGGCTGGACTACATATTTGTCCACTTAACTAATCTCGAAGGTCACTATCCTCTGACAAGGCCATCCTTCAAGATTTACTATCCAATTTGAGGACTATGTGCCGTGTGCTTTGGATTTCACGATGGAGATGCCGCTGAAACTCCAGCCCAGATAATTAGAAGCCTCAGATAATGGGCAGAATCATCTCGAGGGGTGACCTACAGGGTACTTCGCCTGATAAAATGATTAAAGGGTCATGTACAGAGTACAGTGAGCGTCGCACTGTCATGCGCTAATCAACATGGCACCGGGCTCCAGCGCCATGATGAGCATGTAGACAAGTCCGAGAGACGTGAGAGGCTCTATATTATATTATATATAATTATGATAGATATGTCCAGGACACCCAGCTGGGCTCATCAAACTCCAGCTCAGCTTGTATCCAGTTGGCACAGCAGCTATGTCAACCCCCCCACCCCCAGCTCCCCCGAGTCACAGCCACCACGAGGCTCTCCCTCCACACCTCTGGTGGTCTTGCCGATGGGCTCTCCTACCTCCCAGCTCCTAATGTGCCCAGAAAATCGAGGCCCTAAAACAATAAAGACACCGCCCTGAGCGTTCTGGAAGTCTCAGCCATGAATACCAAATTGGACTGCAAAGCTGGTGGGGAGCCCTCGGCTGGGCAACACCATTAGAATTTCAAAATATATAAATAAATCATCCGGAAACTTCTGCGCAAGGCCTAAAGTGAGCACGTCAGGACCAATCTGGCCTAAGCATTCCTCCCGAAATACAAAGCAAAATGCCTCCAGGCTGAATTTGCCCTAACAACGAGAACAACTCACACACCGACCTGCACTGCCGCGTAACACTCCAGGGCTTCAGGCAGGTAAACGACACTTAGCAGATCTGGGCGCTTGTCTGGCATGCAGAACCACGGAGACGGACAGACAAACAGACAGACAGAGAGGGAACAGAACAGAACCGTACGACAGATATAAAAGAAACATTTATGATAGATAGGAAAGGCGCTACATGACAGACAGTGTAGTCGGCAGGATTATGTTAGGGTTTGTAGAGATGAGTGCCCCCTAGAGGGCAAACAATGCACTGGTACACTGATAAATAGACAGACTGACAAACAGGAAAGGCGCTATATGACAGATATGTGAAAGGCACTATATAATAGATAGACAAATAGGAAAGGCACTATATGACAGACAAATAGCACAGTGGGCAGGATTAGATAGACAGATATGTGAAAGGCACTACAGACAGACAGACAGAGTAGATGGCGGGATTAAGTAGACAGAAAGACAGGAAATGAAAGGTGCTATATGACATAGATAATAGGTATGTGAAAGGCACTTATAATAGACAGACGGACAAGATGGGAAAGGAAAGGCACTGCATTACAGACAGAGACTTGTTGACTTATTCCATCCGTCTATCCAATATATTAAGCTGAATGTGTCCGTGTTATGCCACCACCCTTGATCTTGGCCTTTAATCAAAAGCTGATGACATGATGTGTTCTGGAAATACAAAAAAAATGGAATGTAGCAGCAACCTTGGCAAACTGACCTGCACTTGTGGGTTTATTTTAGCAAAGTGATCGACAAAGAAAGCGACATTGTGGAAAGAAAAAGGCCAGCAGCATCTGCTGAGTATCAAGCACATAACAGATACCGATGACATGATGAAAAATGCCATAAAAGGAAGAAGAAGAAAAAAAGCAATGCCACCGGCCCAGTGCTGCATATAAAATGTAAGAACGACAAGCGCGTACAAATGCATGCAACTGGGGGTCCTAACTGAGGCCATGTTCATAGGAAGAAGAAAAAGAAGAGTAAGAGCAGCCCCCTGTGTGATGAGCATCAAGTGCATGATACAGGATGTGAAAACATCAAACACAGAGAAATGATTGTGACCGGAGGTCCACGTGTTTCCCTCGTATTAAATAAAGCCTTGAGCACGAGTTGGGCTCATCCTAATGATGACCGCCCTTTCGCTGTTGTATTCACTGAGATAAAGAGACTCCCCTGAAATGACACTTGAGCCAAATGCAGGGAAGGAAGCAGCCATCTACTTAGAAGTTCCCAGCCTCACTTATAGCTGCAGCTATTTACGGTAAAATTACAGGAGCTTGACCCCGACTCAGAAGTCTTCTAGAAGTGAAAGACTGTGGGCCGCATTTCACCGGCGGCGCATTAAAGATCCAGATGACGCGCAGCATGGTCTACCATTAATGGCGCCAGGTCCATTTCTTCCTAGGATACCAGCTGCATTGTGAGCAATAAAGGAAAGATAAACGATATCATAAGTTGAGTGGCGGAGCAGCAGGCAGGGTAATAGCTATTAAAGGCCACTCGCTGATTCACACAACAGCACCAAGGTCAGAGCGACTACAATCTCTGCAACTGCACTCTGATGATTTGTTTCTTTGATGGCAAACCCGATCCTCCTGGTCCTGGAAGGCCAAAATTAAATAAAGCCGTAATTCACAGAGGACGCAGCGAGGCCTTTTCCCCGTTTCAGGATTTCAATGACATGAGGGTCGCGACTTGAATGCCTGCTGAAGCTGCCAACGCCTGGCCCAACTCCAAGCGTTGGTGAGGGCGACGATTTGTGGTTAACCTCAATGGAAACGAGGCCACTCCCTTGCGGTGGAAGGTCCATCTGCTTGGCTTATAGAGACGGTGGGTCTGCTATAAAAAGGAGCAAAGATGGCCACACATCTCGGAAGCTGCATCTGCAGGATGAGACTTTCAGAAGGCCATGGGTGAGAAAACGGACTCGCATCGCGCCAACATCTAGGGGTGGTCACGTTTCATAATCGGTGATCGACGGCAACAACAGACTCCACGCTCGACAACACAGAAAATGACACGAGGATACGCTTCTCAGGAAAGGTCATCGCTTGTGCAGGAGACGAGCAAGACTCTCTCATTAGGCGAGGGTCCTTCTCTTACATCACGTAACGCATGTAACGTGTCGACTTGCTTGTTAACGGTCAGGCCGGCGGCCGAGGGCAGCAACATGTGATCCACGCCTACTCGGGTAGCCCCTCGCGTGTTAAATCTGCTGTCGACTACGACTTGCTGTGTACAAACCAAAGAGACCACTGGGGTCCAGTTCACTGGCTTTGGGATAGAGATACCCACCTTCATGATGGTGTAAGAAACACAACCCCACAAAATAAACGCTTTGCCTGCAAGTGCCACGTCAACATAGCGGCAATGTCTGGCTGGAGAAGTGTGCCGGTGAATGGACTGCCAGTGCCCACCGCTGCCGTCATGAGACTCTCCACTGTTCGCAAAGTACACAAGTCAGTCCTGGCCATTTGGGGGTTACGTACCCGCCGAGGCAAAGCTTTTCAAGTCTGAAAATGACTCTGCATGGAAGGAAGGTATCCTGGCTCAAGGTAACCACCAAGGGTCTTGGACGTCCGCCATGCAGGTGGGCTACGTGGTGCGGGTTATCATCACACATCCTCCTCCCTCCCTGCTGATCAGGAAGATGCTGCCAATCAGACCTTGGAAGAGGCCGTTTACTTACACTTGGAAATGAGTGAAGGCAGCTGCTTTGGGATTTCAACACCGCATGTCTGCAGTAAAAGGCATCGGTTTATCGGCTTGTGGGGGTCACGCGAATGGAGTCCAGCGAAATACTGACTCACGGGTGCTAATCAATGGGCAGCACCTCAACACTCGATGCTGCCAGGATGAACATGACCCAATTCATGGCAATGCATACACGGTACTAGGTATATGAAAAGAAAAGGCACTACATGGACGGACGGATGGATGAAAGGATGGATATAACAGGCTCCACACAAACAGACGGATATAACAGGCACATCAGCACAGAGAGCAGCAGTCCGTCTCTCTAATACATAAGGCTGAATGTGTCTTTGTGCTATGCTGCCCGATTCTGCGCACATTTCCCATTTGTCCAGGGGGATGCCACAGGCTGTGTTTTGTTCTAAATGTTTTCCCCCCTCAGGGAACTTCTACTTCTTGATGGCACCTGCACCTTATTATGGAGGCATTTTTGGGGTTTGGCACAGGCACGCAAAGTTTCCACAATATTTCCTCGTGGGAATCTGTTTCTTTTTACTTTTCATTTGCTTCTTTCACTTCATGCTCCACCGTGGGTATCACCAGGTACTCTTACTATTTATTACATTAACTGGCTGAAATGAAAACATGCAGTCCACGGAGGCTCCCCTGCTTTCTCAAGCTAATCTGATCCCCATAATTACTGTTCCTTTAAACGGCACTCGTGTCTTTTATTCTTACACTGAAGCTATTCAGAATCAAACTGAATCCCAGGAGCTAAAATGAAGTTTATCTCCTAAAATGAAAAGATCTTCACATTTGTAGATAGACAGGCAGATACTATCTAGGAAATCATTAAATAAATTAATATGAAAGACACTTTATAACAGATAGGAAAGCGGTACAAGAAATACGTATAGAATTTGGTCTGAAAGGCTCTGTATAATTAACAAACATAACACACAGACAGATACATTATATAAAGCTGAAAGTGTGCTTGTCCGGTACACAAATCCACAGGATTTAAGCACCAGACATTGCAGATGCCCCATATGCACACGAGAAAACAAATGCTAAGTTCTGTTCTGAAATTTATCAAACTGGGAAACTTATTCAGTGACTGCAGCTGTGCTTTATCCCACACCGGGCAGCACCAGGTATGCCTGTTACTATATACATCCACCTTAATAGAAGTGCAAGTGTCTGTGTGTTCCTCTGGCTGCTGTGTCTCTATCATTCCAACAGATAGTGTATCACAACCAGTAACTACTTTTATGAATCCCATACCCAATGGCATATAACAGACATATGCGTTGCATTTGCCATTCTAACAGATGGCGCACCACCAACATTAACATTGCTTTATGAATCTCATACCAAATGGCACATAACAGACATATGTGTTGCACTTGTCATTCCAGCAGATGGCGCAGCACCAACATTAACATTGCTTTATGAATCTCATACCAAATGGCACATAACAGACATATGCGTTGCATTTGTCATTCTAACAGATGGCGCAGCACCAAAATTAACACTGTTTTATGAATCTCATATCAAATGGCATATAACAGAGACATATGCATTGCATTTGCCATTCTAACAGATGGCGCACCACCAAAATTAACACTACTTTATGAATCTCATACCAAATGGCATATAACAGAGACATATGCGTTGAATTTGTCAATCTAACAGATGGTGACTACCAACATTAACACTGCTTTATGAACCCCATACCAAATGACGTAACAGACGTAATGTGTTGCATTTGTCATTCCAGCAGATGGCGCAGCACCAACATTAACACTGCTTTTACGAATCCCATACTAAACAGCATGCAACAGAGAGCTATGCACTGCATGGTGCACAATAAACACCGATATCTACATGGATTACTTAGGTAACACAGGTAGTACCTGTACACACACAAGCCACGGGACCAGTTTCTTTACTCTGAGCAGGTAACAAAGGACTGGCAAAAGCAGAGTCACCAACCACTTCTATGTTGTTTCTACCAAAGTGGAGGAATGCATTGTGGGCAATCAATGATGTCATTTCAGCCCCTCAGATGGAAGCCCCGCCCCTTCTGTCCCACCCCGACATATAAATCATAAAGCCAGTGGTAGCTGTCAGTCATTTTGGACCCTGATCCATCTGAGGAACCTTCAACTTAAAAAGGCACAAGAAAGCCAAGTTCACTGAAGGACCACCAATAACCTGGCGCTCTCCCTGATCTCTCCATTACAATATCGCACAGATCTCATTAGTATTATTATTGGATGATTCTAGGACTCTGCTTCAGCCCTCTACAGCTTGACTAAACATGGATGGAGGACCTTCAGCTCAGACTCTCTTGAACCCACACAGGCAGTTACCATAGCTTGAGAATCTCCTCCCCTCTCCGCTGCTCTCTCGAGTGTTCGTCTTTTTTATCTTGGCACCCAGGTCCAATTTCAGGCTCTGCCACTCATCTGTCCGGCATCAGCATCACCACCCAAGGAAAAGCATCACAGAACATTCCAGAAGACGCAGGTGTGAGAAGCACGGAATGGAAAAAGTTTGAAACATTTGAGTGAAACATGACAGGAAATGTAATGAAACATTAAGTGCAATCAGTGATAAAAACACAAAAATTACACACCTGAAGAAAAATTTGACAGACGCCTAATAGAAATAAAAAATAAAAAAAAATGTAAAGTTTAGAGGAATAAAACGCAAGGGCATGAAACCTGAGAAGACGTTCCGAAGGTGCCCAGTGCTCTGTAGAACTTGCTTACGAAAGCAGTGAGGACATTTAGATGATGCTTGACATTCAGTAAGTGATAATTAAAAACAAAAATAAAAAAACGCTAAAAAGAAAAACAAAGGACGAGGCTGCGGCCCAAAGCAGGAATGAGAATAACGTGTTAAGCACTGGCTCTGAAGTGTGAACGCTGCTGCTCGATGGCGCGAGAAGTGAGAAATGAAGCATAAGCTACAAGGCAAGAGTGCTACCTGGAGCAGAATGTGCCGGGTGTTCGCTTCCTCACAACTGAAGAGGCAAAGGCGAAGATACAAATAGTGGAAAAGAATGCGAGGGGCACTGACGTCAGTGAAAAAAAAAAAAAAAAAGCAGATGCCCAACAATCAGAGTACAGCCAGCCGAAGACAGAAAGTAAAGGGCTGGCAGACTTCCTGGCCTAAAGGTGGCAGCACACAGCTATTAGGCCTCCTTGTCAGTACTCTAATGCCCCCATCCACCAGGGGGCAGCACTGCATGGACTTTTCAAGGAGACAGACAGCTGAAAGGCTGCCTTGGAGAACCTCAGCTGTCTCATCCACTCATAGAGACATCCAGGGTTGGTAAAGGAAGTTCTAAATTTTTGTTCCAGACAGAAATCCGGGGGGGTAACCTCATCAATGAGTGGGGGGGTTCCAGGGCTTGTACAAAAGAGAACTCCACTGGGGCATTGCCAGCCACCTCACGTCTGAAGCAAAATACTGAGTCAAGTGGAGCTGAATGTTGGGGTGGGCACTCAGCTGGCAGGCTAAAAATGCCAGAGTCGAGACAGAGAGAGAGTGCGGCAGTAGGCTAGGATGTGGGGCTCGCCATCATTGGGGGCTGTCCAGAAGATCCCCCTATCTGGGCCTTTATAGCCACCACAAGCAAAATACATGAGCATCAAGTGGAGCGGAAAGACAGACTGTGAATAGCCACAACTCCTAATGCAGGGCCCGCGTGACGACAGTACAGAATGAAAAGGACAAAGCCATTTACATTCGCCGTACGTCATGTAGGAGGCAGCACCGGAATGTGGTCAAAATTTTCACTTTGGTTCTTCAGTATTTTTCAGCTTCCCCTGAACATGACTGGATTATGTGTGTGGGGGTCTGAGGGACACCACTGGACGAGAAGCCCGTGGTTTACAGACACTGAAAAGACAGCATATAAAGAATGAAAATGACTGGCAGACACACAAAGTCCTACCGACTTGTCATCAAAAACCAGGGGAAGAACTCTAAAATAGCAGGCAGTCAATAACAATAAGATTTTAACTTGCACGCAAAACTAGGAGTTATCCGCAACCTCAGATATACCCTGGAGGCCACCTCAAGCAAAATACTGAGCATCAAGTGGAGTGGAGAGTTGGGGCGAAGACTCGGCTGGCAGGAAGAAGAGGTCAGAGTTGAGAGAGAGACGGTTGGTGAAGATGGGAGAAATATGGGGTACCCCGTCTCTGGAGGCAGTTCCAGGGTCCGTCCAGAAGAAAGCTCGGTTAGTGGGGTTTAAAGCCACCTCAAGCCAAAAGAAAAATATTGAGTGGTGAATGAAGCGGAATGTTGAGGTCAAGACTCGACTGGCGGGATGAGAAACGACACAGGCAAGACAGAAAAATGATAGGCAAGGACGTGGTGTACCCCGAATACAGCGGTCTGTCCAAAAGAGACCCTCAAATGAAGGCTTTAAAGCCACTTCAAGACCAATGGAAGTGGTCAGTGGGCCAGGCACCCCATTACACACATCACCCTTATGGACATGTCAGGGGGTTACCGTTTGGTGTTTTTGTGATCAAGTTTACTGAGTGTGTTGTTATTGCACATTTTGGGTCACCTCAGGGTGCCACGTGGACCCCCTCTTAGGATATTTATAAACAGTTGCTCTGCTCTGTCGACGACTCTCTAAGTTGCTGGCCAAAGGATATTTTAACCGACCTGGAGCTTAAGGGACGGTCAGCTGACTGAATGGCATCAAACGTTTCTGAATGTCAGGATGGCAGGCGTATCTGAAACACCAGCTGTGGGCTCAGGGCACTGGACAGAAAGTGAAAGTTTGTACACATCAAATGGTCAGACGATTGTTGATCCATTATCGTTTAATTATAAATTAAATGCAAAGCAACGTCCTCGTACTTAGAACAGCACAGCAGGACTCCAAATGACCAGATTCGGGTTTCACTCATAAAATGTTAGTCGCCTGTCTTTTTGATGAGCTGAACTGAAACGTCAGGAAGAACAAAAGTTACAAAGCTTTTTATTTTATTTTATATAAAATACACAGACCCCACACTCTGAAGGATTACGGCGTCGGCAAAGCCTCTGAGCCGCAGTCTGAAATGCCACCACGGATTAAACGTCGCTTCATCTACTCCACACTAAACGACGTCTAGACCTGATGGATTCGCTCAACCAGAAGGAATACAATGTCATTCTCTTGCCTGGCTGAAACCTACATTTGGTGCTTTCCCTAAAACATACAACCAATGTGTAAAAAATAAAATGCCCACTGATTACTTAAAGAGATTACCGAATCGCAAAAATGAGTATTTGAGATATGTAGACATTAATTACGCCATCTTGAACGAGTTAATGCCTGACCTTTAACGATGTAAATGTGTCGCGTGTGAGACTCGCCATCAATTATAAGCGAGGAGACCTCACAGGCTCTTATGGGTGTACATTCAAAATTCTAATACTTCAAACACTTTCAACATTTAATAGAAAGAGAGAGACAGAAAGAGATAGATAGATATAGGAAAGGCACTATAAAATAGATAGATAGATGGATTGATTAAAAAACACAACATTTCAAAATAAACAGCCTTTACTCAGGGTGGACAGACTGTGAATAGCCACAACTCCTAATGCAGGGCCCTCGTGACTCCCATTATGCGTGACGACAGTACAGAATGAAAAGGACAAAGCCATTTACATTCGCCGTACGTCATGTAGGAGGCAGCACCGGAATGTGGTCAAAATTTTCACTTTGGTTCTTCAGTATTTTTCAGCTTCCCCTGAACATGACTGGATTATGTGTGTGGGGGTCTGAGGGACACCACTGGACGAGAAGCCCGTGGTTTACAGACACTGAAAAGACAGCATATAAAGAATGAAAATGACTGGCAGACACACAAAGTCCTACCGACTTGTCATCAAAAACCAGGGGAAGAACTCTAAAATAGCAGGCAGTCAATAACAATAAGATTTTAACTTGCACGCAACACTAGGAGTTATCCGCAACCTCAGATATACCCTGGAGGCCACCTCAAGCAAAATACTGAGCATCAAGTGGAGTGGAGAGTTGGGGCGAAGACTCGGCTGGCAAGAAGAAGAGGTCAGAGTTGAGAGAGAGACAATTGGTGAAGATGGGAGAAATATGGGGTACCCCGTCTCTGGAGGCAGTTCCAAGGTCCGTCCAGAAGAAAACTCGGCTAGTGGGGCTTAAAGCCACCTCATGCCAAAAGAAAAATATTGAGTGGTGAATGGAGCAGAATGTTGAGGTCAAGACTCGACTGGTGGGACGAGAACGGACACAGGCAAGACAGAAAAATGATAGGCAAGGACGTGGTGTATCCTGAATACAGGGGTCTGTCCAGAAGAGACCCCCAGATGAAGGCTTTAAAGCCACTTCAAGCCCAATGGAAGTGGTCAGTGGGCCAGGCACCCCAATATACACATGACCATCATGGACAATGAACGCACCAATCAAAAACCAGACACAGAATTCTACAAAAAAGCAGGCAGTCAATAACAATAAGATTTTAATTTGCACACAACACTAGGAGTTATCCGCAACTTTGGATAGCCTGGAAAATCTCTGCTTAACTATTCGGATGATGCCCCATGCATCACACACTTTGAGGAATTCTGGGTAGGATTGCCAGGAAAACAAGAACGAGTTCAGCCACAGCCTCTGCCCTCAAACTTCTGCCATGACATCACAGAAATGAGCTTCTCTTCTGTGTGTGAGGACCAAAGGACTCGTGTTCTTAATCCTCCATCCCTGAATTCGATGGACTGTATTTCTGGATGAGCACTCATTGGCTGTCAGCTCTCCTGCAAACACAGCACAACCGCAAGACTAAAGACAAAAATCAAACTGGTTTAACGGGGGCAAGTCGTAGACACGTCACATGATGCGACTGGCTTCACAAGAGCACAATGCCACCCAACATGTCAAAGTTACGTAAATGAAGGCTATGACTGAAAATCGCTGGAAAACTCTTCTAAGGTGATGTGTCCTCGAGGCACCCAAATTGGATGGTAAGTGACTAGTGATTTCAACACCACAGTACAGTTTGGTACCGCCTGCTGAGTCTCCCACACTTGGCTCCAAGACACACACTAAAGGTTTCAGCACCCAGTCGCTTGGCTCCATTCAAGGTACTCTGGCAGGGCGCCCACATCGCTTCACTCAGTCCACGGTGGTAACCTCCGTATAAAATGTAGCTCTGGGGTCTGGCAAAATTGAATTTCTACACGCGACCATGCAATCTCAGCCAAGAACTGCACTAACGCAAAGATGTTAAATAAAGGCACTCAGTTCTTATTTTGTATAATTTTTTTCAAGGAGGACATTATCGTAAAGCACTTCCCTTACGCATGAGAGTGGAGGAGCTACAACCGCCTTTAGCGGCAAGAACAACTGCACTTTGTCATTTCATTTTTTCCTCAACGGGCTGCGCGCCCTGCCAGCATTCATTTGATCTTCACCAGTAATCACACTGGCTATAAGATCAGCCATTGGGTTAATAGGAGGGCTCCTCAAAAGGCTGCCAGAATTTAATTTGGATATCAGCTCAGAGAGAGAGAGAGAGAGAAAGAGAGAGAGAAAACCAAATTATTTATAGATAGATAAGATAGAGCATCATATGACTGACAGACAGACAAATTATATTATATGTATATATAAATACACATAGATAAATAGACACACAGCTGTGAAAGGCACTAACATGACAGACAGACAGACAGACAGACATGAAAGGGGCTGTAAGACTGACAGACATCATACAACAGAAAGGACAGACACACAGATACAGAGACAGGCAGAAAAGGCGTTATAAGACAGACAGATAGATAGAGTGAAGAAGTAATTGTACCCCCCCTAGTTAAAGAGATGAAGAGTCAGCTGAGTGAGCCCAGCTAAGCTCGACTATTGTCTGCCCTGCACCATATCATCCTCCCTTACTTTGTCTCTTACCTTACCAGCACAAGAATTCAAAAAAGGCACAGTATGGCGATCAAAGGAAACTGCTGCTGATATCAGAAAAACACAATGTTCTCAGTAATATTTGAAATCAAAGGGGGCAAATACTTTGTCACTGCATTTCATATGAAGTATAAGTAAAGGACGCTGGTGCTCTTTACTGTAACCACATCTGCTAGAACTCCACAAACCCACAGAAGCCGTCACGTTGAAGACCATGGGGAACAATTTCGGTTTCTACTTTTTCTTTTTTGTTCAACTTAGAGGGAACTCGAGGAGCCCCCAACTCTTCATCATGTCAGATCTCTCCCCTATATGGTATATAAACACACACACACACACATACGTTTATGCCCACATGTCACACAGTGTCTTCTATGTCTCATACTGATGAAGAATCTCGGGAGATTGAAGCTGAAGTCCATCTAAATGCACAATGGCGCCTCTGCAAACTCAACTCCGTTCAAGTCCCAGCCTCTCAGAGGGCTGTCACTGCACAACGTTCTCCCGCTGGTGCCCGGGCATGTGCCCTTGGTGCCGCGTGTGCTGTAGAACGTGAAGTTATCACACGCGATTGCTCAGTTATTTCACACATACTGCAGTTACATGAATATTTTTAGAAAGTCTCAAATGTCGTTTGACAAGTATACAGTACCAGGAAAGTGTAAAGCATTCTCTCTAGAAACTAAAATGCAGATTACAAAGCGAGCAGAAGTGGGAGAAAACAAACGGCACGTGTCAGAATCACTGGGGTTAACGCCTGATGCAAAGCATTAAAGATGAGTGGGGCATTGGGGTGGGCACAAAAAGAGCATCAACCCGCAAGAACTTCAGAGATGCTACTAATAGTGTGGGTGTGTGACCACCAGGAAGTCTCCTTAAGGATCTCGACTTGGCTCTTCTCATAAAGTTAAGGCAGGTGAGGTAGACGGTGTTGCCTCTGCGCCCAAGTGAGAGTCGAGTGGCGGAGCCAGCAGAGTGAAAGTCTAAGTGGAGGCTGAGGAAGATGAGACGGAGACGAGGCAAAGGAGACGACAGGCGGCTTGAGCCTAACGACACCCAGCCAAACCCACTCGCCTGTTCATTAAAATACACGCGCATACCTACTCCATGCTAAATCTACCTCCGACAATGAAGTCGCTGCTTACAATGAACTAATAAATTGAGAGAGGATTACATTACATTGCAGGGCCACGCTGGTACTTGATGCCAACGGATCCTTCCTCTTTATATCCTTGTCACTTCACTAGATGAGTCTAGTCTCTTGTGACTTTGGCAGGCCTGCTGTTTGTTTGTTGGGATTTTATTTTTTACTAGCGACTGGGAGCCCGATCGAATCGGGCTACAAATTCTACGTTTGTGAAATCCATACTTTTTCTGCAAAGAATTATTTGTTTCTTTAAGTCCTTGAAATGATTTTGTTATCATGGCACTGATTTGTGCTTGAAATAGATCTTTTCGGCCGATGTAATGAAGAGCTTCCTGTTTAAACGGGGCTGTGAGATGTGAACTCAGCTCTTCGGCGCACCTCATTTGATTTTTTCTGGCAAACATTTTCAAAACAAACCGTATTTTACGACTCTAATCAGAGTCGGAGTAATAATTATGTTGGCGTGGTCATTTCAGATCTGAGATCGGCTAGAATTTAAACAATGACCGTTGTTAATACCCAGCCGTCATTACTCAGTTTGCCAACAGATGTCAGAAGGACGGATGCCAAAACCAAACTGCCCAAAGATAGATTGACGTACCAAGCAAATGGCGATACGTTCTAAATTACTTACGGTTCCAGACCTGTCGAAGGGTTTAAGTCAGTTGACGATGTTAGTCCTGGAAAGGATGCCAATGTTCCAAAAACCAAGCGAACTTACTGTTATCTGTTCGAACCAACACCGACTTACTATACTCGGCCGTCCAGCGGCGTCACTGAAGCATTCGAACATTCTTAGCCAATCATGCAATACTGCGTCCGCGTGTGCCACGTTATGTTCTAACTACAGAGGCAGAGTCCCATTGCATGGCTCTAACTTGTATTGAGTCGAGGTGTTGACGTGAACACCATACATACAGATAGTATCAAATTATATAGAAGGATAGGCTGCCCTGGAGCCGGCACTGAAGCTACTCATTTAAATGGTGGAATGCTAGTGGCGACTCATCATTAGGCTGATTATGTTACTCATCAGTGGTGTTACATACAGTATATGTATGCTATATGTGTATAAATACACACACACACAAGATTAGATAAACTTTATTACTCCCAAGTGGAACTTTTCAAGAATACACAAAGAGGGAACAAAGTCACAGAGAGCGCCGCAGCTCGCCGCTGAACACAGACAATCACACTGTCCCCACTCCTTGCTAACGTGATAAATGCCCGGTATCCCTTATGCATCAATGAATTTGTTATCTTTCACAGATGGCACTGCCATTCCAAAGCACTTTGAGGGAATGAGAGAATCACAAAAGTGCATTAAGTTAAAATGCTATCCCAAATAAAACAACCGACACAAAAGCAAATGATTACTAATTAATAATTAAAAAAAACAACATTAAGCTTCCTATTAATAATTTAAAAACATGTAGGCCAAAAAAATAAAGTTCTAATGCGCAGCACACGCTAGGTAGAAGATGGAGGAGGTCACAACCCCACCGTGCCGCCTGATAATCACCCAGCCTTACAGGGGGGGAAATGTCATTGGAAAGCAGCAAAATGTTCATCTTTTTTAGCAGGGTTGTTAAGGGTGGGGCCTTAGGCTCCCACATACCCCAGCGACAGCCCGGGTCAGCGCAGAAATAAAGCAGATTGCTAGTCTAACAACAGAAGTCTGCATGTTTGTGCCATTCATTGAGGGGGTCTGTGAGTGTGGAAAGCTCTACAGAAGAGGGCAGTCGCTCCAACTCACAACAACAGTCCTATGAAGGGTCACAAACTGGACAGCACAAGCCAGGGGCCAGCCAAGATGAGGTGCCAATAAGGATGCTGCCAATCGAGCTGACGCACTTGTCTTGGGGATGTGTGAGGAAGTCTCCAAGAGTCTATGCTGCCCTAAAACAAAGGCAGTTACGTCAATTGTGAGGGGTCGTCACCGATGGGCCTGCCACACTGTGGCTCACTTTAAAAAAGTAAAGGGACTCCCTACCAGTGGAACGCTGGGGCTGCAGGGCAGTGTGCCCTGGTGTCCCATTCTGCCCAATGTTGCCAGTCCCTGATACCTTGAAGTGGATTATGCAGGTTTGCTAAAGGATGGGAGGACAGAAAGATCTCTCAATTGGGTTTCATAAAAAATTGTGCCCAAAAAACACAACACTTGTTATTTGTAAAGGACCCGGCTGCAGCTCTGCAGGGGATGGGGATGGAAGCCGGATGGATAGGTCCTGTGACTCAGTACTGGGCAAGGCAGGGCAGAGAACGGATGGATAAATCAGAAGGGTAACACAGAATTGTGATTAAAGTTGGAAAAGTAGACGAGCATCAGATATACAGAGGGGAAAAAAAACAAAGATTCACGATACTCCAAAAACATAAAAAATGGAAACATGCGGGAGTTTGGAAATTGGATTGATATACTGGAGACACCTAGAACATGGAATTGTGGGTGGGCTTGGAAAATGGATGGAAATACCAAATGAGTGTTGACTTGGAAAAATAGACTGATGTAATGGAAAATTCTGACAGGGAATGGATAGTCAAAAATATCAAAAACAATAAAGGTGTGTGGCATGGGAAACTGGATTTATAGATCAGAGAAATTAAAAACATTATATATATATATAATTTATATATATTTACTAGTCGTCCCCCTGCGGCTCTACCTGCATAGAAATGAAACAGGACAGTGAGGTGGGCCCCACCCGGACCCCCACTCCTGACGTCACGCTTCCTCCTCCCCTCGACCCACAGCCTCTCTCGCAGATTAGCATGAATATATCGCTCCTGCAAGCGAACATTAATGTGATGAGAGGAAGTCACAAAATCAACTGGGATGTTCAAGAAAATTATAGGAAAAAAAAAAAGCAACCTGATCTAAATCCATGAAGTAGTTCTCTCATTAAAAACGGACAGACATACAGACAGACATACAGATGTTGAATGTGATCTCTCATATAAAAGGCACTATAAGATAGATAGAGAATGGAAGTTGGATGGATAATCCAAAAATATACAAAGCTTTCTTACTAATGGCATCCACCTGAGACACAGTACCGGACGGACACCGCGACACACTTGTCACTTTATTAAGCAGAAGCAGCTGTGCTAGCTGTCTAAGACAGTTTAAAATCCAAGCAATCAGCGCAGACCTCAGTGTTAACGTTTGCAGTGCAACATCCATTCAAATGTCGTAACACATGTAGTAACAGAATTTGTCATTCTAACAGGTGGCGCATTGCAAGCATTGGCAGTACTCAAATGTATTACTACAGATGTTTGTGCATTTGTAAGTCACTCCGTATGGGATTTGTAAAAGTGTTCATGCTTCTGATGCACCATCTGTTGGAATGACAAATGCAATCCAGTTTATTACTACAAATGTTTGTGATGCGCCATCTGTTGGAATGACAGAGTCATAACAAGCGGATGGACACACAGATACTCAAACACTAAAACTTTTATTAAGGTTGATGTGGTTTAAGTGTGTGGTTTCACTTCTAATAAGAATATCAAAGGGGCATAATATGTTGCTAAAAATGTGGCATTGGCCTCAGCTGCTATCCTTTGACCCAGGCTCCAGGAGATCATTTAGGTGGGTTTAGCCCCCCCTGTGAACACACACACACACACTGTGAGGTATAATGTTACTTGTATTTTCAGGACTACCACATCATCAAGTATTTCAGACAATCCCCGTAATATTTTGGCTTGCAGCCGGGGCTGCCTTGACCACAATTTGGGAAAAGGAGAACTCTGGGAGATGGAAAAACAAAAAACTGTTCAAAGCCAAAGTTGTTCATGAAACCCAAACTTAAAAGCCTCCACGCTGCACATCAAATCCTAAAGGCATCCATCCGTCCATCCCATTTTTTGCTTTTTTTTTTGGTTAATAATTAGTGTCCCAGCTGTGAGGCGGCTTTCCACATAATTGCAGGCAAAGCCATCTTTAAAAGCTCAGCTTGTCACCTCGCACAGTCATTTGACTAATGACCGGCTCAATTAACACAAGCAGCAGCCGACGAGAGCTCAAGTCTCAAAAGCGAAGGGAAGACGCAGCAGTCAGCTGTCACATCAGCCGGCACGGCAAAGACAACGGAGGGGCCGCGTGTGGCGAAAGCCGTCAAGAGGCAGGCGGCGAGTCAATCTACCAACCAGTTGAGTGTTTAAAGGAAGACGAGAAATTCACACGATGGCCGTAAGGGGCTAATGTGTGCGGACATCGAGACACTGGCACCACTCCTATGCCCAAAAAGGTGCAGGTGTGGCTCACCAAGTGACCCCGCATCTCATCTAGTGCTAATGCCATTCCCTTTCGGTGAAGACCACCGTGATTTTTTTAAATGGACTAAACGGGTTCACGTAATGAATGGACCGATGAGTAAACTTGAAAATGGAAACCCCAAAGGAGGTTGGGAGACAGAGAACCAGAGATCCTTCAAACTGGGACCTTTTGTTAAGGACGCTCAATCTCCAGACATAAACTGGGCTCTAGCATCGGAAAGGCGCTATATAAATAAAACACAAGGGAGGATTCCCTGCTAATTCTAGTTTGGGCATGACGGGTCTATGAAAGCAGGAAGGACTAAATTCCAGATGGATGGGTTCCCCCTGGCAGCACACCCACCACAGCAGTGCCCGGTACTTTCCGTTCTCCACGCTCAGAAACTTTTCGGCTCCAGGGGGTCTTTTATTTGTTTCTTTCCACGCCATCCCCATCAATTCAGTGTTGCACCAAGTCTAATAAGTTCCCCTGAGGGCGGAAGGAATCCATAAATGCATGAATGGAGGAACTGGGAAGGGATCAGAATCTCAGGTAACAAGAACAAAGCTGTCCTTTGCAGGTCTTCCTTCCGCCATTTGCTACAAAACAGGGAACAAAAAAACACAAAAGCAGCGGATCTGATTTCGGTTATTTTTAAGGAGTGAACGTCACAAAGTTTGGAAGACAAAGCGCACTTCTTCAGTCATTTTCTTTCACATCCCCTGTCCCTTGCAAGGTGTGAAGGAGAGCTGCAGACTATCCTGACAGAACTGAGAGCAAAGGATGGGAGCCAACCTGTACAGGGTGGGGTGGTGGGGGGCAGGCACACCACCTGAGTGCGGCTGATTTGCTTGTAATTCCTTCCTGATGCAACTCCATCCCTCCCTACCTCTTCTGACTACGCGGGCTCATAGCCATCAGAACCGACCCAGGACCAAGCACCGGGTGGGTCACTTAGCCACAAAATCCAACCAGTTTAGAGTCGTGGGGAGCCACCCTGGCAAAAGACATGCGAGGACCAGACAAGAGGGACTGCTAAAATTGTCAAAATGGGCAGAAACTGGGGGGCTCTGACATGACGAAAGTGACGCCAATGCCTTGTGAAGGAGGACTTGAAAAAGAACAGGTGAAGGCCAGATGAGGAGCAACGTTCACTCAGCCGTGCTTTCTCCACATTCTCCTGGCACAATTCGCCGATAAGCCTGATTCATAAAAGAGTGTTTTTGTTTTTTTTTTTCCCCCCACCACTCTTTACAAAAATTAAAACCAAATTAACAGCCTAAGAGACTCAGTCAGCTGTGTCCGTGACAATAACCGAGCCATCTAAGTCACTCATGCACTAAATTACTATCACAAATACAAGGTCGCTCTCGCTCTCCGTCAGGTCCCGACAACTCAGGCCGCCATTCAGCGGAGTCCCTCGGGCCTTTAATTGCATTTGCCGGGCTGAGCCAAAACATAAAGACTTCAGAGGTTACCTTTGGACTCGAGAGTCAAAGACGCGGGTTCGATTCTTCTTCCTGACATGTTGGGCATCAAATGGACAGAACCGAATGCAACGCTACGCATCTCTCACCACCTCATATGGAAAAACCTAATATGTCGGCAAATTGTTAATTATAGGGGGCGACATCATTTTCTCAATCTGTAGATTTCATTTTTTTTTCCAAGAATAAGCACCACCTGTCATTTAAATCATGTGATTGTAATCCTGCGTTTTCAATGGTAGGCAAGTCTTTCCTCATTGGTCAGTAGAGTTGCCAGGTGTCCATACCAGCTTCCTCCATTGTGCTACGACCAGAATGAAGACATATTTGGGCATCACCACTAACCTTATAACATCATCAGGACACACCCAGTAAGTCCAAAAACTAAAACAAAATTCAAATTTTGAAACCAAATGGCAGTTATGAGGTTTTACCATCGTACACGAGATCGGTTTTCAGGTGCATCTGAATGAAAAGTGAAAAGTGCCCACTGATGACAGGCCTGTCTGTCCCTTGGTATTCACAGGGGGCACTGGTTCCAGGGACACTGTGGATGCTCAAGTTCCTTAAATGAAATGGTGTCGTGTCTGCATATGCGTAACCTGCGCACAACCCTGTAAACTCAGCATCCATTGATTTCGACCCACTATAACAGAGAAGTTTGTAATGACTGCAGAAAATCATTTGTTTCCCCACTGCCATAATTAAACTAGAGTGGGCTGCCTTTAGTTACGTAATGCATACCCCAATGGCACCTCGCAATGCTCTTCTTTCATCCTTTAAAGACGTTGTACCACACAGCATCACCAGTACCCATCCCACCACCCCTAACGCCCGAGTCACTTGTGTACAATCAGACTTCATTCACAGCTGCTGAGGGGGGCACCAGTTTTAGCAGACCCATCACCCAACCACATTTACCATCCAAAGGCATTCGCTCCCAGGCCATCTGAGAGACAGAATCCTCCCATCAAGCCCTGGGTCATCCTCTAAGGTAGGCTGCACCCATCAAACCTTCATAGGGGGCCACAGATGACTGAACCCCCTCAACTGGCTCCTCTCAATGCTGAGGGTCACTGGCTCTACTCCAAGCCTCTCCCAGACATCAGCACTTCTTGCCCCCTTCTCGATGGTGGAGCCCAGCCACTCTGATGGAGAAAGCTCATTTCGGCGGCTTGTTCTTTCACTCGTTACCCAGAGTTCACAGTACTAGGTGAGGGTATGGAGGTAGAACAACTGGTAACTCGTAAAGCTTTGCCTTCCGGCTCAGCGTCTTCATCACCACTATGGATTGGTATTAGCAACTGCAGAACGGATCCATCAGTCGAGCTCACCGTCTCTTCTCCCCTCACTCGTGAATGAGACCCCAAGACACTTGAATTCCTCCACTTGAGGCCATAACTCACCTTCCACTCGGAGAGGACAGTTCACCTTTTTACACCACTGGGTTAAAAAAAAGCAGTCACAGAGCACTGGTGCCATATCATCCATCTTGTGCCATTTATATTTTCTTAATGAAGCCAACGATTAAAGCTCGACCTTTAACCACCCGACTTCCAGACTTATCCGTCAGATAAAGCAGAGAAAAATTAGCAGGAGCAACGCAGGCGGACAGGTTTAATTACAGAATGACCCACTCAGTTCAGCTGCGCCTGGGAAGACGAGGGGACGCAGTCTCAGGATGGTGAAACTCCTCGGTGCCATCGAAGCAAGAAGACTTCCAGTCCAAGGCAGTCTAAAGATCTGACGTTATTGACTGTGACAAATACACAAAAACAGAGCACCACAGAGAGGGGGCAAATTCTTTTTCACAGCACTCTTTAAACTGGAATACGGAGGCTGCCGATGTCTTCGAGTTGACAAGTCAGTCGGAAGACCATTGTGGAATTCTGTGAATGTCTAAGCATCACTCCCATCATTTGCTTAAAAGATCTTCCATCGGACCCCAAGGAAGTCAAAACACGGCCCCCTATGGGGTCCGAAGTGGGAAAGTTGAGGTGGGTGTGTAAACAAACATAAGGCACGAAAGAGCAAACATGTCCACGAGAAAAAGCAAAACGCCTCCGCTTGGGAAAGTGGCGAGCCCCACAATCGGACCATTATCTGCCCATCCCATCCGCCGTTAGGACCCCGTCATTTCACATTCAGGCCCCACTTTCTTAGACAAACCTCTGCAGTGCATATCAAAGCCGGGCCGCAGCTGCAAGCCGCCAACTCCAGATTCCCCGATGAAAGGCCAAGTCGCGCTGTGAGGAGTACAAACAAACCGAGTGGTCTGCCCGCTGCCAAAAATACCCTACCCACCTCCACGAAAAGCATTCTGCAAGGACCTGTCAAAGGACAACCCAAGGCACGCTGGCAGTGGACACGGTGCCAGGGTGCCCATCTTGCTCTGCACATTCACCTGTGGAATTTCTCTATCGAACGCATCTCCGGCCACATCAATGTTGTGACACTTGGCAGCAATCGCTGCCCATCCTCTCCTGGGCACCTCACAAGCCTGGTAGTGGTTATGCCATACAGAGAAGAACCACAAAGTCATCCTAACAACATGAGGGCATCAGGAAGATGACAATTACTAAGACATTGGGCTGTGAAAGGGAAGAAGGGCCACAGTTATGATGTTCAAAGTGCTCAGGGTGGACCATGAAGACTTCAGGTGGTTCACTTCCTGTCTCCCAGAACCGGAGTTTAGATTAGCTGGTGACTGTAAGTTGATCCTTATTGGGGTACTCTGTGTGTGTGTGTGTGTGTGTGTGTGTGAGAGAGACAAACAGTTAATGTTGGACTGCTACTCTAATTCTGATTTTGGTACCGATGCCAGCTTTCAGACCTCAGTACCGATACCAAAATGGTTCAGAAGGACATAATGGACAATCCCAAAATCTCTACTTTATTTCCAGACTTCTCAGTTTGCTATGCCGTACTACATACCACCTTCTACATGACAATCACGTCCAGAGGGTGCTGAAGTAAAAATAAATAAATCTTTCTATTATAATAAATAAATCTTGGGAGACGAGGCGCGACATTTTTTAGAGAGATACTTTCATGTCCAGCGAGACGAAACTTTGTGCCAAGAGATTTAATTTAACCAGGCCTGAGGCCGGAAATAAGACAAAGAGTGGATGGCAAAGTAGAACATCGTAAAGAATTCAAAATCGTTGGCGCGGTACACATGCAGAGCAGGTTAGAGACAATGGAAGAAAGAAAATTCGAAAGTCTCAAAAAAATGATAGTTAAGATCACATTAGCGCTAACGGAAATTATTACTCGGTGAAATAACGGAACAAAAAGAGACTGAATATATTGTTCTGATTTAAACTTTTAAGTTGGAGACTTGTAGATCATCTAATTCGTGTTGCCATCGGTATTGTTTCTTCCCAATGAAGAGGGCTATCCGCGAGAATTAAAAGATTTGTTGGTTGGTGAAAGTGAAATCCCACGAGACAAGACTTTACGCAAAGAGTTGTGGAAAAGTCCCGCCCACATCTAAAACATTTACAACCACGTCCACGGTTCAATCGTTTCTCATTTGTGTGAATGCTATTGGCAGACACAGTTTGTGTAGAAAGAGAGAAAGAAACGATATTCACTCACGGGCAGTTATACGTTGTGTTGTCACAATGAGAGTCCAAACGCGAAATCAAAATTCAATGCGATATTAACGAAAAGGTAAAAGTGAAAAGAGATCGAATATATGGACATAGGTGATATGACAGAAGTATGGGGATATTGTTCGGATTTAAACTTTAAGTCAGAGACTTGCAGATCGTCTAATTCGTGTTGCCATCAGGAGTGTTTCTTCCCAATGAAGAGGCGTATCCGCGAGAATTAAAAGATTTGCTGTTTGGTGAAAGTGAAATCCACATACGCGAGCGACAGAGACACAAAGTGGCATGGCGTGTAGAGCAGCCGAGGGGTTGGTGAGCGAAGCAGGCAGGGGGCAAAGCCCCCTAGTAAATAAATACCTGTAAGTGAAGAAATACATACTTTTTAAAAAAAGGGGTGGCAGTAGAGGAGGGGGAGAGTTGGGCGTAAATACCCACTGAAGTCTTGAACATGGCAAAGCGGTTGGGGGGTATCCTGTGAAGTAAAGATCATATCAAAGAAAATAGGGTGTTTAGGGGTAGCGCCCATCAAGTCCCAAACGCGTCAGGCAGAACGGGGAGTTGAACGGGGGCCATAGAGGTGGTCCTTTCAAATCACAATCGCATCAAAGAAAATATAAGTTGGTCACCCATGTAGACTTGAACGTTCAGAAGTGCTAAATTAGGGGGTCCACCATGGAGTTTCGACCATGTTGAACCGTGTACTTTCATTTCATCAATTTATGTGGGGAGGGGGGTGTACCCCTAGTAAAGTCTAAAAAATGTTGAAGTGGGGTGGCGTCCCCTGTGTCAGGGGTATCACTCGTGAAGCCCCAAATGTGTTGAAGTGAACTGAATGGGGTCTTGGGGGTTGTCATATTAAGTAACAATCAAATCACTGGTCACTCGTGTCCCAAACACATCGAAATGATCATTTAGGGGGTCCCCCATGAAGTTTTCACCGCATCAAAGTGTGTAGTTTCATTAAATCTATAAAATATACGATTTTCCACAACTGCAATCGTGGGGGCCAATGTTCATCGCCAGTGCTGATGATGTACCATTTTGAAACTGCTGTTATTGGGTACTTTTCCAGTACCTGTGCCACCCTGATGTGTGGGAGAGGGCCCTGCAATAGGTCCACGTCCGGTCTGCTTTACACCTAGTGACACAGTGATAGGCTCTGCCACCCCATGACCCCAAGAGGAAATGTGATATTCTGGGAGCACACTGGGCACAGTCCGTACCAGTGCCACATCACAGACCTACCGTTACATCATCAGTATGCATGTTCTCCCAGTTTCTCGGTATGTTTTCCTCCTAGTTCTCCAAAGATGTTTTTCCCAATTCCAAATTGGACCATACTGGGGCTGTAATTGGACCTTACAATGGGCTGGCATCCCATCCAGGATGTTTTCCTGCGCCCAGTCATGCTGGGATAGGCTCTGGTCTCCCAAGACCCCCAAATCTTACTACACAAGGAGCAGCACGGAGATCCCAGTCTTCATAACGTGGACCATCAATTCCCCCACAGTGAGCCTGTGACCAATGAAGTTCTTTCCATGTTTTTGGGGGGGGGAAGAGACTTCTTCCAAATCCTTTCCATTTTCTTCCCAGGTTATATTTTTGATTAGGAACCCCAGAAATCTTCTGCCATTTTGGCCTGCTGTGCTATGGCAGGTGACCCCCAGAGCGACTCCTGCGACCCCTCCACCCGACTCCCATGGCTGTTAAGAATAAATGTAAGCAAATGTCTTCCTGTGCATGTCCAGGCCTGCCCAAGTTATGTCGGTTGGGTTTAAAAAGCCTGCACAAGGACCAGGGGGCACACACACACAAATAAATAAATAAATAAATAATAACCACCAGGAATCCGTGCCGCCCGGGCTTGACACAAACTACAAGCCCAGTCGGTCTTTCCAAAAACATCAAACATTTGTGCTTCCCCCCTGTGGTACATTCCAGAGGTTAATGAGGCTTTCTGACTAGTGGTCATCTGTTTGACTTCTGCTCTCAGGGGGCTTTCCCAGGAAAATTGTGAGAAAAAAAAAAAAAAGAAAAATGCAAGGAGCACAGCAGTCCATCCGTCATCTCGTGCCGTTTCACGGCGTTCTGGTTCCTCCTTGGCATGCTGGTCACTTCAGTTTGCTATGGAGGACACAAGAGCAGCAATCCCACTTACACTTTGGAGCAGGCAGCCCACCTGAAAGCCAAGCGTGTTTGGGCCCCAGCCATTACCCTGGATGGATGGAAGGCCATCTAGAAAAAGCATGGGGTGCTGCTGGGAGAGGTGTTGGCGCTGTCACAGGGGGCCTGATTGTGCAGTCACGGGGTTGGGGCACTGTGCTGAAAATATTAGCATGGAGGGCCATTTAAAAAAAAAACAACACGTCGGGTGGCACTCTGGGTGGAGAAACGGGCCGAGACGGTGCAGTGGACAAGACGATTGGCTACTTAACAGGCACGAGTTATTGAACGACCAACATAGCCACGCTTTCTTAGCTGCACTGGGAGTGAATTGGGGGGGCACCTGTATCGCCAAGGACAAGCTGAGCAGGGGGATCAGCTTTCTGAAGTCAGTTTCGAGAGACTGTGGCGAGGTCGGCCTAAGCGATTTGAGGGAGTATCCATTATTGAGGTGAAGCCTGCAATGGGGTCCTGGAGACGGGGGAGACAGCAGATTTAGATCAGACTCCACTGGCAGTGATGGAGGGCGGCGGACCGACCAGAGACGGCAGCTCAGCAAATTTCAGGGTGAAGGGTGTCAGGCCAGTGATGGGTGCACTTTGGCGTGAACACTGGAGGTACAACATGAGGATGGAGTACACGGGACGAGCAATTCATCACTTGTGGCATAGCTAGTGAGGTGGTCACCGCTTACGGACAGAGTTGCAAGTCTATGCGTCATCGGTGGGCTTGTACAAACAAAGAGGTCATTTAGAGTTTTCCCTGATGGTCTCTATTTCTGATAAACATCAATTTTTTTTTTTAATATTCAACCTCTGCACTTTGGACACTTTTTGATTTAAATCAATTTCCACAAGCACTTTTGAACCTTGCTGTGTCCCCAGCTTGCTGGTTATGAACTACTGGGGAGGAGAGGTTTGGGCCGAGAGGACAGTTGGGTGTCGGGTATGGCGATCGCTGACACAGTCCTTCACATGAGACATAAAATGGGGGTCCCGACTCTCTGTGGTCAATAGAAGATCTCTGGTCATCTTTCAGAAGGAGTAGGGTGTACCCCCAATGTCCTCGCTAAAGTGCCCACCATGGTCTTGTCCAATTCGGTCCTCCTAATCAGCCCCTAAAGATCTCGTTCTCTCTTACGTTACCACCTAACAGATAATGTGTGGTGAGCCGTACTGGAGTAAGAATGGCTGCTGTCACATCATCCAGGTGGAGGCCAACATGGCTCCACATTGTCTATGTAAAGCACTCTGAGGATCTAGAAAAGCACGAGATAAACGCAATTAATTTTTATTATCATTACTAAGCACACCAGCACATCACCTAACCACTCGTTTAATCCAATAAAGAACCACAAGAGGTGAAGGCCATCCTGGAAGGAATGAGCATAATGCCAGAAATCATAATGGACAACAAGGCCAGTCCATCACATGGCTTAAAATGAAGAGGAACAGTAGTCCTGGAGTGGACCCTGACCATCTGTGAAAGACACAGAAATGAAAGGCACTATAAAGTAGAGACGGACATATGTGAAAGGCACTATAGAGTAGGCAGAAAGACAGTTGAGAAAGGAACCACATAACGGAGAGAGATAAAAAGTACCATATAACAGACAGATGTGAAAGGCGCTATATGCAAGGCAGACAGAAATGAAAGACACTATAACACAGACGGGGATAAAAAGTACAATAAAATAAATAGAGGTGAGGTGCACTAGAAGATAAACAGAAACACAGATGCTAAAGTCGCAGTAAGAGACAGAAAGATGCAAAAGGAACTGAATATTAGACAGGAATAAACGGCGCTACATAACAGACAAACAGAAGTGAAAGGCACTATATAATAATAGAGGGTGTGAAAGGCCCAGCACAGCGGACAGAAAGATGTGAAAGACATTACATGCAAGAGCGACAAATGAAAGGCACTATATAACAATACAAATCAATATATAATAGACAGGTGTGAAAATCACAATATGGTGGACAAAGAGACCTGTGGAAGTCACCATATGCTATATAAATAAAGGGCACTATTTAATAGTAATTAAATTAATAACACTAAATAATAAAGAGAGATTGCTGTGAAAGGCGCTACAGACTTGACGGGCACTAGATGATACAGAGAAACAGACAGAAATGAAAGGCACTATAACAGACATAGATATAATGACCATATATAAGAGAGGCGATATAAGGGATAGGTGGCACTGTATAGTAGATGCACAGATGGATAGAACAGGCAGCGCATACAACAGAAGTAAGCAGAGAGGAAAGAAAAGAGACAGATATGTAAGGCACTACACAACAAGCTGCGCCAGGCAGTACATGACAAAGACAGACAGGCACAGTTGTGAAAGGCACTATAAAATGAGACAGAAAGGCCAAGGGGGCGCCACATCCAGCAGACTCCAACGGATGAGAGATAAGAGTTATGAAGAACTTGACACACAACGGACGGCTGGGCATGAAAGGCGCCATATACAATAGACAATAAAACGTGCTCTGCACAACAAGTAGACCTGACAGACACGACATATGACCGACAAGTAAAAGGGTCCACACAGTGCAGACTCCTGGGTAAACGCCCATCGCCCCCCCCCCTTTCCTGCCCACGAAATGCAGACGGCTCTTCCAACAAAAACACGCAGCCCTGACATTCGGATGATTCGTCCTTCCTGACAGCAGAGCCAGCCATCCATGAAGAGTCACAAGTTCAGCTAAATCAGCCCCGCTCTGTTTCTGGACAGCCATTGTGCTTGGCCAAAAAGTTCAAAAGCCCTTTGGTGAAGTGGCTCGGCTCCGAGTGACCCTTGCTGGCTGTTTCTGCAGATTAAAAACAAAATGTAAAAACCGTCATGCGTCTCAGAGTCTAGACACAGTGAGCCCGTCAGAAGGTGACAAACTGACTTTCTCACACTGTACTGGTGACGTACTGGGGATGAGACAGGGCACCATATTACAGACAGGGAGGGCACAACCTACCTAATAAACAGATAGACATGGCACTACAGTATAATAGACAGACAGACAGACAGATAATCAATCCATCCATCTTTATTGGTCCCCAAGGAGAAATCGGATTTCTGACTGACGTGTTAAGTTTAGTCGCACGACTTTTCCGACATTCTGTTTTCAACACCAGCTTGTGCCCTGACTTGCGTTTCACCTCCCGGCCCCTCTGTTCCCACACACCGGCTGCCATGATGCTGGAAACACTCACATTTTGTGTGTGGATATCTCGCTTGTGTGTGTCGTCAAAAACTCAAAGGCAAAACTTTCAACCGCGGCCTCCTGTTCCACAGACAGAGGAAGGAATCCTTACTGGAGTAAGAGAGGCAAACATCACAGCTTTACAAAACACCAAAATGACGCCATCTGAATGTCAGCAAAAGGAAATTTCAGACGAAATCTGCGTTCTCTGGGATTTAGAGTCTCTGATCACAATCAAAGTATGTAAAAACGGCTTTGTCATAGCAGGGATGGGGAAAAGTCTTGTTAATTTTCAATTTCTAAAGGTTAACTGTGTATTCTAAAAATATGGACACACTGCTTTTTAAAATTTTTTTTAAAGCTTCATATTACTGCATAACAAAAGAATAATAGGAACTCAATGTGAGAAAGGCGAGGCCGCCATAATCCAACACACAAATAAGTTATTAAAAAGAAAATCAATGCGCATACATTAACGGGGCCGCTGGTGAGCGAATGCTAAATTAATAGCAGATTGTCGGAGGGTGGCAGCGCAAAGTCACCGGAGAAAGCAGCCTTGGAGAACCTGCTAGGTAAGGGTTACAAAAATAAATGATGGCTTATTTGGATTCACCTCACTGCGTTGTTAATTATGAACCACAAATTCTGATGGCTGTGGCACCGCGCCAGTTCCTTGGTTTTAATATTGCTTCTCCATCGGTGTGCACAATTGCATAAATGGCAACAGAAAGTCTCCAAGAAAATGACAGGCGTAAGCAAACAAGTGTCTTACAACTCCATAGCTGAAAATACAAGGCACGCTTGTTTTAATTGTCAGCCTTAACCAGACATTAATGAAACGCCAAGGCTGTTCATGCCACCTCAACAAGGACGGCGGCTGTGGGCACGCTTACTTAATTACCAAACTATGAACTGAAACTGGCCACAACAGGCTGGGAGATAATGGGATGCAACTTCAATAGTCTGACGTGACTGATGGGCTAATTAATTCATTACATACAAAGTCAAAATAAAGAGCAAAGCTGTCACTCACTGTATGTGTCCACAGGTTGAGAGGATACTGAACAGCATCGCATAAGAAGAAATATATCTATATAAAATTCAAAACACCGCGTGCATACCTGTATCTAGCTCTACACCTCTCACTA
>JANRMT010062845.1:12885773-12911938 GCA_026402145.1 Polypterus bichir lapradei | reverse complement strand
ATATATATATGCATACCTATCTACATCATACATACATACATACATACATACACACACACACACACACACACACACACACTTAACAGAACAAAACTACAAGCTTGGATGCGACTGAAACTTCACGCGGACCCCCCTGACTTCTCACTTCAATGGGTTTGGGACTTCATTTATTTTTTTTCAACTTGACAAAACACCCCCATGACCGCATCCCCCTCCGCCTCACTTAATGGCCGATTCCTAGTTGCATCGACGTGATCATAACTTCACAGGGAAATGCCAACTCTCACCTGGACATGTTCAAGACTTCACTGGGGATTTATGTATTTTACTTCAACATAATCCAGAACTCACGATTATGAAGTGGGAAGATGTGTGTGGTACAGCATGGCAAACTGGGTAGTCTGGAGGAAGACTGGGGGGGCGGGATTATGGAGTTACCCCATTATTTCTGTCAGATCTGTTTTGGTACAAGTACTGAGGCCTGAAAGCTGCTCTTGAAAACCAAAGTCGTCATTTGGGTGCCGATCCAACATTCCCACGTAACAAGAGAAGTGCTGCACTTGCCTGGAAACACAGAGATGGGAAAAAGACCAAGTGAACAGAGACAAAAATCCCTGCAAATTGTGCCAAATGTAAAGACTTCACCAGTGCTAAAATTAGGAAAATGTTTTATAAATGAGTCGGTATAGCGTTACTGAACATACATACACTCAGAAAACTCAATTATTCTAATTCAGGGCCGTGGGATGAAAAGCCAGGATATGCTGGATCTGCCAGGGGGCTGTGCTACCCGCTCTCGGACTTTTGACTGCCTGAATGAACGCAGTTTTCCTTTCTATTATCAAGCATTTTCACGATGAGCTAATGAAAGTGGTCAGAAAGGTGCCATAGACGCAAAAAATAAAACGACAAGCACAGGAGCGACATAAAGAGGCTCAGCATCAGCGTGGGGGAAGACGATGACAATGAAAGTCGTTCCCATACATGCAGCGAGGCTCCTGCCAAAGGAATTCCTACAGTAGCCCTCATTTGCACAACAAAAGTATCAAGCAGCTATCTTGTCTCTGGGGCTCTTTAACCCCGAGTCGCTAATCTGCTGCAGGCATTCACCAAGCGGGCCTGTCAGAGGGGGCCAAGCGGCCTTTAAAAGGGTTAAAAGAGAACAAGCCCCACCTTTTCAAAAAAGTGTCTTGCCTCTGCCACTGTGCCCTTGGCTGGGAACTGTTGTGCAAACAGTGGTGAGGTCCAGCAACCCCCACCTTGATGGCAAGGGCCCTGCTGCGCTGCCTTCAATCCATCAAAGAGACAACAAGAATGTCGGATATGGGAGAGGAGTGTGTGAGCAACAAACAAATTAAAAAAAAAAAAAAAAAAAAGGAAAAGATCACGGCTCTGGTGGGAGAGTCCGACTCGTGGCACAGTAATGGTACAAAGGGTAGGTGTGACAAGCAGCAAAATGAACAATTGGGGTACAAACCCAACGAAATGACACCCACATCCAAGGACTGTGCACACCTCAACATGTCTACGGCTGCTATTGGGTGACCGTCACTATTCTGAGAGGACGTGCAAGTAAGAATGTCATCGTCCTGAGTGCACCTGACAGTTAATGTCACTGGCCAGTGGGTCTCAAACCTCCGTCCTGGGGACCCTATGAGGCTTCAGGTCTTCCCAGCAACTCCTGTCTTCATTGGGACTGCCAGCCTGAATATGCCAGCTTTGATGTTTCTGGGGTCAGCGCAGAAATTACAACTGTTTATTTGAACTGCACTGGAGTGTAAAATCTTCACTTTTTAAGACTGCAGTCTGCTTACCCAGGGTGGCGCAGTGAAGTGGGAAAATTTCAACTGATACTCAATGCACGAATTAACACATCAAAAAATACCTTTAATGATGAAATATGTTTTACAGGATATGCAGTTAATGATGGTAATCGATACTCACTTTATGTTTGGAAGAAAACATCACGAAGGCGTCCACATTCTGACAGCCTGCATTGCTCGACAGAACGTGTCAAGAGGAGTGCCAGCGATTTCCTCTCCAACCCCCCTCTTTAGTTCAGCAATACCTGCAGGACGTGTGCGGCACACTTGGCTTTTAAGATGTCCTCACAGGGGGGAAAAAATAAAAATAAAAAAATCACAAACAGTGAGATGTGGGGATCTCGGAGGCCTTGGTATGTCACCGTTATGTGAAATGATGCGCCTTCCAAACAACCATTGAATAGCTGCCATCGACTGTCAGGAGGTATGCCAAGTGGCTCCACCTGGGGACTTCTTTTAAGGCTGAACCCGTTTCTTTGAAATTACGCACCAGTGTTGTAATCACATGAGCAGACGGGACACGATCGTGACATCCTAACTGGTAGTGATGCCGACATTCCCTTTGTGCTGCAGTCACACTGTCACCATTCTTATAAAAGACTTTCCCAGCGAACGCTCGTTGCGCACCACTCCATTATAACTAACTAAGGGCAAGGGGTTCTAAACGAGGTCACATCGGTCCCAAATAACTGCCCACGCTCCAGGGTCATCAACACCTAGTTCTAAAATTTCCCATTTCCTTGCGCCACCCTGCATTAAGTTTTTAATTTTGATCAAATGAACCAGGATGAGCTGATTTTACAGGGCCTGAACCTACAGGGAGCACCGTGCCAGGATACACCCAACACTCAGTTTGAGAGTTTGTGAATGGAGGATGAGCACTGCGGTGAGTGACAGACAACCACCAGGTGGATCAAATCGTCCAAACGTATCCAAAGTGCATTTACATAGTCAATAACTGAATATTTGTATAAAAAAAAAAAAAAAACAGTGCATTAAAAAAGGAAAAGCAAACATCATAAACACTCCAGCAGTATCTGTAAAAATGTCCCCTCTATATATCCAGCCTTTATGTACCCTGGCACTCGGTTCACAAGTGAAGACCGCATCACGTCTATCGCCAACGTCACGACCAAACATAAGGGATGGCCCATTCGCCCCACTTACTCCCTCCGAGTGCCGTAGCTCATCCATCATCAGCTGAACTCCACCACACCTCCAGCTCCTACACTACAACCTCCATACGGGTGCAGGGAACCCCCTCTGCCACCTCCAACTGGTACCTGCAGAATATGAACTGGTTCAGATTGTCCCCCAACCATCTCATCGTGGGTTCAAAGCATCACCAGCAAAAAAGGAAAACTATGTACCACCGACTAAACAGATTTCGCCCGGTAGTACCCTGCTCTCATCTCTAGGACCTCCTTACCGCCTCCTGCTCAGATTATCCCTTGTGATGGCAGCCTCGCCAATCAGCACCCGGTGCAACATCTCGGATCTCAACAGCACGTACCTCACGTTGGCCACACAGCACCCGTCGTCCTCGATTAGCAGGGCAACATCGTATTCTAAGCGGTACCCTCTGTTTGAAAAGCGGCCCCCGATACAAAGTGCCACAGTGTATTCGCACACGCGATTTAGAACTTTAATGTGTCGGCTTCAGTCGCTTGATAAATTAACGGTAGAGGGAAAGGAAAAAAAGGGCAGAGGGTTCAGTCAGCTTATAAAGTATAAAGGAGCTAAAAAGATTAAAGACTTTGAACGGAGCCGCTCCCTACAAGCACAGCTAGCCAATCAAACGTGTGTGACGTCACTCATCTCGGAGAGCCACGTGGAATCTCAGCGCAAACAGCAGCCCATCTAAAGGATAAGAGCGACGACATGAAGGGCGAGGACATTCAGAGGCGACGTCAGTCTCCAGGACACATCAGAAAGATCAAGAGAGATCCCACTGCCCCCCCACTCCCACTATTGGTTGGACGTCAGAACATTTGAATTCTCGTGCTGCGCCAACTGTTGAAATAAAAAGCCGCCCCGGACAACATCCACCCTTGAAAATGCTGAACTGCAGTAAGCTTTTCGAAGACTTGTCATAATATGTCAGGGTGACATCACAGTGGTCCCACCTCTTGGGATTCACCGTGGAAAATACAAGAAATACAGTCAAATGGTTATATACAATAAATAGATTTTAAATGGAAAAAAAGACAAAAACAACACAAGATTAAGGAAAAAAAAAATAAAAATGGAAATTAAACATAAGCCAAGGAACGAGCCTCAGCAGTAACATAACAGTAAGCATTCTATAAAAACCAAAGGATCACTTCTGTGTGACGCATTCCTTGGTGCTCAGAAGACCCCCCCCCCCCCCAATATAATTAGTCACCCTTAAATTAGTGGGGGGCTCTTGCCCTGCTATTACCCAATTACATCTTCATAAGGAAGACCACCACAGAGGGACTTTCAGAGGAGGTCGTTTGTAACTTTGTTCTGGGCCAGGCGTCTGACCACTTACATGCCACCCCCCAAGTATCTGAGACATGGCAGCCCACTGAACCCCCCTGCCCAGGAGGTCTTCGGCCAGTGCTGCACTACTCCTCATGAAGAGGGGTCTTTCTATTCTCGTCTCAGTTCATTTCCTCCACGCTGCTGCATACCACAATCAATTTTAATGATTTGCCACATCATCTGTGGGAATCACAAAAAGAGCAGCACTCACTTCGGCCTTGAGTAACATAAAGCCATTCTCCTCTGGCGCAGGGGATGTATTTTGTAGCACAATGGCACCGAGCCGTCATGATGCCATGCGACAAATGTCAAGACTTATTACACTACGTATTTTCAAGCCTGGCCAATCGAGCTCTGCTTTGTGAGACCCCAAACGCCAGGCCAGTGTGAAAGTTATTTAGAAGTGGGCGGTGAGGCCACATCCACCAATGAAGAGAAGTCACAGAGGCAAACGAACCCCAGTGGGCACCGTATTGCGCCATACAATAGTGACGACCGTCTGTATGTTGGTGCAGGCCGCAGCGAAGCTGGATGCATTTTGACTGGGATGTAGGAGTGGGTGGTATGGCCTAAAGTCCTATTATGTCATAGAATTTCAGTAGAGGCCAGCATAACGTATGTGTGTATACTTCTTGGACTGAAGCATCTCTTAGCAAATGTACAAATGTATTCCTGACGAACTGTGCACACACGTGTAGCTCTTATTCACTGAAATGTTTATAAACGCTGCACTACTCAAACAGATCCCACAGCAGGCATCCCCACCCTGGCTGGAACTGCTGAAAGTGAAGCTTCGTTCTCACTCATGCCACCATCGCTGAGCAAACACGACACAAGACACGGCTTTTACTTCTCTCTCCTCACTCCCCATTTCAAACCTCTGGCTTTAAACACACACACACACACACACACACACACACACACACACAGGGGGTTAGGGGAGCACGGCTAGCACTGACTCACCAATCAGGCTCAACCACACAGCAGGGTGGGCTCACTTACTGAACACAGCTGGTATACAAATCCACCACACGTCAATGATAAACTACACAAGATCAGATTGGTGCCACATTCAGTACATAATTAACAGACAAATGGATGAAATGCATAAATAAATATTAGGAAAGGCACTATATTAGACAGACAGGCAGACAGAAAGGGTGCAATATAATAGACAAACAGATGTGAAAACCAGTATATGAAATACAGTGAGGTGCCTTTCTACCTAATAGACAGATAGAGACGAAAGCCACTGCATGGTACAGTATATAGTGCCTTTCAGATCTGTCTATCATACAGCACATTTCCTATCTGCCTGTCCATCGGTCTGGATAGACAGATAGACAGACGAGAAGATACCGAATGATGTTAAAGGCCCTATATAATAGATAGACAGAAAGATTGATAGACAGCTAGAAAGATGATGTGAAAGGCACTATATAACAGAGAGACAGACAGACGTCCAAATATATAAAGAGACAGACAGAAAGAGACTGCTAGACAGACAGATGTGAAAGGCACAATACAATAGACAGAAAGGTGTGAAAGGCACTATAAAATACAGGCAGATACGAAAAACAGTATATAATGGATAGACAGACAGATCCCTAGACAGATAGACCAACAGATAGATGTGAAAGGCACTATATAATCGAACAGACAGGTCGACAGAACTTTATTTGTCCCAATTAAAGAGTCTTTTTCTATCCACTGGGACTGAATGTTGTCAAAGGGCTCCAAAGGGGTGATTTGTTTCTCTCGGCCCCACAACGCGTTGTACTTTTAGATTCCCGCAGCGGGTGGCGGGCTGCTCCTGTGCACGGACATGAGATACACACATATAACTAAAGTCACATTCAGTTTATTTCGAGCCAGTGCCCCCTTTAAAAATGGCATCATTTGAGCCATACACGGAGTAAAGAGCCGGCTTTGGGAACAGAAAGCCACCCATTTGAAATGTGACAGGACCGAGATTCATGTGTCCCTGTGACAGACAGCGTGTTCCCGTCAAGGTATTCTCACCTAATTAGGCCCCAGCGGCTGAGCGCTCTCCAAAGGCGGCAGAAAACACCATGCTGTCGCATTGTTTTTAATGAATTGATCCCATCTATCCCATTTGAGGCCTTGCTAATACCGGAGTAGGCACGGAACAACACGCAGCCTTCCTACTCTAATTAAACAAAGCCCCTCCATTGTCCTTCTCCAAACCCCATCCGAACCATTAGGGTCTTCACAGACACAAGGACCTGGAAAACTCAAGGCAACCACAAAACAAAATAAATAAAGAATATCCAAAAACATCTGCATGCTGATAAACTACATGGCAAACAGAAGGAGAAGTGTCCGGATTTCAAATGACGAAATTGGAGATCCTGCCATCGTCTTGTGATTTAAAGCCCGTCACTCCATTTGTGACACTCACAGACAGGTTCTTTATTTTCACATGAGTCGCTTTCATTTTGCTGTCCCGTGTTTTTTGCTATTTTAGTTCGCCTAATGCAACTTCTGTCACAAGCACAAGGCCAGAAGTTTTTATCCCTGGATTAAGCACATTTCGATTTGATGTTTGTTAAATATTATTTTGTATATTGTGTTATTAATCATGTTTTAGGTCTTTGTGTTTTGAAAGTCGTTTTGTTTGCTACGTACATACTCATTTTATTTGGTTATGTGCCCTGTGACCTTTATGTGGATTTTGCTGGGGGCGGAGCCTCTGTGATATTTCAGCAGGAGGACCACCCCCTGACTATTTATGCCAGGCAGAAAAATAATTCATTAATAAAGAGAGAGGAGCCAGGAAAACTCTGGCACTTAAAAAATGGTGTTGATTATTTCCAAAGGGGGTGAGGGAATCAATTTTTTTACAAATATCAAACAAGACCAGTCCGACTCGGGCCCTTCAACATTTATTTATATAGCACATTTTCATACAAATAATGTAGCTCGAAGTGCTTTACATGATGAAGAAAAGAGAAATATGAGACAAAGTAAGAATTAGAATGGGACAACACTAATTAACATAGAATAAGAGAGTAAGGTCCGATGGCCAGGGAGGACAGAAAAACAAAAAAACTCCAGACGGCTGGAGAGAAAAAATAAAATCTGCAGGGGTTCCAGGCCACGGGACAGCCCAGTTCCCTCTGGGCATTCTACCTAACATGGGATGGCTATGGAGAGTTTCCCATTGTTGTGAGGACTCTTCTCATTATAGGAGGGCTGTAGAGTCAGCACACAAAACCTTCAACTCCAAAGCCGACTCCTCCATTTCTTTATGGCGCCTGCGCCGCCGACTCCTCCATTTGCAGTTAGACTCGTATATTTACTATGCTGACACAAAGCACACAACATACAAGGCACGTCATCACTGCCATCGATAACCATTTTTAGCAGCCTAACCTGTTCAAGTTTGCTTTAAAGGCTGTAACGATGCCATGTTGGCTTTTCGATATTAAAGAAGTTACAAGCATTGAATAACAAACATGTGACAGAACTTCAAAATTTAATGAGGCCAGATTTTTATGAAAAGGATAGAAGATTAAACATTTTAACCAAATTAGTGTATGCGAGATTGGAAATTTGAACACATTAAGATTACAATTGGAACATTTTACCTAATGATTGGGAAAAGCTAGGCCCTGGACCATCTGTGTTATACATTCCTTCCTGATATAGCGCCTTTCACATTAATGCCATACAATGTCTCTCTCACACACTCACAAGCTCATCTGGCTGCAGCATCTTCTTAACAAGCTACTCCTGCCCACAAACCACTTGGGGGTCCTCACTAATGCAGACCATGGGGTGGCCGTGTACGGGCTTGTCATGGACAGACTTTCTGAAGCCACATCCTCAGCTCCTATCGCGTCCCGCTCGGTTTCTGCTAACGTTTCAGACACCTGCCTTCGGCCCACCTCTTTATTGACGCTAACCGGCATGCTGGAAGTGCTCTATTACAGCAGAAGGATGACAATCTAATTCAATTACGCCACTGTTTCCTGAAATAGATTTTCCTTTCAAGCCTCATTTCCTCCCATCCCTCACCATTGAATTTTCCAGTGGCTGTTGAGGAGATTCTCCCAGGCTGCTGGTGTGCTTTGTAATGTAACAAGTGCACCTGTAGAAAATGACAGAGGTGGGGGGCTTCAAGTCAAGCAGTAAGGGAGCTCCGCAGGTTTGTAATCTTAACCACACCATGCCAACCCTGAGCAGGGCGGCAGGGGGCGAGAGCCCATCCCAGCATGTATTGGGCACAAGGCAGGAACAAACGCTGGACAGGGTGCCAGTCCATCTCAGGGTGACACACACACACACCCCCACAGCCAATTGAGCATCACCAATCCACCTAAACCTGTGGGAGGAAACCCACGCAGGTACGGGGAGAACATGCAAAACTCTACACAGGGAGGACCAAGGGGAACTGTGAGAGAGCAGAGCTACCACTGTGCCAGTCATGTTACAGCAACTCACCTTATTGGGTCTTTTTATACATAAAAAGGTTTGTTTTGTCCACTCTCTCTCTCTCTTTGTGTTTTTAGGGCTGCTGATGTGTCACCCGCTGTGGTTCTGCTATGGTGGATGCCATTTAAATGCTAAGAACCAGAGGGGTCACTTTGTCGATCCTTTATTTTTTTTATATTTTTGCTTGTTTCATATCCATGCACTGCTAGAGTTGCGGGGCACACAGAGACTTCACTCTGGCAAACTGAAACTGGAGTTATCCATAATTTCCTTCTGAAGCATCTTGGTACAGAGGTCTGAAAGCTGGTATCAATACGAAAGTTGAAATTTTACTACCAAGCCCAATACAACACCAGTGTGTGTGTGTCTGTGTGTCTGTGTGTGAGTGTCTGTCCTGTGACACACTCAATCCCCCCACCCCCCACTCAGCGCTGCTTCCTGCCTTAACACCCATTGCTGCCCGGGTCGGCTCTGCCATCATCACACTACATTGGATTAAGTGGGTCTGAGAATGAGACGAGAAGAATGAAATCAGAAATTAAATAAAACCTGCACTACCTGAAGTACTTATGCAAGCCTGGCTGCAGATTTAGCAGACGGGAGCGGAGCGGAGCGTAGTTAAGCATTAAATTAACAGCTGCTCAAGTCATCTGTAGACAAATGTTTTGTGTTCTACTACCTCCATAAAGAACATGTTTAACTTACACAAAAGGCGGCTTAGAATTCTAATGGCAAGGCTCACATTCGAAGCACCGGCACCCGGCATCACGTACATAAGGTGTGCCACTTTCACGCCACACACACACACACACACGGGAACACAGCTGACTTTGACTGCGGGCCGACTCGAGAGCTCCTTAGAGCAAAACCAGAAGACCCAAGACTGCCATTGCTAACGCTGAACTGAGGAAGGGACGGGCAGAGCTGAGTGAGCACAAGCCCCCAAAATAAGACAGACTGGTCTGTAAACAGAAAGTCAATAAATAAGGAAATGTGTACAGACATCCATATTATAAAGAACAAGAATCGCAGGGAAGGAGGAACCACCAGGTGTTGAGAACCACAAAAGATGCCATTACGCAGGATAAACACCCAAATTAAGCCTCATATGATGAAACGAAATGCCAGTATCCTGCAATGCTCTCTTGTCCTGCTGGATTCACCCGCCAGCTCGACAGATCTTGTGCACCAGTTGGCATCTTCTCCCCGTCACCCAACTGCTGCAGATTTCCTCTCACATGACATACACATGGAGGGTTTAGATGAATTACTGATTCAATTCTGCCCGTGTGGAGTGTGTTCTAGAGTGGACCCGGGGGCGCCCAGTGATGCCAGCCACCCTGAAAGAGACTAGGTGGGTTTGAGAATGTTATAAGGAATGGCGCCACCCGTGGCGGGAGCACCAACTACATTTCAGACTGTTGTTGTGCCCTGCAGAAATGGGGAATCTGTGCAAATTTCTGAGGATGCTCAATGGTGCAGACAACCACACATTCAGCTTTATTTATTAGATAATGGCCGGCACATTCAGGGTTCAGACCCCGGGGGATCTCTGCCCGGGACTTTGCATGTTCTCTCCATGTCTGCCTGGGTTTCCTTGCACAGTCCACAGACACCAACAGGTTGCTAAATTGACCCCCAATGTTACGAACCTTGGCAGTTCCCCAGCACAAAGTGACAAAAATGTCCACTAGAGGGGGATAGCCCACAAAATCCCAGTCTGTATTAAGGACAAGCAGAGGAACTTTATAAAATAAAGATTTATTTGTACAAAAATACTGTGAATAAAACAAAACTCTGTGGAGCACGAAAGACAAAAAGCATTGTCCGAAAGGGTAAAAGCAACGCAAGGCGAACAAATCCAAATCCAGAGGCGACACTGAAAACCAAACACAGGCTCAAAAAATACAAAGAAATCAGAGAAGAAACACAATAACCCACCAAAGTCCGACGGCATTCAAAATGAACCGCAAGGGACTGTGGGTAGGCCGGCCCCACCTCTGGAGGAATAAAGGGTGGAGGGCACAGTACCTGGCTGCGATTGGCAGGTGACCCCACTCACAAAACACATGGAACATAAAACAGGCATAGAGAACAGAGCAGAGTGTTTATGAAAGGAGCATTAACATAAAATAAAAAATGAACAAGTAGATGAACCCCAGCTGAAACATAACACCTGATGTGTGTGTGTGTGTGTGTGCGCGCGTTTGACCTGTGATGGACTGACACCCTGTCCAGGTGTTGCTCCTGCTTTATGCCCAATGATTGCCATGCTCAAGTTAGACAGATGGATAGATGGATGGATGGATGCTCAGCCACCTCAAGAAACAAAATGGCACACCCGAGTCTCAAAGGACAGCCACTCCACCACAATGTGAGGACTCACTGGAGGGCCACAGAGCGTGCCTCTTAAAAACGCCGGCCTTCTTCTCACGTGCCTCCATTACCAGGAGCTAGAAACGCTTCTGACTGAAGAGAGCTGTGCAGTAACAGTGAGGCAGCAGATGGCTGGGAGCGTTTGGCCGCTTTGTACGTGGATTAACCGATACACCTGTGGGAGCGTTTAAAGGATTTGGCGAAGAGAGAAATTAATGAAGAAAACGCCTCGCAGCTGATCAGACAGCGGAACTAAAAAGCATAGGCGTCTCCGCGATGGCCACAGAGGAGGTGCCCGACCGGTATGTCCAAATGCTGCGAGGACGACGCTTACACTGACAGACGGGAAATCCACACAAACACCCTATTAAGTTCAGGGGGGGAAAACAAAGCTAACCAATCGTGCTAAAGAAAAACTCTGTGAATGGATTCTTCAGCGATATTAACATAGAAAACACGTCAACGTAATGGTCTGCCTTCTGATAGGAGCAGTGATGCAACGTGCTAGCCACGATGGATGTAATGAGAAGCCAAGCAGAATGACCCCTTTAACTGGCAAACTAAAAAGATGACAACATGCAAGCTTTCAGGGTGATTCAGGCAAGATGGAGAATAACCTTAAGATTGTGTTGACCCCAAAAGGTCATGCGATTCTCTAACCTGCTTAATCCAGACCCGGGTCACAGGTGGGGCGGAGCCTATCACAGCCAGCATAGGGCGCAAGGCAGGAACAAAGCCTGGACAGGATGGCAGCACAGGGTGACGATTCCGACAAATACACACACGCACACACGTGTCACCAAGTCACCAAACCCGCATGTCTTTGGACAGTAGGAGGAATTCGATCACCCTACAGGGGGAGAACATGCAAACTCCAGGCAGGGAGGAGCCGAGACACGAACACTGGTCTCCTAGATCAGGGGTGTCGAAGTCCTAATCAGTTTTCACTGCTAATTAACTCCTTTACCCTTCATTTTCATAGCCCTGTTTTTAAGGATTCAGTCCTCTGAATTGATTTTAGTCTTCATTAAACAGAAACGAGACGTGAAAGGAGCCAACGGACGACCAGCTAAACTGGAAAGTCAAAACTCCAGCCAAATTCACTCCAACCAGTTTCTTAACGAGAAGCCAATTCTGGCTATTAATTAAATGTCGTTATTGAATACCAGGACTTGTGGCTGCTCGCATTCTGCCACAGCAGACGGTTGAGTTCCTGTTTTTTTTTTTTTTTTTTTTAGAACACCGTCAAAATGTTTTGGTGACCTGAGCAGACCAACATGACCGAGACCTTCACCTTTCCTTATTTCAGGTTAGCTGGTCATGTGGCAATTTGTTTTCTGTCTCATTAAGGAAAAAGAAACAACTCAGGGGGCCGAGTCACGTCAATTAAAACGAAGGCAAAACAAGTGAATCAGCGGCAAAAACGGTTCACTAATTAAGAAGATGGTTAGAATGAAAACCTGCAGCCACTGCAGCGATCCAGCACCAGAGTTGGACACCCATGATGTGAACCCTGACTCCGGTTAGAGGGATCGGCGTAAACACATGTGGATTTCTCCTCGAGTGACTTGGACATGTAAAACCTCCACCGGGTTACAGTTAAGGATTTCAGGCACAGTGCACTCCGTTCACCTGCATACGTTTTAGTTTTCCACGTGCCTCAGGCAGTCATGGGTAGAAGCGGCCCACCAAGAAAAACTCCTGTCAGGCAAATGCTCAGGTGATCGCATTCCTTCTTCTCCTGGTTTAAATAAACCGTTTCAATATTTCAGAAATCGCTGCATGTATGCCGAGGAGCTGAATGTACAGTGCGGACATCAGCAGTACAGTCTAGGGAGCATCCTGTTAAAAGTGATGTGCATTACTAAGTCCGATTACTTTTTAGAGTCATGTGTAACCTAATACCACATATACTCGTGTATAAGTCGGGTCTTGAAACCAGAAAAATTGACCCCAACTTGTACACCCGTTCAAAAATGCAACACTTCATTTTTTTTTTTTTTACATCTTCTTGCCTCCTCTGATCTCTCACCAGTTTCTCAGACTCACTGAATTTTGTTGCAGCAGCGCGGTAACCAATTTCTTTCACCACTAAATCTTAAACTTTTAATTTCAAACCAGCTTCATATTTTCTTCTGATCGAATGCTCCATCGTAGATAAGGGATGCTCTTACGATAAAGGCGTATGAGGGTGTGAGATACAAAAAACACAAATCGAGTATCACCGTGTGGTCACGTAGGCACAATAGATAGAAAACAAGGCCATGTGCTCCATGGTTACTCTCTCCGGTGGGCGTTAGCATATCGTAATCTCTTGGACCAATAGCGCGAGTTTTCTGCATTCAACTTATACGACCAACATTATAAAATATCAGAAATTATAAGGAAAAATCAAATCGCAACCTCCACAGGAGAACTTCTCCGCGAGTATATACGATACTTATTGAAGTTAAAAATACCTGCGTTGTTATTATCCCAGCAGCACTGGGTGTTAAACAAGAAGCACACGTCCCCATCTGCCGCTCCTTTACAATGCCAAGAAGAAAAGTGTGTGCTGCATGCAATCCAGTAACTGACACCTATAAAGAAAGCGGACGTTTAGTTTTAATCCAGCCAGATGCTGAAACTGTGTGATCAGGTGACGAAGCGGCCTGTGCTCATATGTCGAACCTCTGGGGGCCTCAGGTCGGAGATTTAAAAAGGGGACTGGTGTTACTTTACCACACGTGAAGGGCACACAAGAGAACAATCATAGGCTTCAGGCTCCTTGTCATGGAGGCCGATGTCGACTTTGCTTATGCGCAGCGCGATAACATTGGAGTGTTTTTCCAAAAAAAAGGACTCCAGAAGTGGACTTGCACATGTAAATGGAGGCTTTTAAGAAACCAGGCTCCTCACCTTACTCCGGTTTAGTGTGCGCACGTAAACAGACTCGCTGTCACGTCAGCCAGCTACTGCTGCCATGAGGCTTTCAAATAAGCACTTTATGTGGAAGGTATGGAACAAAACATTCAGACTTAAAAAAAAAAAAAAAAAATTTAAAAAGAAATGGATGGATAAGGAGGTTAAGAGCGATATGATCCAGCTGTTTAAAAAACAAAAGCAGCCACAAATCCATGAAGTGGAAAGAAGAGCAGAGAAGCATATGCTTCAAACTTCTGCTGCAGCAAGACGCTGTGTGATGGAAGGTGCAAGCTGGTAAGCAATCTGTCAGAACATGGGCTTCTTCAGAAAGGCTGCGTTATTAAAAGATTTACATACAGCAGGTAGAGAGGAAGGGATGGCCTCCATGTTGACACCTGCCCGCCAGTGAACTGGCACACGCGGGCTACGACAGTGCCATGTTAATTCTGCAGGTGATTAAGGGGACAAGTGCTGTGGAGTTGGAAAAAAATATTGGGTTACTCGAGTGAGAATCTGTAAAAATGTATCATAAAAAAACGTAACGTAATGTGTGAAAGTTTCCAATTTCGCATGTACCGATTCAGTGAAACTATTTTAATCTCCCAGACGTTTGATAACAATATGGCCTCTCTCTTAAATTTTCAAGCGTAGTCTTACGTTTAATGTTACTCCGTGTTTGAAAGCCACAACAGCATCAACGAGGCCTTTAAACCCAAAATATAACAGGGTTAAGGTGCTGAAATGAGTCACGACGGCCGTGATTAAGTGCCTCGTATCTCGTGTGCTTTCAATTGCGTCAAATTACAAGTGGAAGAGTCAGCGATACCAGAACTTGAGTTGGAGTCGAAGGGTCTGTGTGGTGACTCCACAGCCCACTATAAGGCTACCATGATGGAGAGAGAGAGAGAGAGACGATAATAACTGAAGACAGACAGACCGACCATAACCACCCTTCAAAGTGGAGGTCTTTCCTTTACAGAAATTACAGAGAAAGCCGAGGTGGCAGTGAGTTCAGTTTTCTACACCATCAGAAGGACTTTGGGAACTGGAGAAAACTCGGAGAGCAACTGGTCTGGCCGAGCCAAAGCCACCACAGAACCCGAAGACGAGTTTGTGAGGGCATACAGAGAGAGAGAGAGAGAGAGAGAGAGAAAGAGAAAGTAATTTATATATGAAGGAGGACCCAAAAATAACGAGAATTGTCTTCTGGAGGGGCGTCAGTTCCGCCGTTTGCCACTAGGTGTGTGTATCAGACTGCCTTCTGCATCACGTGGCCAAGCGGCGTCCTTGAAGCGTTCAAGCGAATTGCATGATGCAGTGCGGAGAAAACAACCTGATTTGTGGCAATCGAGCGAGTGGCTTCTGCGTCACAATGATGATCCTGTCCACACAGCATTCAGTGTGTGGCACTTTATGAAAAATGGGATGACCACGGTTTCCCACCCCCTAAACTCCCTGGACCTTGCACCCTGAAATTTTTTTTTCTTATTTCTAAGAATGAAGAGGGACCTTAAAGGAAAGCGTTTTTGGGAGGTAGAGGAAGTCGAGAAGCAAACAATGGAGGTGCACTGTGTACTACAAGAGATTCAGAATAGTTCTGAACAATGGAAAACGAGGTGGGACAAGTGGATTGAATCTCAGGGAGAATATTTGGGGGGGGGGATTACATTTTGGAAATGTTCTGAGAAATAAACGATTAAAAAAAAAAAAAATTCTCGTTATTTTGGGCTCCCCTCATATGTATTTCTCTCTCTCTCTCTCTATATATATATCTATATCTATCTATCTATATCTATATATCTATCGAGAGAGAGAGAGAGAGAGATAAATAAATAAATAAATAAATAAAACTCAACACCTGTCTGTATACTTTTCACAAGTGAACTCCTTCACGATTTTAGATCGGGTTTTTTCTGTAATTTGCTTGAACATTCCGGTTGATTTTGTGACTTCTCTCATCGAGTTTGCTTGCGGTACCAATTCATTTGCGTGAATCCAAGAGGCACGCAACAGGACAGCGGTCCCTCCTCACTCATGCGCCAGCCTTGGGGTGTTACCTCTGCTTAGCAAGCGAACGAGAGAACTCCTTAACGGATTTAGATCGGGTGTTTTTCTAGAATTTGCTAGAACATTCTTGTTGGTTTTGTGACTTCTCTCAATGTGCTCAGTATCATTGTTTGCTTGCAGGAGCGATATACTCGCGCTAATCTGAGACAGAGGCTGCGGGCCGAGGGGACGGGGAAGTGTGACGTCAGGAGTGGGTAGCCAGGCAGGACCCTCCTCACTCACAATGCCAGCCTCCATTTGAGTCGCTCTACCTCCGCATTTTGCAGTGCGTTTTTGCCTCTGCTTACCTAGCGATAGCTGTTTGATTATTGATCTTTAAAGTTTGTCCTGTTTCACTACTACGTGGGCGGACGGCGAGTCTGTTATATATAGAGTGGTCCAGATCTAATTATGCAACTTTTAATGCAATGCAGGAAAACACCACAAGACATAAGAATTGTTTGAAGTATGTTGTAATAAACGAAATGGACTTACATTGAATTGATTCACTGATTTGCCATGTAATGTCCCACTTGTCCTCCATTCAGTTGGATACAGGCTCGGAGTAAAAAACGTAAGTTATAGCGTAATGTAAATTGCATAATTAGATCTGGACCACCCTGTATTACGCACACATGCGCGCACACACACACACACATACACATACACATAAGAACTGTACTGTTGATTGAGAAGGGTGGCTACTGTTGAAAGGCTCTTCAGAAAAGTCACAAGCTTGCCAGTTTAATCCCACGCTGCCTCCCTACACAATGCCAAACTAATCCTTTACCTTGTCTTTGTTTCAAACATATAGTACAAAGAAACCGCTTTCCTGTGTGTCTGTACCTGCAAAAGTGGCTTGGGACGGTGTGTCACAATAGAAAGGCATTATATAAGACACAGGTTCTTTCGTTGTGACCCCTTTTTGCTCTTCACGATCCTAACCAGAGCAGCACACAAACAGAAAATGGGTGGCTGAACAAACCAGTAGAGGCTGAAACTCCAAAGACGAGATATCAAATGAAAGAGGAACAACAATTAGTCGTAACACACGCCAACCACACGGAACAGAGCCTGAAAGCAAAGTGAGGAGCCGCCTCAACTGGCGCGGCGTTCAAGTATTAATTAGTCCTCCATTGTCACGGAGCGGCGTATTAAAATCTTCCTTATGGACACTTCATCCTCTGCCGTCTACCATTTGAGACATCAAGCCGAGGAGTATCAAGCATTTTGTTAAAACTAAACCAATTAACAGCAAGTGAAATGAGTGGCTCCGGCTTGGGCGGGTGACAAAAAGGATTCAACAAAATAAAGCAGCAGCAACAGCCTCGGTTGGCATTGATCTGTCATTCATGAGCTACGAAGCCAGCCATTAGCCAAATGCAATTGTCAAGTGTCAGCTTAACACTAATGAGGATTACGCACAGCAGAAGAGCAACACGCGAGAATAAACATGAAAACTTTGAAATGTGGAGGAGTGAGTAACGACCGCTGAGGAGGCTGGTCTTCAGATCACAAGCGCCACCCCCTCTCAGGCAGGAGAGAAGTTTCCAGAAAGTGTTTTACTAAACAATATTTTAGCAAAAATGCACAGATTTGGGACGCTGCAAGCATGGGACTGGATTTCCGGACACACGAGTAATGGCAGACTTTTTGATATTGTTTGTGGTTATCCCCAATGTATCGCCATTTGCCATGCAAACACGAGAAAAAACATTTCTTTCGGCTGTCGCTACAAACAATTTAGAGGCGAGTACCCGACGTAAAAATGCCTAGCAAACACCAGGCAGCACCAAATGCCATCTCATATGTAAAGAAATGCGCTTCTGTGATGGTGGTCACATGTGGAGATCCATAAATTTGCATAATTTGCATAACTAACTCAGGGTTATGGGAGGCTCGAGTTCACCCCTGCAGCATTCACCAAAGGGCAGGAATGGGACAGGACAACACTCGGTCAGAAGCTACCAGGAACGTACCGTCCACCCACCTGAAAACAGGGTGGGGTGGGGGGGGGGGGCGCCAGAGGACATCCCAAGTGAAATGGACATGAGGTAGGTGGCCAGTGACAGACTTCCCTGAAGAAAACCCATTCATCTCTTTCCATCTGAGGAATCACTTGGAATATCCTGACAACACTGGGCACAAGGCAGGAACCAACCCTGGATGGCATGTCAGTCCATGGTGGGGCAACCGTCAGAGTGCCATCTAGCAATCCACTCAAAATCAAATGTGGGGTCAATCTAACTGAGGGTGGCATGAGGTGTGTGCCTATAAGAAAAGAAAATGACTCCAGGCAGGGACCACCTCAAGCTGGGATGCCAGTCTATCGCTGGGAAACCATTTATCGGTGGTCTAACTTTCGGTCTGGAGCACCTCAGCCTATCTCAACAGCGCTGGACACAATCCTGCCCACTGTAAAGCTTTGTATCTCCATCCATCCACTGCTAAATGTAACTGAGGGTCACGGAGGAGCCCGGACCTACAGAAATGGACACAAGACGGCGACCGACCCTGGTTGGGACGCCTGTGTAGAACGGGTCGCCAGTAAAGCTCCATCTAGCTATCTATCCAGTATGCTTAATCTAATGAATGGGTCAGAGCCTGTTCCAAAAGAAATGAACACCAACTAGAGAGCAATCCAGGATGGGACACCATTAATTTATGACCAGTCCTGCAAGGTCTAAGCGATGGGGGCGAGTTTGGAACACCTCAGCCTACCTCAACATCACTGGACACCAGTAAAACTGTACCCACCCATCCACCCCTTAATGTTATTGAGGGCCACAGAGGAGCCCAAGCCAACAATAAAGGACACAAGACAGCATCCAACTGTGGGCAGGACGCCAGTCTATCACAGGGAAACTATTACTCCGTTATCAAACCTATGGAGATGGACTGAGGACCGGTGTAGGATACCCACGTGTATTCCGGCAGAAATGGGAGTCAAGATGGAGACTAACCCCATACCACATGGAAACCATTACCAGACCTGCTTAACTGGACTAAGGGGACTGGTTTGGGACACCCAGCTACAAAAAACCCAGCATGGGATGGCAGTCCACAGGGTCTTCCCAGTAAAGCTCCATCTAGCTGTCTATCCAATACGTTTAATCTCATTAAGGAGAGTTCATCGCAAAAGAAATGGACACAAACCCGGGAGAAACCAAGGATGGGACACCAGTCTGTAACAAGAAAAACCATTTACCATTATAAAACCTGTTTAAATTGACAGAGGAGCCAGCTGAAGATACCTCATTCTACACCAGCAGAAACAGACACAACGGACCAGTCCTGGACGGGATGCCAGTCCAGCGAGGGTTACCAGTAAAGATCCATCTAGCTATCCATTTACCTTATTAGTCTAACTGAGGGTGGAATGTCCTACCAGACATGGACACACACCAGGGAGCAGCTCATGATGAGATACCTCAGTCTATCCCAGCATACAGTAAATGGACGCAAGACAGGAACCAACCCTGAATGAAAGCCCAGCCAGTCACAAGGAGACATTTATCCGTTACAAATCCTGACTTATCTGACTAAAGGATCAGTTTGGGATACCTCAGTCTATCCCAGCAGAAACGGAGACAAGAGCGGGAGCAGCCCGGGATGGGACACCAGTCCAGTGGGGACTACAGACACTTCACCTTCTATCAACGGCATTGATCTGATATGGCACATACCGTAATTAATGTGACCCGGGTGACAGGAACAGTCCGAGCCATTCTCAAAAGAACTGGGACACCACCAACTGGGACGCAATGTTAGTTCACATCATCACGAGTAATAAAAGATGCCATCTTCCAATTCTGCATATCCTAAACAGGGTCACAAGGAAGCTGGAGATTATCCCAGCAATCATCAAGAGCAAGGCAAGAACAATCCCTAGAGATGGTGCCAGTCTATCAGAAGGTCAACGCACACAAACCCACACCAGGGGTCAATTGAACAATGTCGGGTTCAATCACTTTAAATGTGCCTGAATGGCTGTAAAAAGTGTCTATGGGATTAGGCAGGTGTGCCATCTTGTAATCTAGTGGGTCACCAGGGTACGTACTTTAAATTATAAATTGTAAACACGAAAAAACAGACAAAAACAGATAAGCAAACTCCTGTCACGTCCCACTTAGATGAAGGTAGGAGTAGAAACGTTCCTTCTCTTTGGCAACATTCCTCTGCTTTGCATTAAGATGTCCTTGACCTTTAAAAGGGCGCTATAAAATGTGATCACTTCAAAGGTGCTTAAATAATTAAAACTGTGAAACTGCCTACGGAGAACATGACTCTGAAATGATGTTCTAATGGGCCTGCACTCGTTTGAATAAAAAGGTTACATGAAGTGCTTCAGGTTCAACCTAAACACTAAAAGCAGGTGTGCAGCGGGAACAGATTTCAATCTCATTATAGAGAGACGAGGACAAAAGGCACTATACGTATGACCAAATGACACATGTGAAAGGCGCTATAGAGCTGAAAAATATGGCAAGGGTAATAATAGATATGAAATGTCCTATTTAACTTAAAGATATGTGAAGGATAATAGGTAGCTGGACAAAATTCAATGTGAAAGGCACTACAAAACTGAACGTATAAGAGAATATTAGACTTTCATATTTATGTCTGCCTTTATCACTATGTGAAAGGGCAATGTTAAACAAACAGATCAAAGTGAAAGGCACTATATGATAGATGTGAAAGGCAGAATACAATTGAAAGTTAAGTGAATGGCCATATTAGATAGAAAGAGAGATCAATGGGACAGGCACAAGGCATTATATAATTGAAAGAAACACATAACACACTATTAGAAAGAGACAGACAGATATGAAAGTCACTATATAATATGGATATGTGATGGTAATATAAGAATGACGTGAAAGGTACTAGGCACTGTATATTCACACATGTACACATACAAATATATATATTCATTCATACTGTGAAGGGTTAGATAGGCAGAAAGTAAAAACACTATGGACTATGTGATAGATATCTTTAAATTTATGTAGTGCATTTCATATGTGAAGAATAATAGACAAATAGTGTGAAAGGCACTAAGCACTATACAATTAAAGCGTATATAAAATGAAATAGATCAATGTGAAAGGCACTATATAATTGAAGGTTGCATGTAAGGTAATATTAGAGAGACTGATATAAATGTCATTATATAATTTAAGGAAGGACAGCTCAATGTGAAAGGCATTAAATGTACAATATAATGGAAGATATGTGAACAGTAATATTAGATAGGCAGATCAATATAAAAGGCCCTAAGCACTTTATGAAATATGAAATCCATTACATAATTACATATGAATGGCAATATTAGACAAATCAGTTTAAAACGCACTAGACACTATATAATAGATATGAAAGGCACTATATAATTGAAAGATACATTAAGAATAGTATTAGACTGACGGGGAATACAACAGATTTGCCCCAAGGGGAAATTAAACCTTCCACAAAAATTCAAGAAAATATAACCACCGCCCTCAAAATATTAATTAACATACTGCAAATTATAATAAATATCATCCACATATTCATTATCCGAGTTTTGAAACTGTAAACAAGGAAGAACGGAAAATATTCCCTGATCGCCATGCTTCATACTAAACACGGACACGTGAAACGCAAAGGAAATAAATAGCAGCAGGCGCGCAGGAGACGAGCACCATGTTGACAGTAAATAGAAATCAGCTGAGAACTTCGCTCTCTGGAGAGTTTTCTTTCTTTCTCTCTTTCTTTTTTTCCGGTTACGGTAGCGCCAGTGCACCTCGCGCTCCCTCGGGGATGTCCCGATCAATCGCAGCTCTTTTAACCCCTTCTTTGCCGTTTACACTCGTCTATGGGCGCGCGCGTGCACGGAACAGCTTCACACAAGGTTAAGAATAAAACCAGGAGTTGCGTTTTTCTGCTGACAGCATACATGTGAATACTTATGGACAAATAAATCACGAACCAATCCCCACCAATCGGGGCATGACGAAAAGAAAAAATGACTTCAATGATCGCGCCCCAGGCAATCCAGTCGGCCGCATATCAGCAGACCGCAAAGTTTAAAGTGCTCGGCGGACGCGCGGCTCCAAAGTGCACCTCGCAATGACAATCACGGCGGTAACGAGGTACTCGGTATAAATAATCAAAAACCCTCGATCATTATTACCAAGCAAACCAAAAAAAGGTATTCGGCCAGAGAATCACAGCAACGTTCGAGATCGGCAGCACTCCAATGGAGAAGAAGTGAAAGCGCACTTACTTGTCGTACTCTGCGTTATCCTTATCACAGCGGCCGTCCTTGTGCTTCTGCCAGTCTTTGCCATGCTTGCAGGTGGTCAGCAGCACCACGTCCTCCGCATTATGGACGTGGTACAGTGCGTTCCTGGTATCGGACCCGATCCCGGTCAGGTACCTCTTGCCCTTAAACACCAGCATGTATTTCCTAAAAGGGGGGATGGTGTTGTACTTGAGGAAGCCCCTCTCCCCCCCTGTCCGAGGGTGATCCTTGGAGAATAGCGGGATGGACACGTCGAAGTGGGGTCTGAAATTCTCCGCGCCGATACTGGCCTTGGCCAGCATGGCCTGGCCGATGTCGAACCCCAAATCCTCCGTGTAGTCGGGCCAAGTGCCCGAATATAAATTAAAAATTAAATGATTTCTACCATTGTTCCAGAGATGCAGATTTTGAACTTTACTCTTTAAGTTGTGCACATACTGCGGCGAGAGCTGGTCTCGGTCTAAAGTATCCAAGCTTAAGACGAACAAGCAAGCCTGACTGGGGTCCGAGGTGTAAAAGCGCGACCCCTCGATCGCGGACAAAATGTTTTGGTAACTTTCCGAAATCTTGTCCCCCTTCTGCTGCGGGTAGACGTACACTTTAAAGCCGCTCCTCTGGCAAAGGGAGAAATCAAAGCAGGACTCCATCCGACACTTTTTGCCCTTGTACAGGCTCGTGTTGGAGTCCCTCTTCTGCCGCGGCGAAAGGTGCATATTGTAATCCTCGTTGGCCAGCTGCTCTCGGGGCAGAAACGACTGTAAGTTGTCCGAGAAGTGTGGCCATGGCTGCTCCGGGCTCCGCAGGCGATCCTCACGCCGGCTCTGGTTTCTCGTTGCCCGGACTTGCAAGCCCCCGAAGTAGAATAGCAGCACAAGGCAGGCGCCGGCGGACAGCACGATGAAGTAGCGTTTTTTGGCCTGCATGTGTCCTCTCTGGGTCGAGATGTCTGCGAATAAATCCAAAAGCCCCCAAAGTTTTGCTCTCACCACCTCCTGCTCCAATCCGCCATCTTCCAGGCTGCACGGATTTCAAACTCGCGTCTTCCACCTTCTTCGGATTCCTTTCCCAAATCCTTCGATTGATCCTGTGCATGTGGGCGACTTCTTTATCTTGCTCCCCGTCTATCTATCATATTAGAGGCTGGCGGTCGCTGGCAGCCCCGGTGACGACTGTCGGTTCCCAGACAGCCGATGCGCGGAGAGGATGTTGCTTTTCTTATTCCGAAAAAAAACCCGGCTAACTTCCAGTGCTCGGCGCAGAAAACTCACGGTGTGAAGAAGGAGGCTGGCAGGCAGGCACGCCAAACCAACCAGGCAAGCCAGAGAAGAAGGTACAGCTGACCTCCCTCCTCCTCCTCCTTCTTCTCCTCCTCCTCCCTTTTGCTGGGCCAGGAGAGAAATCCGCGCACTCCGGATGCGCCGGTCCCCGACTGCTGAAGGAATCCCGGGTCTCTCTCTACAGTCGTAACCTTACAAATCCCTGCATTGCTCTTCCCTTCGAACAAAAAAAAAAAATAATTCCAATAACGAGATATCTTAGTGACGAGCCGCCCGCGGGTTGTGGTCCAAGCCGACAAACGAAGCGAACAAAGTAGTCGGTGCTCCGGCAAAGTAGCTGCGGCCGCTCGGCAGACGCGCTCGGATGGCCAGCCGCGTCCAATTCCCTAAGATTCGCTGGTTCCGATTGTTACACTGTAGCATTCCAATCCCTACACGACGGCATCTGACGTCACGTCACCAAGCAGCGGCTTTCCCATTGGTGGAACGTCACATCCGGAAAAGGCGGTGCTTCCGTTGCACCCATTCATAACCTCGACGCGAACGGCTTTTTAAAAAAGCGGGAGGGGGCGAGACGAGTCGACTCGACTCAGATCGCCGCTCGGTGGTCTGTTCCGGCTTGCTGGTGAATTATTTATTTAACCTTTCTGCTACACATTGATCGGGAAGGTAGGTTAGCTTGCGAATGGAAGTTTGGCTATACTACCACTAGCGGCAGCAACCGCATTCCCAAACTCTTCGGCTCAATGAGCGACCTGACATGTCTGCGGCTCCGGCGACAGCCCGTGACAGTGAAAGAACGCGAGTCCTCAAAAAACCGCTTCCCTTCTCATCCTAATTTGACTGGCGCAATCAAAAGACACTGCGTGCCACATAAGGATAATGTGTATGTCGCCAAACAAAAGGGAACTCAAAACTTCCTCGATTATGGGGGGGGGGATTGGGGTCCCTTAAGTGACATCAGTGATGGGCACAGGGGAATCCCAAACCAGTAATTAGACCGCAGTGACAGGACTGCGTGGAAACGGGAATGAGTCATCGGCTCGACGTGTCCTCCACACAGGCACACATGGAGGGCGGTGCGTGCCTTCCCACAGGCGCATCCTTTTATTCGTATTGTTTCTGTGCGAACAGCTGGGTTAAAGGAAAAGCGCAACTCGGTCTTTTAGAAACCTTCTTGTACATTCAACTTGGCAAAAAAAATCCAGAATCGTTATTTGTTTCTTAGACCCTGTAGATAAGTTAATTCATTTATATAGCGCCTTTCCATACGCAGAGTGCTTCACAGATACTTCGAATTATATGATTACGATACATGTAAGTTTTATAATTCAAACTAGCTGTGCTATAAGATGGGTTGAAGTCTAAGGAATCAACTTAGAACTCAGCGTTAATGTTTACAGTGCACCATCTATTGGAGTTTATTTAGTAATGCATGTAGCAATAAAATGCATTGAATTTTTCATTCCAACAGATGGTGCCTTGGACATACTGTTGTGCTTGAAAGTTTGTGAACCCTTTAGAATTTTCTACATTTCTGCATAAATATGACCTAAAACATCAATCAGATTTTCACTCAAGTCCTAAAAGTAGACAAAGAGAAACCAGTTAAACAAATGAGACAAAAATATTATACTTGGTTATTTATTTATTGAGGAAAATGATCAAATATTACATATTTGAGTGGCAAAAGTATGTGAACCTCTAGGATTAGCAGTGAGTTTGAAGGTGAAATTCGAGTCCAGTGTTTTCAATCAATGGGATGACAATCAGGTGTGAGTGGGCACCCTGTGTTATTTAAAGAACAGGATCTATCAAAGTCTGCTCTTCACAACACGTTTGTGGAAGTGTATCATGGCACAAACAAAGGAGATTTCTGAGGACCTCACAAAAAGAGTTGTTGATGCTCATCAGGCAGGAAAAGGTTACAAAATCATCTCTAAAGAGTTTGGACTCCACCAATCCACAGTCAGACAGGTTGTGTACAAATGGAGGAAATTCAAGACCATTGTTACCCTCCTCAGGAGTGGTCGACCAACAAAGATCACTCTAAGAGCAAGGCGTGTAATAGTCAGCGAGGTCACAAAGGACCCCAGGGTAACTTCTAAGCAACTGAAGGCCTCTGTCACATTGGCTAATGTTCATGTTCATGAGTCCACCATCAGGAGAACACTGAACAACAATGGTGTCCATGGCAGGGTTGCAAGGAGAAAGCCACTGCTCTCCAAAAAAAACATCGCTGCTCGTGTGCAGTTTGCTAAAGATCACGTGGATAAACCAGAAGGCTATTGGAAGAATGTTTTGTGGTCGGATGAGACCAAAATAGAACTTTTTGGTTTAAATGAAAAGCGTTACGTTTGGAGAAAGGAAAACACTGCATACCAGCATAAGCACCTTATCCCATCTGTGAAACATGGTGCTGGTAGTATCATGGTTTGGGCCTGTTTTGCTGCATCTGGGCCAGGACGGCTTGCCTTCATTGATGGA
>JANRMT010062845.1:12847622-12880773 GCA_026402145.1 Polypterus bichir lapradei | reverse complement strand
TCCATCAATGAAGGCAAGCCGTCCTGGCCCAGATGCAGCAAAACAGGTCAAAACCATGATACTACCACCACCACGTCTCACAGATGGGATAAGGTGCTTATGCTGGAATGCAGTGTTTTCCTTTCTCCAAACGTAACGCTTTTTATTTAAACCAAAAAGTTCTATTTTGGTTTCATCCGTCCACAAAACATTCTTCTAATAGCCTTCTGGTTTGTCTACGTGATCTTTAGCAAACTGCAGACGAGCAGCAATGTTTTTTTTGGAGAGCAGTGGCTTTCTCCTTGCAACCCTGTCATGCACACCATTGTTGTTCAGTGTTCTCCTGATGGTGGACTCATGAACATGAACATTAGCCAATGTGACAGAGGCCTTCAGTTGCTTAGAAGTTACCCTGGGGTCCTTTGTGACCTCGCTGACTATTACACGCCTTGCTCTTAGAGTGATCTTTGTTGGTCGACCACTCCTGGGGAGGGTAACAATGGTCTTGAATTTCCTCCATTTGTACACAACCTGTCTGACTGTGGATTGGTGGAGTCCAAACTCTTTAGAGATGGTTTTGTAACCTTTTCCAGCCTGATGAGCATCAACAACTCTTTTTGTTAGGTCCTCAGAAATCTCCTTTGTTCGTGCCATGATACACTTCCACAAACGTGTTGTGAAGAGCAGACTTTGATAGATCCTGTTCTTTAAATAACACAGGCTGCCCACTCACACCTGATTGTCATCCCACCAGACTCGAATTTCACCTTCAAACTCACTGATCATCCTAGAGGTTCACATACTTTTGCCCCTCACAAATATGTAATATTCAATCATTTTACTTAATAAATAAATGACCAAGTATAATATTTTTGTCTCATTTGGTTAACTGGTTTCTCTTTATCTACTTACTGGACTTGAGTGAAAATCTGATGATGTTTTAGGTCATATTTATGCAGAAATCTAGAAAATTCTAAAGGGTTCACAAACTTTTAAGCACAACTGTATGTCTCAGTTATATGTCACTCAATATGGGATTCATAAAGGCAGCATTAATAATTATAGTGTCATCTGTTGGAATGACAAATGCAATGCCAAAGTCTCTGAAACAGTTTTTGTCTTTTTTCTCTTTCTTCTTTATGTAAAACACTTTGACTTACATTGTTTGTATGAAAATGTGCTATAGAAATAAATGTTGTTGTTGTTACTAACACAAAATGCGGTGTCACAATGAGGGCAGTAGATGTGTGTTTCTTTGCACACTTTTCTTATATTTTTTTCGATGCCGCCAATTGTGTGTTATGACTAGGAGTTCCAAAGCACGTAAATCCCAAAAAGTTGCAAAAGGACTTTCAATAATGCCCACTAGAGTGGGGTAAGCTGCCAAACCCATCCATCCACCATCCAACCCGCTATATTCCAACTGCCAAACCCCATCAAGGTAAATAAGCAAACACAGAAGCTTCATTAAATTAAAAAGGTTTAATTCTTCCTTAAAAATACTCTGTAATATGTTGAAGCCCTAAAGAGCACAACAGCAAAATGGAGTTGCCTAAAACCATAAACGGGTTTCAAGCAAACAAAATCCAAAAATAGAACAACAAGTAAAATAAAAAATCCAATAAATCACAATACGCACGAGACACAGCGAAAACACAGAGCTCAGCACATTCACAATGAACCGCCAGGAACCATGGGAGACCCTCCAGATTCATAGGGCAGGGGGCGGCTCCTGGAGGTGATTGGCAGGTGGCACCACCCCAGGAAGCTTACATACATAGACACAATTAAAATCAAGGAACCATGCAGATAATTAACAAATGGATCATTAGTGTAAGTGAAAGAATCAAAAATGAACCTGAAACATGAAGCTGAACCACAGCCAGGTGTACCCTGGCTGAAACCATTGTGTTATGACAGACTACCACAGCGCTTTGTGACCCTGCAGTGTGAACCGTGTTTTTGGGGGCTAACGTGTTTCTCTTTCTGTTCAATTGCAATTATTTTGCCTTTTTGCCTCAGGCCTACCATCCACAACACGGTGAAACTTCAAGTGTCTCTCTGAGTCGCTAAGGTCACTAGGATCGACATCAAGAACCGCAGGTCAAAAGATATAAAAGTCGCCCGCTGGGACATTGTGATTGTCTGAGTTAGCGGATATTCAAGTACTAAAAAACCAAATGGTGTGTCCACTGAAGTCATGTAGATTAACTGCTTACTTTGTTTTTCGACTCTGCATTGAGGTTTCATTGTGGATGCAGATGTCGGGAACTTTGGACTTCCTGGGTTTAGACTTTGCGTTGGCCATGACTAAGGTCACATTTTCCTTTGCAGTGGCACGACGTTCCAGCATTTCTGACTGTTCTTTTGCTAACCTTGTCCTCGCAGATGTTATTCGGGGTTTTCACTCTGTAGCCCTTAAGTGGTGTTGAATGTCCTGACAAATTGCTTTGGAGAGGTACTTTACCTCAAAAGCTGTTACAGCTTTGGAGTTTTAAAACGTTTGGATATCATTTTCTGGCCACTCGCTTGCTCGCTCGCTCTTGATGTCTTTGCAGCTCTCTCTACTTATACATCATCCTCCCATCAGCCATCATTCCTCACGGTCACTTCATGCCTCTGGAGAGCCGATTTAGAATTTCCTGTGTCCAGTATCGATCCATCCATCCCGCTTTGCTTCCAGCTTATTGCAGTTTTAGTTTCATCACTCTTGTAATGTCACAACCTCTTGGGTGACAATTTTTTTCTTGTCAGCTTATACCTTGTCAAGCTTGCAGGGGCCGTGCACTTGGTCCCTGGCACGTTTGGCCTCTTTTGTCCCGTTTTTATTGTTCTATTTAAACTTTACTTCAATCAACTCAGAAACATTTTTTTTCTGTCTGGAAACTGACAGTCAGTTACATTCACACACTAAACGCATGGAATACAGCTAAGAGGGGCTGATGTCACAGCCAGGGATTACACTCCACTTTATTGTTCTGTTTAAATTCATATTTTTCATGCGTCTGTCGTTTTTGTTAATACTGTTATGTTTATTTATTATTCAGTATGTAGGAACTGTGTTATTTGAACATGTCCCTTATATTCTGTGGGTGGAGCCCCCAAAAGGAGAGGTCACCATGACATCACTTCCTGTGGGGACCACCCTCTGTCTTAATACAGTTAGGCCCAGAAGCATTTGACAGTGACACAATTTTCAGAATTTTAGCTCTGCGCCACGACAATGGATTTGAAGCAAAGCAATGAAGTGTAGACTCAAAGTTTAAATTCAAGGGGTTTAACAACATTGTATGAGCCACTTGAAGAAGACAGCCATTTTTATACACGGGACCCCTATTTTCAGGGGCTCAAAATAATTTGGACAAATTCACATAATCCTAAATGTAATGATCCTTGTCAATGTTTGGTTGACAATCCATTCCAGTCAATGACTGCCTAAAGTCTGAACCCACGGCCATCTCCAAGCGCTGCGTTTCCACCCTGGTGATGCTGTGCCAGGTCTTTACTGCCACTGTCCTCAGGTGCTGCGTGTTCACTGGACTTTCTGCCTTATGATTTGTCCTCAGCATGTCCAGCTTGGTTGAGGTCAGTTGACTGGCTTGGCCATTGAAGAATATTCCACTTGTTTGTGTTGTGAAGCACTTGGTTTGCTGTTCCAGTATGCTTCGGCTCGTTGTTCATCTGTCCTGTGAAATGTCATCCTGTCAGTTTTGCAGCGCTTGGCTGACTATGAGCAGACAGTATAGCACCCTCTACACTTCACAATTCATCTTGTGACTTCGGTCAGCAGTCACGTCATCAGCAAACACCAGTGACCGAATTATATTAGCAGTAAGGCCTGTCCATGTCGTGACACGGCCTCCACCACGTTACACAGAAGATGTAGTGTGCTACAGATCGTGGTGTGGTATAGCGGGGTCCGCGGCTCTGAAGGAATGGCCAGTTTTTAAATAAATAATCGCAGCACTCGCGGCTTAAGATGGGGTAATGGTAGTGTGACGGGAGTGGTTCCATGGTACGGTGTTTCCTCACTGAAGTATACAGGTGCAGGATCGCCCGTGTCCGTGATGCCGGGAACAGCTGATTGGAACACCTTTGCCACATCCCCATTATAAGTAGGAGAAGCGAGAGTGCGAAGGGAGGGAGGAAGAAAAAAAAAAAAGAAAGGAGAGAAGGACAGGGAGGTGAAGGGCCGGTGCAGGAGGAAGCAAGTGAGTGAGAGAGAGAGAGAGAGAGAGAGAGCAGGCTCGCTGATAAATGCAGGCAGCTGGGAGGAGAGCCCTTCAGGAGTGTTAGGCCGACACTCGGTGGTGGGGGGGGGGCGCAGTATGAACATGAGTGATCTCACGAGCTGGAGAGTTCCAGAAGGTGGAAGACAGCGGGAGTCAAGGAGGATCAGTCCATCCGGAGCTGTACGGAGTCGGGGGACAGAAGGCTACCAGACCAGCAAGAGAAGGTCAGCTGCAGCTGCAGGTAGGGCGACTCTCCTGTTGCAAAGCCTGATGCGAGAAGCAGGGGAGCCACCAAGCAGAAGGATGAAGGCACCAACTTTTTAAAAAGGGACTTTTTTTTAACCCTATTTTATTTGGATTATTTTAACCTCCACTTTTATTCACCCTGATTTTATGGGTTATTTATTGAACTTTGAATCACTGCACACTTTAGACGCGGTTTGCATTTTTAATAAAAGCACCTGTTCATTTTTACAACATCCCCTTGCTCAGTTTGACTTGTCCCCCTATATGCCAGTTCTTCGGTTCTGTTGGGTTCGAGGGCTCCTAAATCTAGAAGAGCAGGACCCGCATCGTCACACATGGGGCGAGCATGACAGCTCCTACTACTGTATTTATATTTCTGTTAAACCCTTTGAATTTGTGCTGAAAGCCCACACATCATTTGTGTAATTATTGCTTCATTTCCAATCCATTATGGTGGAATAGAGAGACCAAAGTATGAAAATTGTGTGTCAGTCCAGATACTTACAGACCGGAGTGTAGTCGAGTGGATGTCTCTCGAGCGTCATTGGGGTTTGTGGCTTTGAACTTCTTAATGAGTACTGCAAATTTATTATTTGTGGAGGTCACTTAACCCTCAACCCAAAAAGGAAGGCTTTGGCCTGCAGAGGCCCAAAATGGAACACAGGCTTTACAGGTTAAAAAAAATAACATTACGAATGGGGAAAATCACCGTTAAATAGTTTTGTTTTGTCTGTTGAATGGTAATTGTGTTTATGGTCTTGTGTCATGCTTTTTGTTAATATTGTATTTGTTAACAGTTACCCCAAAATGCTTTGAAATCAATTCTTTATTTTTTTTTTTGGTCCAGGACCTCCTGTCTCACTGATAGGAGAAATCCTGACATGTGATATACCCCTGGTCTCTAGTTATAGAAGAGGTTTCTGGGGTTTCTCCACAATTCTCCACAAGATCTGAACAAAATCCTCATTTGTAGGCCATGTTCAGACCATGTTTTGAGCAGGAAATTAAACCCTGTCACACACGTGCACAAAAGGTCATTCCACGCCAAGCCAGGAGGTGGCAGGGTGCAATAAACCTTTGTCTTTTACCTCTGCAGACCAGACAAGGGAAATTCTGCCCGATTCCAACGACGTCACTTCCACTTCCAGTTCCGGATGCCGATGACGTCACTTCTGCCGACCTGCTTTCAAAGCTGACCGATCAGTCTCCACTTGTATTCAGCTCTGTCTTGGACACAATTCTGTACACAACTCTGCTTTATATTTGCCTTTTGCACCCAGGAATTAAGTATACAGCTGGCTTCCCCAAACCTTTTTTCATGTGTCATTTCACAACCCTAATGATGAAGAATAAACAAATAGGTGTCTGAATCAAAAGTGATCAGGCGGACTTGAAATTCTGTGCGCCAAAGGGTTTACCCCGTTGGGATACAAGAGTTACTCCAGTTCACAAAACATCAAAAAACTGAGGGCCAGTAATATAGGCCTGTGGAGTGTCATTTTTACGCCATTTCGTGGTTGGTGACCACAATTATGATCATACTTTTGATATTTGGATCTTTACCTGTGCTCCCAGAAACGGACAAATGTCAGACATTACAATGTGGGCTGTCTTTTTAGACTATGTCATTGGTCAGAGATATCGAGGGCAAGGTTAGGTTTGATCCTTTACTAGCCCTCTATGGAATTTCAACAGAGAGTGACAAATGACACATTTTTATTATGATCGAGAATATTCAGACTTTAAACATTTAAATTGAAGCCAACATTTGAAATGATCTGTACTTTACCTCATGAAGTAAATGATTACCCCAAATTAGAGTGGCTTACTCCAAACCAGACTGCTGTATTCATTATTTACGATGCCATGCTGTGTTAATACTGGATGTTTCACATATCTGCGAAGTCTCCTTAAAGTGGAGGCCAAGGAGGCGGGGCCACCTGATGATGCGGTGGTGTGGGTGTGGCCCCAGCAATATAAAAGGAGAAGCATCAGTCTTAAACTCTGTGAAGAGCCTTGAGCATGGAAAAGGCACTATATAAATAAAATGTATTATTATTATTATGAGTTCTGCTGTTCTCCATGAGATTTCCTGCTGTCATTCAAGGTATTGTTAATGGATTTGTGTTCTTGGTTTTCTTCACCTTTAGGTTTTGCCCAAATAAGCAAAAGTAAGCCCCTTTTGTTCCGGTTTGGTCTGGTTTCTCTTTAAAATAATGTCTTTCATTATAAAGGAGCTTTGTTTTGCTATTGTGGACCTGAGGCTTGATGGTGTTCCTTCTCTCGGTCTCTCTCTCAATATTATTTTTGAACATTTCTGAAGGCCTATGAAGGAGGAAGACTGTCTGTTCAGTGTGGGTATAAGGCCTGAACCTGAGCCCAAACCAGAATCGGAATAAGTCTGGCCTTTTTGGTGAGGGTCTTTGGAAGCCTTAATGTTGGATATCATAATGCTAAGAAAATCCAAAAATAAAAAAGAAGATCAGCACAAAATCAGCAAATGCCAAACCAAACAAAATGCAATGCAAACTGAAGCTCCTTCTCTTCTTAGGTGGCCCCCAACTCCTTGGGCTCTGTACAACTGTCAATAATGAATTAATTGAGCTAAGAATACACAAATATTAATAAAATTATGAAACACTGTAGACATACTGTAACAATAAGCAATACCAAATTTTACTAAATTATATATCTATCTCTGTATCTATAAAGCAAATAAAAACCAAAGCGGTACAAAGCAATAAGAACATTCATATCAGCAATCTGCTTGGCCCTAGCTTGGCTGCTGGCCGCTTCTTTGGACTGAGTCTGTTTAAACTTGTGAGTATTACTTGTTACACTCCAATTCATGGTAATGTCATTTTGAAAAACAGGTCTTCACTGTATGTACGGAGGTTACATGTGGCTGTACCCCCAATGACATTACAAAGCCTTTTACAGCCCTGACTCGCTCACAAACCCAGTCTATTTGCTGACATTCCAATCAAGAACACAACACTTAGGCTCCATTTCCGTTACTCAGTTTGTTTGACTTCGTCTTTGTACAAACGCATGCCTTGATATGTCTTTACGTGTGCAGTTCCATTTAGCTGTGCACTTGTCACAGCCTGCACTTGCTGTGGTGAAGCAGTGCACCCATTAGAAAATTGGAGTACTGCCTCTAAAAAGACCCATCAAAGCCACCCATAGCCAGCCCAGAAAAGGACTCACCCAAGGTAGCCTGACCCCAATACTCTACTGGCTGGCTTTGGCCTACAAAAGGTCTAAATAGGGATGTTGGCCTGAACATTTCAAGACAACTTTAATGTCCAGAATTTCTTCCAAAAATACACTTGAATACCATTCTAGGAAGAGGAAAAATAAAAGCCTCTGGCTTGGAAGGACAACATCAAAGCAAAATTAAAAAAAAAACAACAATAAAGATGTTTAATTATATGATGGACAGGCACCCTGTTCAGGTGTTGTACCTGCCTTGTTCTCGATGATTGCTGGGATAGACTCCAGCTGCCCCATGAACCTGCCTTAAATAACAAGAATGGATGGATGGATGGACACAAATTTTTCACTTTATTTATGGCGGGCCATCAACAATGCGATGATGATGTTGTCGCTCCAGTCCTCAATGATGTGAGGGAATGTGGCTGAACAAACCGATACTGCTGCTGCACATTCTTGGACAACGGGAACACTGAAAAGTCAGGCTCATCAGAGGATTAGGGCCGTTACTGGGGAATTCATTGGTGAAGCTTCTCTGCAAGTCGAGTTCTTGTGACTTCAAAATACATGATACCATTTTCCACATTTTACCATCCGCTGTGAGTCTCTCCAGTTCTTCTGCCGAGATGTTACATAACCTCAAGGACTCCTTTAGATAAACCTTAAACCACTTTTATTGTCATCCAGCAGGCAGTCTCACACACACACACACTATATGTATATATATATATATATATATATATATATATATATATATATATATATACACACACACACACACATATGCTGAGGGCGATCCTCCAGCATGACCCCGCCTCTTGAGTCTCCACCCACAAAGAACACAGGAGATCTGTACAATATACATGGAAGGTAACAAGGCAAAATTACCAAACATAGGTTTATGTCATCAAAAATATTTCAAATTCAGTAATCAAAAAAAAACACACATTTAGGAATACCTGAAAGGGCAAACGATTATCAACAACAACCCCACACAAATGGCCCATGGCGCCTGAACCCCGAAACTGGCCTGTAAAGAGGGCTGATGTCTGCGCAGGCTGGCAAGAGAAGCTAGACAGAGAGAGCCCCAGCGGAGAAAAGAACGAAGAAAACTGGAAAATTAGGGATTAAGATTAGTGGAGTGGCACAGATGCCTTGCCAGCCAGCTCTGAACAAGGAGTGTAGCAGTGATTGCCACATTTCCACATTGGAGCCAGATGATCCGTGCCCCTGAAAGTTCAAGTAGAGTGAGATTAAAGAAAGAGGATTTCCAGAAGTTTACAGAAAGTGAGAAAAATACATAGTTATAAGAGAGATTTATGAAAATGAGTATTTTAAAATACAAAAGAGGGCACATATAAAGAGAATAAAGAGAAGTCACAGAGCAGAGCCTTGCTGTAACATAACAGCACTCTACCTTCTTTTTTGTCTGCCCCACTTAGATATGATCAGGGACACAGGGGTTGCCCGAGCCAGTCCTAGCTATCATAGGGCATAAGGCAGGAACAAACCCTGGAGACGGCACCATAGAAATATAAAGTGAACTGAACCCTGGACTTGTGAGGCAGTGGCGCTAACCGCTGTGCCACACCTTTGAGAGTCCTCTCCAGTGAGCCCACTACGTCACAACGTCTCTTTTTCTCCAGCAGTTAGCGTACTTAATCTCTGCCGGAGGCCGACACTTTAATTGATTTTTATATCAGCACACTTGACGCTTTATTCATTCTTTTGTGTTCCAAATTAATGCCGCATAAAACTGTGAAGGTGTTCGATATAATTATTTAAGAAGGTTTACGTTTCGTACTTAGGGATGTGTATGATTCAAGCCAAGACGCTGTTGAGCCAGACACGCCGTGGATAAAAGGTAAGGCTGGCGGTTTGAAAGAAGGCAGGGGAGGAATTCTTCAGAGATGCTTTATCATGGCGTGAGATCTTCATATGCACAGACGCCACCACGGAGACAGAGATAAGTGACGTTTGAGCAGATCGATATGAACTTACTATTCAAGCAGAAATATCATTTCAGCCAGGAATGACACATTTCTGCCAAATTCATTTACAGAAAATACGCCCAAGGTGTTTTTTTTTTTTTTATTTTATTTTATTTCCAGAGGTGTAGGGGGTCAGACGCGTTACCAGAGTTTATGTGCTCACGGTGAATATTAATGGCAGCGACGACACTAGACTGCTATTGAAAACGCGTTTTCCCAGTTGAATTGAATTTTGTTTTTGGAATGTTCACCACATTACCATCTCCTATGAGGCCATTCCCGGTGGATAATAAAGATTTATTTTCTGTAGGCAAGGCTGGATGCTCATTTGTTATCTCTGCTTTGACTGTAAAGAGGCCCGTGTTGAGCGCCACCGAGTTGACTCACAGCATTTAAATTCCACACTCTGCTCAATTTTTATAAAAATATCTGCCATTTGAGCCACGCAGCAACTAATGCTGCAGTATCACTGTGTTTGTGTGTTGCTCCGCGCTTGAGCTGCGCTTTGTTACGACACAAATGCAATCTGAGGTTAGAAAACGTCCATCCATGTCCAATCGGGCACTGAGGGAGCCGTACATGTCATAATTCAGCCAGGGTGGGCTCACTGGCACAGGCTTATATTCATTTCTGTTATCCTGACTGTTATTTGTACAGACGTGTGTTAGGACCACATGGAGGAACCAAAAATAAATAACAGGGACACAGTGAAGATAAAAACACTGCAAATTTAATCCCGTAGTTAATTAATTACGTGATAAGTCTCGAAATTTTCACTTTAACTTTGTAGTTAAATTGAAATTTCAAATTTAATCTCATAATTTCTCAATTTAAATCTTGCTTAAAGATGAAAAAGACACAATGAAGATAAAAACATCTTTATTTCATGATTAAAAGCACAGTTTTGACTTTAGTCTCAAAAAGTTTTAACTTTAATCTTGAAGCTATTTGCTCCGTCTCAAAGTTAGTTACTCAACTTTGATTTTGTAGTTTACTCCATAATTCATGCTGAAATTTCAACATTAACCTTAAAATTTTGACTTTAATCGTGTAGCAAATTTTGGGATTAAAACTGAAATTATGATTTTAACCTCACAGTTAATTTCATGATTAATCTCAAAATTTCAAATTTAATCTTGTGGTTAATTGAATCATTAAAGCTGAAATTCTAATTTCAAAATTTCAACTATAATCTTGCAGTTGTCACACACGTATGATTAGGAGGAAGCTGAGTGGACCAAGTGGAGGTAATTACCCACCAGGCCAGGGTGTGGCAGGGTGCACTGATCCTACTTCTGTTATCTCTGCAGGCCAGATACGGGAAAACATCAATGACGTCACTTCCAGCGCCAAGACTGATGTCACTTCCTGTTCTGGCCTCAGATGACATCACTTCTGGTTTTGGCTTTTAAAGCCACCATTATTTAACAACTAAAATCGCTTCAGTCTGAACTCGGCGTATGCACGTCACTGCCTATTTCAAAACCCTTCAGCAGCCAGGCACAACATACGGGTGGCTGTCCCAAACCGTGTTTGTGTGTTGAGACGGATTCTTTCGCACAGTTAATTTCACGATTAAATTTAAAACTTTGACTGTAGTCTCAAAATTTTGACTTTACTCTTGTAGTAAAAATTTTGATTCCAACATCAAATTGTGTAGTTAATTTCATAATTGATCTGATAATGTTGAATTGAATCTCATAGTTAATTTTGTGATTAAAGCTTAAAATTTGGACTTGAACCTCGTAGTTAATTTTATGATTAATCTCAAACTTTCAACTTTAGTCTTGTAGTTGATTTTAGGATTTAAGTTAAAACTTCAACTGTAGTCTCAAAAATCTGACTTTAACCCTGTAGGTTTTTCATGATTAATCTCAAAAATTCAACTATAATCTCTTAATTGCACGATTAAAGTTAAAACGTTGACTTTAGTGCTGTATTTCATGTCTCAATTTCAGTACCGTAGTTAATTTCTTGATTCATCTGTAGTTTGAAGAAAGGCCTGAGACACCTCGAAAGCTTGCATTTTGTAATCTTTTTAGTTTGCCAATAAAAGGGCTCATTTAGCTTGACTTCTCACTACATTGATAATGGCTAACACGGCACAACACCCTACTACTAGGATTCATCTGTAGATTTTGATTTTATTTCCAATGTAATCTCGTAGTTATTTTCATGATTAAAGTTGAAATTTCCACATTAATCACACGGTTAAGTGTGTAAAACGGATGACGCCAGCAAACAATCCAAAGAGGACATGTTGCTATGCAAGGCATGGGGACCCAGCTGCTTGACCCTGAAGGAGGTGCGATGAGGGCTGAGAAGGCGGCTCTATCACGCATGATGGTGCTGCTGCTGCATGTGGACTCTTACGATAAACTGAAGCCATATGGTTTTGCAGTTCACACATGCACTGAACACTTCAGCCGCTATGTCTTCTGGTTGATGTGCATCACTAATAATCATCCAAAACGATTGTTGTAAATGACTTTACCTTGACAGTCTCGAGCTTGAGAGGAAGCCTGGAGTGACAGCACATAGGCAGATGCGTGGAAAACGGACGTGGGGCGTTTTGAGGAAGAGCTGAATGTTTGGGGTGACGATGGATGTTGGTATCAGGGCTGGGAAACTGGGACAAGCATGGAATGTCTGAGGTGGACCAGTCTTTTTAGGGTGGGACTGGATGATCATAATTTTAAAAACTTTAACCATGTTTCTTCTTAATCTCTCATTTGTTTAAACTGAAAAGTTTCGGCTCCTTCATGCTTTCCTCCTCACTCACTCACTCTCTTCATGGTCCTGAATCGGCCCAGCTGCTCTATGGACTTTGTTTAGTGCCTCCCTGATTGTTATTTGGCACTCAAATCTGCACTCAGTACTCCAGATGAGGCCTCCCTAGTGTGTCATACAGCTTAACCTCCTTGACGTTAACCCTCAGCGTGTCAGAGTTCAAAGTAAAGATGGTTAACCCCAAGTGTGACTCAGGGAAGTCTAATATGATCCAATGGAGAGTGTTAAGCCTATATAATGCTCAGGACTGCCATCTAGTGGATAAAAAGTGATGCATGACACGGCACTGTTTGAGTGGACCGCTGTGATTTGCCTTGTGACTTCGGTCAGATGAAGAAGCTTCAACGTGGTGTAAGTAGGTGCAGAGCAAAAAGCCTGGATTGCTGCCGGAAGAGGTGCTGGTGAGGCCAGCAGGGGGCGCTTACCCTGTGGTCAGAATGTGGATCCGAATGTCCCAGTGCAGTGACGGGGACAGTGAGCTGTAAAAATGGCATCCATCAGATGAGACGTAAAGCCAGGATCCTGACTCCCTGTGGTCATAAAAGATCCCTGGGAATCCTTCCTAAAGAACAGGGTGTATCTCAATGTCCTGACTAAATTTCCTACCACAGCCTGCCCCCCCAAAATCATCCCCCATGTCTAACTGGCTAATTATCTTTCACCAATTCACCTCAATAGCTCATGTGTGAAGAGCGTACTGGCTCAAAATGGCTGCCATCACGTCATACAGCTGGACGCTGCACATTAGTGGTTGTTGAAGTGGCTGCACATTCACCACGTAAAGCACTTTGAATAGCGAGAAAGGCGCTCTATAAATTAATTAATTAAGAACTCCCCATACACTCCCTCGTACGTTCAAAACAAGCCACCAGGAACTGTGGGAGACCCTGCAGATTTACATTGCGGAGGGCACAGTTCCTTGTGGGTATCGGCAGGTGACCTCACCAGGGCCGTCTCAACAGCATTACAGGCCCCCGGGCATAGCAGTGGGCTGGCGCCCCTACCTACACAACCACTCAGCAAATCCCAACATACATCTGCCCAGCGTGCCCATTCGTTAAGATGGCCCAGGACCCCACCTCTTGGGAGGACCACCCACAAAACACAGAGCCTAACACGGGCAAAGAAAATACAGCAGATAATTAATAAAAGTAACATTAACATAATTAAATGACTCAACAAAGAGCAGAAAGGACATACAGCAAGACTTTGAACCCCAGCAAGGGAAGGAACCCTGGTTGAGATATACGGTGACACCTGACCAGTGACGGACTGGTGCCCTGTGCCTTCCTTCCAGGCCCGAGCCACTCTGGTGCTTCTGAAGCAAACACACCTGCAATTTCCCAGCTAGTCCACGTCTACTCTATGTGTCCTGTTTCGGAATGATGGAAGGGGGTTCCCCTACTGGAGTAGAGTAGATCTGCAAGGCAACAGACCAACGTCTTCCTGTCTTGGATCGATCTTCATACTAACTCCAAGATATGGGCATAAATGGGCCACGTGGCCCTTCAACGCTGGGTCCTTTCTCCCTTCTTTTCTGCTCTGCCAGTGTCGATGCCCCCTCAGCTTGGCTGTAGTTTGGCAAAGAGTGTTCTGTTTGATTTATTATTGTAAATATTTGGATATTTTAAGGCTGCAGGATGATAAACCTCAATTTGACTGAACTAATTCAATTGGAATCAACAGATGAATGATATTTACTGTTTGTTTGTCACTCATACTATAGCAACAGACCCGACACGTTTGCCAGACATACCCTCAGCTCAAAAAAAAAAAGAAAAAGAAAAAATGAACAAAGGGTCTCTTTCCTTTGAACTGCTATAAAAAGAGAAAATGCTAATAGAAGATAAATCAGTATTGTGTGCCAGGATGAGAACAGCCTTTAATCATAATGAAAAAGCTTAAAGGAAATCCCGAGTATGCCATCCAGTGCCACCACCAGTCTTAGAGGCTGAGCCCGTAAAGCAGCTTCTCTTTATTAGATGAATAATCAGATCGATGGTTGTGCCAAGGCACTCTTGGAAAGAAAGATGGCCTAAAAATAGGATTTCTCTCTAAAACTCAGATCTCTGTTTGCTTTATTTATTTATTTTTTATTTTTTGCCTTCTTTCTTGTTTAGAAGAGCCCAGCCGGCAGCTGTGTGTTAATCTAATGAAAGCGAGCACACCGAGCTGCCATTCCACTGCTGGCGACTGCTTACAAAGCAAAGCCCGTTTGCTGAATGTTCTTGATAAGAGAGGCGGTGAGGAGCTCATAGAGTGAAACCCAAAGCCATGTGCTGTTGGCCAAGCGGACCCTTCCTTTGAAGGGGTCATGACACATGTCTCATTTTGTAAACGTTTGGGAGCCCCCTATACAGTAACACTGGGGCAGTAACAGACAGGAACAGAAGGTTGCCTCATACAAATCTCTTTAATCAATGGCACTACAACTATTTCAACCCTCCACGTGAAATATTTGAGCTGCAAGAACATCCAACCTGAGGCCACAGGCTCCTTATCATCCTGGGAATGCAATGGTAAAGAGTTTAAAGGAGGGAACAGAGTTAGATACGTCCGTCTCAGAAGTATTTCATCCCTTGAGCCAATGCGCTTCTGAAATATTATCCTCCTTCAGGGCCTGATAAGAACATAACGAGAGGAGACCGTTCACTCCATCCAACTTGTCTGGCTTCCAGTCCCATAATTGCATTCAGAGCTTTCCTAAAGGTTGCTAACGTTTATCTGGTTCAACTCCATGCCTCGGTGGTTTGTTCCCGATTGCCACAACTCTCTGCATAAAGAAGGTGTTTCCTGGCTTCTGTCCTAAATGCACTTCCCTTTAAGTGCCACTAGGTGTCCTCAAGTATGTGATTCACCTTGTTGGATCCCCACACCGTCGCCTCTGCTCAAGACTAAGCAGGTTTAATTCTTTGGAGTCTGTCACAGTCCAACATGCCCTTTAGTCCCATGATGCACCTGGTCATTCTCCTCTGTGCAGCTTTAAGTTCTGCTCTGTCCTTTTTGCAGCGTGGCGAGCAGAACTGCCCCCTAGTGCATTATATAGTCCCTTGATTTTTATTCAACGGTTTTTATGATATGGCCAAGCCTTTTATTTACCATCTTAACTGCTTCTGCACATTGCGTACTGTAGATCAGTGGTCTCAAACGCCGGTCGTGGAGGGCCGCAGTGGCTGCAGGTTTTCATTCTAACCATTTTTTTAATTAGTGGCCTGCTTTTGAATTCATTTTAATTGACTTGCTCTTGAAGACTCAGACCCCTTAAGTGTTTTTTTTTTCCCGTAATTAGCAGCCAAACAATAATGAGAGCCAAAACAACTGGTGACCATCATACAATATCTGAAAACCAGTGACGGCGCACTGCTATAACAATAACGTGCAGTGAACACACTTGACTTGACCATTTCTAGTTTTCCTCCTCTTTTTCTGTACGTTTACCATTCATTGGCTGCTTCCTGAGAAGCTCCTCTTCTTCCGTCGGCATCTTTTTAAAACTGCGTCAGTCAGTGTTGCAATTACTTAGTACGTTTTTCTTAATTTTTCACTTAAGCTGGCTCTTCAATCTGCCTCAAGAATGATTTAAGATATGAAGAGGTCGAGGGAGTGACAACGAAGGTGGTAGGGAATGACAACGGCGCCCGTATGCATACGCCACGCGGCCGCCCTGCTGGCCGCTGCCAAGAGTTGATTCTACGATTAAATAAAAATAAAAAGAGGAATAACCTTGGAGGTCAATCATCACCCCTAAAGCAGACAGCAGACTTTGCGTAGTATATGCGTACCAAGTTTCAGGTCAATCGGTCAAACGGTTTGTGAGCTACAGGTGATTTAAAATCCTAAACAGACAAAATGGACACACATGGGTAGCATATTCTATAAGATATAAAAAGGTGAAGGTCTCACAGAAATGGTGATTTGCTCAGGACCCCAAAACTTTTAACAGAGCTCTTACAGAAAATCAACCATTTAGGAAATGTCTGTTATTGTACAATGAGAGCAGCAACAAGCCAAGGAATTAAAGGACGGGTTTAATTAACAACAAGAATCGGATCCTCATGAACCAACTGTTGGAGTGAAGCTGGTTGGAGTTTCAGGTCCTGACTGAGTTGATCTTCTGTTGGCTCACTCACTTCATGTTTCATTTCTGTTTGGGTGCCATTTAAGGAAAGAAATGAAGCAAATCAGAGGAACGACGAAGAAATTCAGGGGAACAAATCTCTAAAAACAAGTCACAGAAAGGAAAGTTAAAATGAAAGGAAAAGGAGTTAATTAGCTGCACAAACAGTACACTAATTAAGAAAAGGGTTAGAATGAAAACCTGCAGCCACTGTGGCCCTCCAGGACCGGAGATGGGGACCCCTGCTGTAGATGATGAAAACGTTGTGCCAACATGTGACCCCCGGGACATCAATAATCGTATCCGAGAGGGTAATGTGGACACACACAGCACAGCACAGGAAGGTGCAAAAATGTGCCAGAAGTGCTTTCATCAACAACAGTTTTTCTAAACAAAGTGCGGTGCCATTTTCTCCTTCCAATAAATAAATAATCCAGAATAAAAACACTGAGTCTATGGAGGTTAAAAAGTCATCAAATTAATAAATCATTCAAAATGGTTAAAATCCAGGTTAAAACACTCTAAAAAGCAGAATGAGCCTCGGTGCATCTCACTTAAAACGTCGTCGCGGCCGCTCGCCTGACAGGGACTGCTCAGCCCCCCTCCCAGTGATGAGACCAGTCCACCCTTAAAACACCACCCCCTTGACGTCTGCTGGGACCCCGTGAGCCCTGCTCCTTTCTTCCCCTGCCATCCCTCAGCCTTCATTGGGTTGCAGTACAGGACTTCACCTGCGATTTTCATTTTCATGATGCGAAGAATATTTCTCTTACGGTATCAGAGCATGGCGCCTCCTTGTGTCCAAATGGACTCGTTACCTTTAGAAAAGAACCTCTGATCACCACCTGTGTGCTCTTTCTTCCCTCAAACCGACCCCATCTGAGTCCTGTGTCACACTCGTGTCACACTCACAGCGTCCCACTGCACACCCACTACTGTATTCTTACCTCATTGTGCCTTCTAATAGAAGTCGTTATTTTCAGCAGTCGCCCCACACTTGAGTTATTTGCTGTTCTCGGTGTTTTATCTGACTCTATCAATTATGCATGTAAATTACTTCAAGTTTAACAACTCAATTGCTTACTGAGGAAAGGCTTGCTGATCTCAGCTGTAAAAGAAACGCAAGAAGCCGAAGAAAGTGACAGTAAAATGCGGAGGATTCCGTCAGCAAGTGCACAAAGTGTGGGGCCCCGCGTGTGGCGTCGTTTTCTTTCTCTCCCCAAAGGTCATATTCAATCAGTGTCAAGACTCATTTATTTGGATGACATCTGAACTAAAGAATTTTAATGATTTTGTTATTTGCCCTTTCACAGAAAAAACGGTTATTTGACCCATTTTCTTGGAGTTTTCTGATTGTCTGCAAACATGCAAGATGAATTGTTACCGAGCAATGTCTTTCTTCTTATTCGGGTTCTTTTTTTCTCCCATCCTTGAAACATTAATGATTACAAAGTAACTCATTATTTCTGTAAATGTAAACCTATGTATACTTTAGCCTAATTCATGCAAAAAGCTTTTATGTGTGGAAAAATAAACCATGGCTGGGTTCACAGAATCATTTATTAGTGTTGTAGCGTGGAAATCTACACACGCAAATAAACTGGTTCAGCAGAAACAAAAGAGCTGGTGAGGCCAAGTGGCTCAGGACCAGGACTGGCAACAACAAGGCTGCCAGTTCAAGTTCCGGCTCAGTATTCAGTGTTCCTGTTCTCCACTGCAAAAAAAAAATATATGTGATCAACCGTAGGGTCACAAAAAATGACAGCAGAAAGGTGCTAGGCCATTTAATCACCGTACACTCCAGTTATCTATCAATCAATTATATAGTGCCTTTCACTTCTGTTTATCTACCTGCCTAGGTATCTGTTTACTACCATTTCTATTTATGTCTAACTCTTATAAAGTGCCTTTCATATCTACAAGGCGGTCCAGATCTAATTATGCAGATCCAGATCGTCTGGATGACTTTGATTTAAGTGGGGACGACTCCAGTTCGGTGTGAAGACGATTCTTCATGTCGTCAGTTCGCACTCTCTTGATGGTCCGGGATTTTTCGGGTGATTTTCTATGTAATAAACTTAAGTTATAGCGCAATGAAAATTGCATAATTAGATCTGGACCACCCTAAACATCTCTCTTATATAGTGCCCTTTCTATTTAACAGTGCTGTTCACATAGATCTATCTGCCTGTCTATTACACACTTGCCATTTTGGTTTTGTCTCATTACATGTCTGCCAATCAATTACATGGTGTCTTGCATGTCTATTATACACTCTGCTTTTAATTTATCTGTTGATTGTGTATATAGTGCCGTTCACGTCTGTCTGTCTTAAGTGTCTTTCATATTGATCAACCAATTTTATAGTGCCTTCCATATTTATAACTCTCTCAAGTAGCACCCCTTCTATATCTACATATCTATCTTTTATATAGTGCCCTTCATATCTATCATATACAGCCCTTTCTGTTTATCTGTCAAACAAACATATACTGTCCTTCACATCTATCTATTGTGTTAAGTGCTTTTCATATTGATCAATCAATCATAGTATCATTCACATCTATCTTCCTGTCTATCTTTAACATATTGCCCTTACATTGTCTATCCATTTCGTAGTGCCTTTCATATTTATTAAGTATACAGCACCTTTCATATAGATCAGTCAGTTGTATGTTTTTCCTGTTTATCCATCTTATAAAGTGCCTTTCGTTTTGATCAATTATATAGTGCATTTCCCATCTTTCTATCTTATACAATGCCTTTCAAATAAATCAATTATATAGTGCCTTTTACACCAATTGACCAATTACACAGCACCCTTCCTCTTTTTCAGTCTGTGTGTCTATCTATTATACAAGACTATAGTGCCTTTCATATCAATCAATCTATCTAGGTATCTCTCTCATAAAGCGTCTTTTTATATACTTTTATCTATTGTACAGTGCCTTTTGTACATATCTCTGTCTTTCATTTCTATACAGCTTTGTGCAGTGCTTTCCCGTTCTCACCAATACATAGTGCCACTCACATTTCTCTCTCTCTAGTTTTCTACACATGCCCACCACATCATAACCCGCTTCTCTTGGCAGGCCTGTCTATATAAAACCAGACTCCCTTGTGACCACACTGTCTACCGCTACTTCCTGTCACCTCTCAGTCCAGGTCAGGACTGCTTATGCTTTAGCTCATTAATTCCTCATTTATCGTCCCTCCCAGTCTTTTGACTTCATGACCTACGGTATCATTGTGTTGTGGCACAGCAGTCTGCCACTCCTGCCCAGGACGTCTTATTTCTGTGGTGTCTGTCTGTGCGTCTTTTCCTCTCCTGCTCTAAGACAGCCGGGGGTATCCCACCCAGGACCTCACGTTGACAGGACAGGCCCAGAGTCTCTGGCAGACACGGGTTCAGACACATTGGCTATATGACTCTACCTAAAATCTCATTTAATTCATACAATGTGTGCCTATTACACTGGATGATGAATCAGTTCCTTTATGTATTTAGCTCAGACTTTCTAATTTAAAAAATATTGGAGAAAAGAGCAAAAAAAAAAAAAAAAAACTTAACAAAAGCTCAACTGATGAGCTGTACTGTGTGGGTGGCTATTGCTCAACATCTCATATTACCCAATCATCAATGTATGCCAACCACTCCCTCAATGGAAAAAGGAGAATCAGTTCCTGGGAAAAATCAATAAATTAACTTCTAAGATTATTGCAGAATCCCTCTGAGTGTGCAAGTGGCTCAGCCATACCCGGTCGGGAGTGGGTGACAGGGTGACGTCTTAAGGAGATTTCGATTAGGGGGAGGAGATCAGTGTCACCGCCCCTTCTGATCTTCAGCTGTCTGAATTATTGAATAAAGGATATTAGATTCAAAATGGTGAAATTTAGAGTTGACACAAGGCTTGAGGGTACTACAGAGTTATGAAGCGGCCACTTCTGTTTGGAGAAATACCAGAAATATTGTCTATGTACTGAGGCAGACACCTGGGACACGAGATTTAATGTCAACAAATATAAAATTTAAAAAGCAGAGCCTGTGAGTCGAGGTGTACTAACCATCTGACTGCATCAGTCAAGTCAGTTTCTCTGCCTCCTGTTGCCTTTTCAGGGTGTGGAAAAGGACTGGACTGGATTGGACACACACACACACACTATCACAGCCACACCCTCTCCAGATAGGGGTGGAGCTCCACAACGGGCCCCTCCCTTCTTGTTCCCAAAGCACTTCCAAAAAGAGGGGGAAATCCAGTCAGAAACCCCGACTAGACACAAAAGGGCCTTATAGAACATTTATAAAAAAAATAAATAAATAAAAGAGTTACTCTTCATAAAAAAAATGACCATGTAGCTCCGTGTAACACAAGAGCAATCCAAATCAAACAAGACCCCCAATACAGATTCCACAATCAAGGTCAAAGCCCAGCACAGAAAGTGAAAAAAAAAAAATCCAGAGATCCAATTATTCACAGAACTCATCCATTTGTATTTTTATGAACCAGTTTACCACACCGCCACGGACTGGCGCCCTGCTGTCCAAGGTTTGCTCCTGCCTTGTGCCCGATTGGTTCCAGCAGACCCCCACGAGACTGTTCAGGACAAAGAAATGGCTGACTGACTGTTTACTACAATACCGTGATTGTGAGGTGGGCCAATTTAATCATCTGTCAGATATTTTTTTTCAACCTGCTTGTTGCAGTACAAGGGGGTCTTTACAAGTGTGGAGAGTATGCACTCATGAACCTAGGCACTCTCTCACAGCCAGGAATCATCATGGAGCCCTTAAGAAACGTTAGGGAGCCAGGCAGCGGGCCTCATTTATCTATTATATACTGCCCTTGCTGTTGATTATATAGCACAATTATATAGTGCCTTTCACATCTATCAGTCGTGTTAAGTGCTTTTCACATTGATCAATCAATCCAATACTTTCACATCTATTGATCTCATGTAGTGCCTTTCACATCACATCTTACTGTCTACCTATTGATTATCTAATGCCCTTTCTTTTTGGGCCATCTATTATATAGTGCCTTTCATATCTATCAATTACGTATATAGTGCCTTTAATATCAAACAATCAGCTATATCATGATTTTCCTATCTGTCTATCCAATCTGTTATAAACTACATTCCCTATTGATCAATTATACTGTGCTTTTCCTAGCTGTCTTTCTATCTTATACCACGCCTTTCATGCTAATCAATCAATAACACAGTTTAGGATTGTGAGGTGGGACACTAATCATCTGTCCATGTCAGCTTGCTTGCTGCAGTACAGAGGGTCTTGCAAGTCTGGAGCGTATGCACTCATGAACCTATACTCTGTCACAGACCAGGAACCCTCGTGAAGACCACAAGAAACGTTTGGGGAGCCAGCCAGGCAACCCCCATTTAATGCCAATAAAGCAAAAGTATTGTAGCTGGGAAATGAAAGAAATGCCGGCCGATCCAGACTCTAAACAGCAGCAAGCACTTCATGAACAGAACAGATTTTGGCTTCCCACTGTTTCCATGTTTGTGGTCGGACTGAGACGCGACACCCCGGAACCCCCTACATCTAATCCCCCCCCCCCCGCCCGCACTTAATTTGATCCTGATTAGAAGAGGCGGGGCCTTCTCTTGGACAGGGTGTAGATGGGAAAGAACAGTTAGTAACAGCGCCTCCTTTTGGTTCAGGCGGGTATCGCTCACAGGTGCACACACGTGACAACCTCAATCGTTAATGTCTTTCCCAACCCTTCACACTGTAATATGCTTTCCTGGGGTACTGTTGTATTTGTTTATCCCTCCATCCATTTCCTGGACCCCTTACTGCAGGTTTTTCTCCACTAGTTCTCGGACTATCTGGACTCTGTGTTATCAAAGTGCACATGGGACAGATTACCATGTTATAGCATCTGAACTATTTCAGCGCTCATACATTATATGGCGGATTCAAATCAAATGTTTCTCTTAAATATTTCATGTTTTATAAATGTGTCAGAGGGAGTCAATAAATATATTTTCCACCAAACTGCAGTGTGCTCATTACTGCATTCCCTCACTGTGTGTCTGAACATGCAGTCCTCCTAGTTTCCATACAAAGTTAAATAATATTCAATAACTATCATATTATAATGATAATAATACTTTAAGTAATGAATACTAATTGCTTCATTAAAGCTCACCATATTTATAAATGTAATTGCCACGTTCTGTCATCATGCCTCATATCCGTATCCTTGCTTCCCTAATTATACATTGCTCCATAACTAATTATTGCAATCTCTTTTAGCAGAGAACTGGCAAAAAAAAAGCACCTAGTACAGGTACATAAATAAATCATTTATTATCAGAAAATGAAAAATGCCAGAAGACACTCTGCTTGTATTTCATTTCCAACGTACAAGCCTATACAAATTAGCGTGATACTAATAACCATCCAGCCGTAGCCTACGTGCCTTGTGGGCAAAGCAGTGGAAGCAAAGCTCCTTAAAATAAATAATAATTAAGATTTACCAACACGGAAGGGGTTACTAATTTATGTAATGAAATATTCTGCATCAGTAACATAAACCTAACATTTGCAAACTGCTTAATCCACTGCAGGGTCACACAAGCGCCACAGCATCGACTCACTATGGTACTGTGCCAGCTGTGCCATCCACACTGCAACAGTAATGAACTTGACTAATGCACTTTCAATACACTACATGGGATCACAGGAGTGGCCTGGGGGGACATTTTTGGGGTGTGGTGGGAATACACAAGTGGCACATTGTGGAAAGACCTACAGCACGGATGCCAGTCTCAAATTTTTTGTCGTTCAGCCATTTTCTTAATTAGTAATCATTTCCTGCTGTTGATGGCACACCCTCCTTTTGCCAACCTGCTTTGTATCTTATTTCCTTGACCCACAGCCAAACAATACTGAGATGCAAAATGAGCCAACAGATGACTAGCCAACTCAAATCTCAAATTCAGTTCTTCGAGAACCAACCAGTTCTTTAAAAGGGAACAATGCTGTTAAACATCTGACGCAAAAGGCACCTACTGCAATAGCCACCGTTACTTGACCTGTCTGCATGTAACAACAACTGGCAATGCCAGTCTGCCCGTCTGTCTGAACCTACTAAGCTCCCAGTGGCTGAATTTGGTTGAAATTTGACACCTATTCTTCAAGGAAGTTTGTGGCTCAGTTTAATTTACTTTGAGATATCTCGAGTAGAGTGCGCTGCACACACTATTCATATTTAAAAAAATCTCCCGTTGAAAAGCATTGGTGAATTTGTGAACTCATGCATCTTAAATCACAAACATGTTGTTTCTTTGACATCTTCGACTGCAGAATTAGTTTACCAGGAGGGCGAATACTTGTGCAGGGTTCATTTCTTTCATCTTTTACCCCGTGGACAGCCTCTCAAAATAGAGAAATGGCTGCAATTGTGTGCACTGAAGCAAATGCACCTCACTGTAGGACACGGGACAGGGCAGAGCGAGTGACCAAATATTACCAGCAGCACGCATTCCTGGCTCTGTTGAAGGTACAGTCATATGAAAAGGTTTGGGAACCCCTCTCAGCCTGCATAATAATTGACTCTCCTTTCAACAGTAAAGATAACAGTGGTATGTCTTTCATTTCCTAGGAACATCTGAGCACTGCGGTGTTTTCTGAACAAAGATTTTTAGTGACGCAGTATTTAGTTCTATGAAATTAAATCAAATGTGAAAAACTGGCTGTGCACAAATGTGGGTCCCCTTGTCATTGTGCTGATTTGAATGCCTGTCACTGCTCAATGCTGATTACTTGGTTGGATGAGCTCGTTAAGCCTTGAACTTCATAGACCGGAGTGTCCAGTCATGAGTCGTAAAAGGTATTTGAGGTGGTCAATCGCAAGTTGTGCTTCCTTCCCTTTGACTCTCCTCAGAAGAGTGACAGGCAGCATGGGATCCTCAAAGCAACTCTGCAAAGATCTGAAAACAAAGATTGTGGAGTCTCCTGGTTTAGGGGAAGGCTACAGAAAGCCATCTCAGAGGTTTAAACTGTCAGTTTCAACTGTAAGGAATGGAATCAGGAAATGGAAGGCCACAGGCACCGTTGCTGTTAAACCAACAGGTCTGGCAGGGCAAGAAAAATACAGGAGCGGCATATGCAGAGGCAGGATTGTGAGAATGGTTACAGACAACACACAGATCACCTCCAAAGACCTGCGAGAACATCTCACTGCAGATGGTATATCTGTACATCGTTCTACAGTTCAGCGCAATTTGCACAAAGAACATCAGTATGGCAGGGTGATGAGAAAGAAGCCCTTTCTGCACTCACACCACAAACAGAGTCGCTTGTTGTATCAAATGCTCATTTAGACAAGCCAGATTCATTTGGGAACAAAGTGCTTTGGACTGATGAGACAAAAATGGAGTTATTTGGTCAGAACAAAAAGCGCTTTGCATGGCAGAAGAAGAACACCGCATTCCAAGAAAAACACCTGCTACCTACTGTCAAATTTGGTGGAGGTTCCATCATGCTGTGGGGCTGTGTGGCCAGTTCAGGGACTGGGGCCCTTGTTAAGGTCGAGGGTCGGATGAATTCAACCCAATATCAACAAATTCTTCAGGATAATGTTCAAGTATCAGTCACAAAGTTGAAGTTACGCAGGGGTTGGATATTCCAACAAGACAATGAGCCAAAACATAGTTCAAAATCTACAAAGGCATTTATGCAGAGGGAGAAGTACAATGTGCTGGAATGGCCGTCACATGCTTGGCAGCCATCAAATTGGACTGAACTGGAGAGATTTTGTATGGAAGAATGGTCAGAAATACCTCCATCCAGAATCCAGCTACTCAAGAAAGCTGCCCAACGTCCACCTTCAACCCTGAGCAGGCTCCACCCTTTCTGGCCAGGAAAAAAAAAAGGGGGCAAGTTGATGATGCTACAATTTTCGTTCAGAGTAACGAGAGTAAAACAGGATTGGGAATGAGTATATTAGAGGGACCAAGTGAGCGAGGCAATATTGAGATGGTTTGGGCACGTGAAGGAGAGAGATGAGGGGTACATTGGAGAAAAAAATGTTGAGGATGGAACTGCCAGGCAAGAGGACAAGAGGAAGAAGAAAGAAGAGGTTCATGGATGTGGCAAAGGAAGACATGAAGGCAGTCAGTGTGGCTAAAAATGATGTGAAAGATGGAGAAGGATGACCCGCTGTGGTGACCCCTACGAAGAAGACAAAGAAGAAACTGTGCTACCATCTGAGACTGGTTGAAATCTAAATAATCAACGTAGACCTCATGTTTTTTAATCCGACACATGGGTTGCCCTTTTGGATGAGCAATTTTCTTGATTTTAGACTCTTATTTGGTGTGTTATTATTTCTAATTTTTGATTTTCTATCTGTCTTGCCGGTTTTTAAAAATATGTCTTCCTAACCCTAGCAACCAGACAGACACACAAACATTTGTTTTACAAAGGCAGATAAGCGGACTGTTCTCTCAGCTCTCTCAGCATTAACATTAGCGGTGCGCCATCAAATGAAATAGTAAATTGTACTGTCAGTTGTAAATTTTCATGATAATGCACAAAGTAATAAAGTGTACTCTATTTTTCATTCCAACAGATGGCACATGACAAACATGTGCACTACATTTATGAATCATATACCAAATGGCATATAACAGAGCAACCAAACACACAGGCACATGTTTTTTTTATTAAGGTAGAAAGTCAACAGTTTCCATGGGGTGTACTTACTTTTTCACATGACTGTATTAACCCTTAAACCACCGAAACTGGCTATAGTCAGTTTCCAGTGCAATTTGCCAGCACACTGGAGCAGATCAGTCCATGTCGTACATTTATTGAGCAGCCAGCTCATGACCACTGGTGCCCCCAAGTAAATCAGCATCACTGTCCCTGGGATTGAGCCGCTGCACTAGACTAGCCTGGTAAGCTTCCGCGTTGGCCTCTGTGTGCAGCCAGGTCAAGCGCAGCTGGCACAGTTGGTGATTTACTGAATTTCATCAATGGCGTCAGTTGCACCTCGTACATAGAATAGACTGTTGCACTAGCTTTTTTCAATAGTGTTTACAGTTCATTGGCAGTGTGTAAAATGATCAGTGTTGCAGTAATTGTGATGCTCTTTGCATGAGAAGATATGGGTTCCATTAAAATTTCACATTTTCTTGGTGAATTGTGACACTTCCTTAAAAAGAATTTGGTGTCCAGGGGTGCATTAACCCCCAAGTACATGGCAGCTTAAGGGTTAAAGGAACATTGACTTTGTCATTGAGACCAGTGGTTTCTTCAGTTCCCCTTCACCTATTAACCCACTGTTGTCTTTTTGAAGCCTTTACACCTGTCATGAACCATTCAGGCCTCAAAGCCTGCTTCTTGAGGTTTAGGGAGCACGCACTTTGATTGGAGACCATGTTTCTGAAGGCAAAGCCTTATTTCCAGTGTTTTAAGCACATCCTCTCCATCACTCTCTGCTTGCCTTTCCCATCTCCTGATCGACTTTGTCATTCCGTCATGGTCACCATCCCATTTCTTTAGGATGTAAGGTAAAACTGGACCACCTGAAGAAAAAGCTACACGGAGATGGAGACAGTGATCTGGAATTCAAACCCAGCTCTCCAGATTTGTAAGGCAGAGTGTATCATTACACCGATGAGCCGCCTGAAGAAGAACTCCGCTGAAAATGAGCACTTCCATATAAGGGGGAGGGATAATATAGCCGAAAGAGCCCAGTGAAAACTGATCATGGGTTTGACTTATAGATTTATGCTTATTTCAGGGGCCAAAAGGACCTAATTAGCAAACGAGGAGACGTTCCAGAAGGGGCCTGCTGGACAGAACTTTCCTTTTCATTCGGTATAAAAGCAGACAGCTGTCTAATAAAATATGGATGATTTCAACTCACCATCTAGCTCCGTGCTGTTTGTGCTGCAGGCGAAAGGGCTCCGCATGCCCCAGTGAGTGAGGTTTACGGATTCAAAAGCGCCTTCCGTTCTCCACCTCGACTCTAATTAAAAGGGCCAGTAAAATTCTGACCTTGTCTCCTCACATTTAGCCATCCTCTGTCTGTCCGTTGACCCAACGCACCTCTAAAAGCCCCTCAGATTCCGTGCATGCTGCCATGCAGACATTTGAAGTTTTCCACCTACAGTGCTATTCTGGCGGCTCTCAAGCTTCTTCTCAGCCCATAATGCCTTGCAGTCCATCTTCGATTTAATGAGTGAGCTCTCAGAGGGTGGTCGAATCAACGCTTCATGGGGCATTCTTTCGCTTCTGACATACTTGTTAGGACTAAAAACCATGTGGAGCTTTTATTATGACAAAAAAAAAATCTTTTTGCAGTGTAGGAAAATAAATATATTATATATTTCAACAACCTTTAAAGAAATGCAGACATCCATAGTGCTTGTAGAAATTTCCGTCTTGGGATGGATTTGAGGTCCGCTGAAGAATCGCCCTGCAGTCTCGCAGCTTGAGCTTCATATCAAAGGGCACTGCACTGTCACAAGCGGAATTCTGAAACGCTGACGGCTGTGCACGAGGTCACTTTGATCAAAATCGGTGCTGTGTGGACGGCTGTCGAGATGCCATCCCGGTTAAAACAGTGGCTGTCCAAATTGGTGGGGCTGAAAAATCACCCATCCAGTAATCACTTACACTTAGCAGAGGCTTTGTTGTCTCGCAGGTTTATAGTGCATGATAGAGAGCGATGCCCGTAGACAGACCCCAAACTCAGAACAACCAGCCAGTGAATAAGGAGGACAAGACTGAATGCTTGTCTTGAAATAAATAAATGTATTAGGAAAGACAACAATAAATGAATAAAAACAGAATGAATAGAGAGAGTAAATCATTAAAAATGTAATGCTTATCTCTTTACAAGTCAAGTTGCGGAGCATGCACTGGTCCAGCGTGTTGCCGCACCCACTACATGACGAAATAACTCAGGATCACGGTTGGCAACCCCCCCAGCAGACACGCGGTCCAGTCCCACCCTCCGGAAATGACCCTCTATCTGCCACAGCCAGCTGTTTCGTGGGCCTGGTCCAGCCACTCGGGTCCCCAACAATGAGGATCTTACGAGCTGATCACCCTCTGGGAAATGCGCCACAAAGCCGTAGTGCCGTAACTAACGCTCCCTCACAATGCAGGTAATATGCCTCATTCAGGACCCTGTATAAGTTAAACCAGCAATACCCAAGGACCCCCCTGAAGGAGTCCAGTCTTCGTCTCAGGTCACTGGAGAGCGTCCATGTCTCGCAACCATATAGTAAGACAGGAAGCATCGGGACTCTGAAGACTTGGACCCTCGTCCTTTTGCTGAGATATCGGGAGCGCCACACACCCCTTTCCAGTGACCTCATGACCCCCCATGCTCTCCAAATCAGTCTACTGACTTCATAGGTAGAGTCACATGAACGTCAACACTCTCTCCGCAGACAGACACACTGCTGATGGCCGTGCCCAAGAGCTCGTTAAAGGCCTGGATCTTTGACCTCTGTGTTTTTCCCAGTTGATTCTGGGGTCCGTCAGTGTGGTGTGTTCTGCTCCTACACTGTTCAATGCTTGTATGGACTGGGTGTTGGGCAGAGTCATGGGGTCCAGTGGCCGTGGGGCATCTGTTCGTGAGGAAAGAATCACTGATCTTGACTTTGCTGACGATGCTGTGATCTTCGCGGAGGCTCTGATCAGGGCGCTCGAGAGACCGAGTGAGAAGTCTGAAAGTCTGGGCTTGCAAGGGTCCAAAAAAAAAAAAAACAACATCCAGGCCTTATCTCTATGCATTTATTTAAATTTATTTCAAAATGTATTTATTTCAACAATGCTGCACACAATATGAAATACACCTTAAAAAAAATTATATAATTTTCATCTGTCAAAGTTGATAGGTCAGGCTCTAGCGAGTACTCTGTCTTGATTGGTCGATCGTCGGCAGGGGAGACGCTCACAGTTGCCACTTTGCACAAACCTATAAACCATAGGACTGACAAGGCAAGCCATCCACACACTCATAGTTGTGCCCGTGTGCGTCCAGAGTAGGATACGAGTGCAAGAGAAAGTTGGTCTGAATTACTAAAGCAGCTAATTTAAGAAGCTCGGAATTCAGCATCCTCTCAGGAATTTGTTTTGGAAGTGTCAGCCTATAACAACAACAACATTTATTTATATAGCACGTTTTCATACAAAAAAAAAATGTAGCTCAAAGTGCTTTACAAAATGAAGAACAGAAAAATAGAAAACACGATAAAAAATAAACATAAGTCAACATTAATTAACATAGAATAAGTAAGGTCCGATGGCCAGAAAAAAAAAAAAAAAACTCCAGAGGCTGGAGAAAGAAAAAAAAAAATCTGTAGGGATTCCAGACCAAGAGACCACCCAGTCCCCTCTGGGCAATCTACCATAAATGTACTATAAATGTAAAGCTTGATGGACAAAGGATTTACAGACAGTTCACCAAGCGAAACAGGGCACTTGCTGCAACGTAGAAGGCGGGATGATGTGTACCAGACATGCAAAATGGACAAAAACTGAAAGGAACACAGCCAACAGGCAAGAGTCAGAAACGGGGAGATCCAAAGATACGTGCGCCAAAGCCAAAGAGCAACCCCGGGAATTGTAATCAAACACTCGCTAAGCTCCTTTACTAAGGCTACGTCCACACCACTACAGTCTGGTTCAAAAACGCAGACATTAGTCTCTGTTTCTGCCTTTCATCTAAATTACTCCAGTGTTTCTAAATCCTAAAAATAAAAAAAGGATTCCAAAGCCGTATACGTCTGAGAAGGCCGTCTCAGTGTTACACTACAGACAGGTGAAAACACAGAGTGATGGTGTATTTATATCACGTAAGTTGACAGCAGTCACAAGTTTTTAATACATTCGGTTCTTACCTTCATAATTGTGGATGTAGCTTGACACACATACAGTAGTTTGAAGCCTTCTCCTTTAAAGCTCCTGATATTTGGCACAATGTTTGAATAATGCGTTTGCCGTACGTCGTCACACACGTGTGATTAGGGGACAGCCTAAAGGTTCAATTCAGGGTGTGGAAACACAGGGAAAAAGGGCTGGTAGAGAGTGCTAATTCTCTCTCCGTTTCCCACAGAACCATGGAAGACTAAATAACTTTCTACAAACACTTCTGCCCCTCCTGCCTTTATATAAAGCTATTGTTCTTCCATTTACCGACTGTCTTTTGTTATTTTTTCAGATATAAAAAGACCAGTATTAGTCCTTTGTGATTACTCTCTGCCAGACAATATACAGGGCCAATTCCCAACTCTATTTTTGTGTACTGCCAAATTTATTTTATTTTTTATTGTAATCATTTCCATACAGATTGATCAATTTTTACAAAAAAGAGGATTAAAAACAATTCAACCAACCCCCACCCCTGAGAAAGAGAGCATGGGCAACGGAGTAAAACTTAAAGCTGGTCAAAATACATAAATTGATGAGTTTAAAAAAAAAAAAAAATGGGAAGAGAATCTATTTCCTCAGTGCTTTAAGAGCTTATTCTAAAACATTATTGATTAGATCCTGCCAGGTTTTGAAAAAGTTCTGTACAGATGCTCTAACTGAGAATTACATTTTTTCCAATTTCAAATAGTATAAAACATCAGTTACCCACTGACTTAAAAGAGGAGAGTTAGGATTCTTCCAGTTTAGCTAAATACGTCTGAGTGACAATAGTGTAAGTGAAGGCCATTACAGATAGTTTGTCCTTCTCCACTTTAAGCCCCTCTGGTAGCCCCCCAAACACAGCTGTTAATGGGTTAGGAGGGATTGACACACCAAGGCTGTCTGAAAGGCACTTAAAACGTTTTGTCCAGAATTAAGTTAATTTGGTGGAGGCCCAAAACATGTGACCTGGTGAGGCTGGGACTCGATTGCAGCGTTCGCAAGTGGGATCTTGCCCTGGAAACATTTTGGACAGTTTTAAGCTCGATATATAATTTTGAGTTGAATAATTGTATGCTTTGTGCATATGGAGCTCGAGTGAATTCTCTGCATTGCTACCTTCCACTCCTTTTCTGACATGCTGATCTTTTGCCCATTGTCCTCTTGGACCTTTAAAAGAGAGGGACTGTAAAATAGTTTTATATATTACAGAAATGCTATCCGAGTCCTCCAAACTCAGCAATATTTTTCCAGCATGGTGGAAGGTATGAGATGAGGGAAATTGGGCAGGTTCTGTTTAACAAAGTTTCTAATTTGAAGATAGTGAAAGAAATGTGTTGCTGGAAAGTTACATTTGGAATGTAATTGTTCATAGGATGCAAAGATGTTGTCTATATGAAGAACTCTAAGCAATTTAACCCCAAATGTTTTCCAGATATTAAAAACTGCATATGTTTGCGAGGGTTGAAAGAAGTGCAGAGGTGCCACAGATAAAAGATTCTCCATCTTAAAATTCTTTCTACATTGGTTCCATGTTCTGAGTGAGTGAAGCACAATTGGGTTATTAATATATTGCCGATAACTTGCATTTATTGGGACACAAAGCAGGGAATATAAAGAAGTACTGCAGGATTTTATTTCTATTGCGGACCAGGCCTGTGTATGTTCATCTATTTGTGTCCATTTTTTTTTTATAGCTTGTATGTTTGATGCCCAGTAATAAAACTGAAAGTTAGGTAGAGCCATGCCACCTTCTGCCTTAGGTCTTTGTAGGGTTGCTCTTTGGATACGTGGATGTTTTAAGTTCCAAATAAATGAGGTTACGGATGAATCTAATTGCTTAAAAAATGATTTATTGATGTATATTGGAATGTTTTGAAATAAAAACAGAAGCTTAGCAAGGATATTCATCTTAAGAACGCAATTCTTCCAGCTAGAGTGAGATGGAGGGTGGACCATCTATACAAGTCTTGCTTAACTTTTTCCATACAGACGATGAAATTTTGTTGATAAACAGCTTTATATTTACTTGTGATGTTTAACCCGAGGTATTTAAACTATTCTGCAATGATAAAAAGGGAAGGTGTCCAATCTGATAGTGTATGCTTAAGAATTCACTCGAAAGAGTACACTTTTATTCAAATTAATTCTGAGAGCAGAGATCTTTTGAAATTCTGTAAGTGCTGTTAAGACTGCAGGCTCAGTATTTTGTGGGTCAGATATATACAGTACCATATCATCTGCATAGAGAGAATCCTTCTGTTCAAGTCCTTCTCTGATAATCCCCTTTATCTGATAAGCATTTCGACAGTGAACTGCCAGTGGTTCAGTGGCGATTGCAAATAGCAGTGGTGACAAGGGGCATCCTTGTCTGGTACCTCATTCTACAGGGTGGGCCATTTATATGGATACACCTTAATAAAATGGGAATGGTTGGCGATATTAACTTCCTGTTTGTGGCACATTAGTATATGTGAGGGGGGAAACTTTTCAAGATGGGTGGTGACCATGGTGGCCATTTTGGATCCAACTTTTGTTTTTTCAATAGGAAGAGGGTCATGTGACACATCAAACGTATTGGGAATTTCACAAGAAAAACAATGGTGTGCTTGGTTTTAACGTAACTTTATTCTTTCATGAGTTATTTACAAGTTTCTGACCACTTATAAAATGT
>JANRMT010062845.1:12829322-12840486 GCA_026402145.1 Polypterus bichir lapradei | reverse complement strand
GAAAGTTCAATATGGCGGCCGACAGTGGCGTCATACCATCGAAATAACAACGTACATAGGTTTCGGTTAGCGCAGGGAATCCGCCTACCAAATTTCGTTAAGATGGGGCCATAAATAAAGTTCAACATGGCGGATGTTGTCGACCATTATCGACCGTTATGACCGTTACGTGTAGAATTTCGAAATGAAACCTGCTTAACTTTTGTAAGTAATGTGTAAGGAATGAGCCTGCCAAATTTCAGCCTTCTACCTAGACGGGAAGTTGGAGAATTAGTGACATTGGAAAGTTCAATATAGCGGCTGACAGTGGCGTCATACCACCGAAATAAGTATGTACATTGGTTTCGGTTAGCGCAGGGAAGCCGCCTACCAAATTTCGTGAAGATGGGGCCATGAATAAGAAAGTTCAACATGGCGGACATTGTTGACCGTTACGCGTAGAATTTCGAAATGAAACCTGCTTAACTTTTGTAAGTAAGCTGTAAAGAATGAGCCTGCCAAATTTCAGCCTTCTACCTACACGGGAAGTTGGAAAATTAGTGACTTTGGAAAGTTCAATATGGCGGCCGACAGTGGCGTCATACCATTGAAATAAGTACATACATCGGTTTCGGTTAGCGCAGGGAAGCCGCCTACCAAATTTCGTGAAGATGGTGCCATAAATAAGAAAGTTCAACATGGCGGACGTTGTCGACCGTTATGACCGTTACGTGTAGAATTTCAAAATGAAACCTGCTTAACTTTTGTAAGTAAGCTGTAAGGAATAAGCCTGCCAAATTTCAGCCTTCTACCTACACGGGAAGTTGGAGAATTAGTGATGAGTGAGTGAGTGAGTGAGTGAGTGAGTGAGTCAGTCAGTGAGGGCTTTGCCTTTTATTAGTATAGATATATATATAATCCAATAAAATAAAAACTTAAAGGGGCTAAATGGAAAGCTAGACAGTTATAAAATATATTTTTAGAATATAAAATAAGGAACATTGGCTGTGAAATAATTGAAAATCAGAGTATACTACAATTTGCAGTTCTGTAGTAACCATCATGTAATATACAGTATATACTTCAGATTAATCTTTAAACTATATGTCTGAACTACATATACAGTACAGTACATTTTATTGAGAGATATATATGTCCACATATTTTTGAGTCAACTGCAATGTATTTCATTTTTGTAACTGGGTTGCAAAACGAGCCAACAGGTAAGTTGGGGGCTCAAACTCTTTCTTAATTAGAAGACAATTTTTGTTGTTAATGAAGCACATGGAGTCTTTGTGCTCTCATTCTGCCATTTCTAAAACTGCTGATTTCTATTTTTCTGAGGAGACCATCAAAATGTTTGTGGACCACTGCATGTTAATGTTTTTCAGGCCTTTCTTTTATCAGGGTCTCCTATTTTGAATATTTTTTTGCACCTCACCTAAGGATTATCCGTGTAAACGTTCTGTCGCTATTTTTTTTTTTTTAACTCCAAGGAATCCATCAGCTTCATTTATTCTTTTATAACACTTTTGTTTAAGATTTTGATTTATTTATTTTACAGCCGTATTTTTTTTTTTTTTTTTTTTTAACGTCGCCATGACTGTCCCGGAGTGGGTGTGTCCTCAGGAGGTCATGGCTTTGTCAAATACAATGCAACTACTGAATATGAAAAGGTCACTAGGTTACAATTCCTCATCCAACTACACAGATTCCAAAACCCTTCAAATCTCTTGAAAACTTTTGTTTTGTTTCTCTGGGCTTTGAACTGTGCAGTTCTTCTTGACTTCGGCTACTCAGTTGTTCTCCTGCTTCTGACCCTCTATTTATTTTTTGTCCTTTCCTTCCAGACACCCTCTGAAGTTTCGTGCCAGCTCAAATATTTTATTCACACCAATGCTGTATGGTAGACACACAAGTGCAAATGGGATCAGGTCAGCTGGTCATCTGCTGGCTCACTTTGCACCTTATTATTGTTGGGCTGCTAATTCAGAAGAATGAGAGGATCAAGACAAACGTCCGCAGTGTCTGTCATCCTTATTACAATGGAATAAAATGTTGGCCTTAATATTTGTTGGTCGACCGAGATTGGGATAACAGCCGAATGGCTAGCGATTGTCTTCCATAATTTGAATTTCTGGTACTAAAACCTTTCTAATTAAACTTTAACTTTAATTTAGAATTTTGTTTTTGATTTGGTAAAAGATTTGACTGCCTTAACAATTATAAACCTGGCTAGTTTAAACACCCGCTGTTTTTCTCCTGATCCCTTTTCTCATTCTACCTGCTTTTAGCAGAACAAACAAATAATCAAAAAAGCAGAAAATCCACAAATGCACTTACTAAGATGAAGGTTCCCCAACAACTCTTGATGCCAATCTGAAATACTTGACCCCATATCTGGAATAAATGGTGTAGGTCCTCCACCTGGCCTCGTCCCCTTAAACTGTATGGAAAAAGGGTAAGGCGTACAACACATTCGCACAAAAATGAACAAAATACACATAATAATTAACTAGCAAACAAAGCAATATTTGGAACATGACATACATATTGATGACATTTAAAAACTAAAAAAAAAAGATCACAATATATAAAACTACATTAAAGCCAGGGTTGAGACTCTGTGGCTATAAATCGGATATTGTGGTTTTCTGGAGCCAAGTAGTTCATAACATTTGGCCTCCATGATTGTCACTTTGGGTTCAAAGGTGGCAGTGCTCCCTCCCTGTGTTTCCCAGTGGTTACAGTCATGTGACATCCATAGGAAATGGATGGGTGGCTGCATCATCCTTATGATGGTTTGGCAAAGTAATGTGTTAAACTGTTTAATGCAAAGGGATGCTATATCTATCTATCCATACATATTTATATATCTATATAATTCAACATCTGTCTGTCTGATTTTCACAAGAAAACTACTTAGTGGATTTAGATCAAGGTTTTTTTCTATAATTTGCTTGAACATTCCGGTTGATTTTATGACTTCTCATCAAGCTAAGTATCACAGTTCAGTTGCGGCACAGATTTATTCAGGCAAATCCGAGAGACACGCAGCAGGCCAAGGGGAGGAGGAGATGGAACCTCAGAGGTGGACAGCCAGGCGGGACCCTCCTCCTCACTCACGTGCCAGCCTCCGTTCGAGTCGCTCTACCGGTCACCATGTGTTGGAGCGCACCGTGCCTCCTCTTAGCTAGTGATACCTGTTTGTTCAGCAGACATCTAGAGATTGTTCAGCAGGATGTTTGAGGTTTTTGAGGGAGAGATCAGGGCTACGTGCGTTTTAGAGGGTAGCTGCTCATTGGCCGCGTGCTTTTCTCCCCACGCAGGGGACGATCACCAGTCAGAGCTGAATACGATCAGATACAGTGGCAATGTTTGACGATGGAGCATACCTACCTTCCGCTTGGCCAGAGAAGACGGACCACCTGTTATTCACAGCCTTTTGGCAGTAGAGGATGTTGTATCTCTTGAAATCTAACACATTACATCTAATCTTTAATATTCCCATTCATGATGTTAGGTGTAGGGTCTCCTGCCCCTGCCCCCGCCGCCCCCCCCCCCTTTCAGATTCCCTTTGTTTTATTTACAATATATTCATAAACCACCAACACCCGTCAGAGCTGAACATGATCGGATAGAGTGGCAATGTTCAACATGGGAGCGTACCTTGGCCAGAGATCGCTTCTGAGAGCAAAACCAAAAATCTCAAATGGCCCTCAGATACGAAAGCAATCAACAGAAATTCTCCTCAATACAAATTACTACATTATTTTTTTTTTTATTATTTTTAAAGTTTGTCCTATTTCACTACTATGCGGGCAGAGTCGCAGTGAACAGCTAGTTAGATATAAGCCGACTCTACTCTCTACACTACTACGGCTGATAACCCATGCGGGAAGATGGCATTTGCCCCCCTTATTTAATCTTTGCCTTTGCTGCAGGTGGTGTGGATTTGCAGTAAACTAAAGCACACAAACATCAGCGAGAGGAAACACAGGCCTGTGCCTCGCTCTGAACGTGCGGACGCTCGTGCTCGGCATGCCTACAACAAACCCTCTTTGCAGTTCTGACGCACCACCTGCAGATTTCCATTTTTGATTCCCTGTTGGGAAAGTGTTAAGCTGGGAGCGTCTGTATTTATATCCACTCCCCCTGCCTCATGACAGTCAGGAGACATAAATAGCACCTCTCTGCCGCACACACTTTTGTTTTCGTTGCGCTTAAAAGTGAAGGAGAGGCGCAGACTGATCACACAGCAAACGTAGTCGGCCTAGGTGTCTCTTCCTCGCTTGAGAAGGTGTCAAAATGCAGCTATAATTGGAGTCTTCTCAAAACGCAAGTGAATAATGAAGCAGAGCAAAACACTGTCTGGTGCTCACAGTCAACTTCAGGAGCCAATCTTGATTGGGGGGGGGGCAGCCACTGGCACGTCTTCTCTTACTGTCATCAACGTTGTCATTCTCAAACCTGCCTAATCTGATTCAGGGTCATGGCAGGCTGGAACCCATCCTGGAAGAAGGCGTCAGTCCACTGCAGGACCCATTCATGTGCACAGACACATGGAGATAATTAAGAGATGCCAATTCACCTAATCAGCTATTCTTAGGAGGTGTGGGTGGATATCCGGAATGCACAGAAGAAAAGTTACACAGACGCAAGGAGAAAATGTCAACCCCAAATGGTGAGCAGGTGCGGGATGATTCCAAGAGTGACGCTAACCACTGTGCGACCCCCTTTTCTGTTAAAGTATATATACTGTCACACACGCACACTTCAGAGATGTCTCATGGGTCATGGTATGAGGAAACACAGGGGGAAGGCTTTGGCTGTGGCACAACCACAAACACAGTACCATTTCCCGCAGTGTGGAAGAGAACTCCCCTGAAGGCACATGACATCATGTATGGTTCTGTCTCCACTAGTCCCACCTCTTCCACCTCAGCATTTACGAGGAAAATTTCCAAAATTAAGAAAAAATTAGAAATTCCCTTATAGTCACCTTTAAAATTCTCTCCTTCAGGTACAACACACTTTTTCCAGTACCTCTTCCATTCCTGGAAGCATTTCCTGTACTCGTCTTTTGTTAACTGCGTCTACTGCCCTCTACACTTGTATTTTTTCTCCCCTAAATTGGTTCCAAGGTAGCAAATCTTCTTCCCTTCAGTCTCAGTTTCCATTTTTGGGAACAAAAAGAATTCACAGTTACCGAAATCTTGCAAACACGGGGGGGGGGTGTGAACCAACAACCACATTGTTTTTGGTCAAAAACACTTTGAATCAGAACACGGCGTGCGCCATTTTGAGAGTATCACTTCTCCAGACTGCTTTCTCCTGATGCGATCTCAGCAGGTCAACGTAGTGTCACGGATTCACAGTCTGTCCACGGGGAACACACACACAAGTCGAAAAAACAAGATCATCATTGTCTCTTTAAAATGGTGGCTTGAAAAAAAATAAAACAAGTGCACAATTGTTAAAAGAAAAAACAAATACAACTTGGTGGACTGACAAACCAGACTGCAGGCATACGATAGGTAGCTGGACATTCGACAACTATACTATATTACGTGATATTGACCGATTCAGGGAATTTTTGGCCCATCCCAGATATAACCAACAGCATCACTTGAAGTCTCTGTTCATTGATAAACCAGCTTCAGGAGAAGATGGACCACCTGTTATTCACAGCCTTTGGCAGCAGAGGATGCTGTATCTCTCAATGTCGAACACGTTAAGTCTAATCTTTAATTTTCCCATTCATGATGTTAGGTGTAGGGTCTCCTGGCACCCAAATCCTTTTTTAGTCTCCCATTGTTTTATTTACGATATATTCGTAAACCACCGAGAAAAAAAGTAGGATTCACACAGGGCTCAATCCCATCCCGGCAACATCGGGCACAAGGCAGGGAAGAGCTATAGAGAGGGTGCCATTCCACTGCAGGGCCCACTCATGTTCACACACTAACATGGGGCTAATTATGAGATGCCAATTCACCTAACCAGACCTTCTACAGGGATGTCAGTGGATACCCAGACGAAATGTCACTGAGATGGTCTGCTTTATGTGTCAGCCAGGGTCGGATCCCCACCCTAAGTATATTTACCTTTTCCTTATTGTTTAGTTTTGATGATGATGATGATGATAAGAATTGTATTTATATAGCACAAGTCTCAAGCGTATTGCTTTATTTAAATACTTACTTTATAATTATGTATTTTATGTATGTGTTTTCGGGTATTGCCTTTATCTTCTGTGGGTGGAACCCCAGGAGGCGGGTCCACCGTGATGTCACTGCTTAAAAACCTCTCATTTCAATTTTTCCTCCATTTATGTATAACACTAAAGGAAGTTGGCATCAAGAGGGGCATCCAGCCAGAGATTTCTGATCTAGCCCCTGCTCTGAACCAGTCACCCCTGGGTGAACCCAGAAAATGGTGGTTAACGGCCTGTGGCAGACATGTCTGTGTGACCCCTTTGTGTTTCTTCTCATACATTCTTGCAGGGTATAATTTGACAAGACGCACTTGTAAGGAAAAAGTGAGGTGTACTGGAGAAGAAAATGATCACAGGTAGAAGAGGGCTTGCCGGGCGTGATGTGAACACACTTGAGCACAGGAGGCCATTGGTACAGGCTGAATATGTCCTGAAGGAGCAGACAATTTTTTTTAATGATCTAATTGTCTCATTTATCTCGTGCAGCCCACTAAAAACAGTATGTTTCATTTCAACCATTAGCAGTAGCAGCACCACCACACCCAGTACATCTATCTTTACGCTGACTGGCAGTCGGCGGTCTCACCATTCTCCCTCCCAAAACCGGTTTTCTGAAACTCAGAACTGCAGGACAACCTTTGCTAACTTACTGAGTAATGCTAATGAATGCTGAGAAACTCGTCCAACATGCCATGGGCACCAACTGCCAAAATTAGTCACCAATTACTGTCAGAGTGTATACAGCTTTGGAAAGAAGTTTACTGAGAAAATTGAATTTGTTTTTGTGTGTGTGTTCTGGACTCGCATGTCACCAGCTGTTACTACGTCATTCCACTTCACCGTTTTTTCCCCCCCGATGTCACAGTTACTGCAACAGAATTAGCCCTCCTGCCCTGGGATGTCGAGCACAGAAGGGATGCAGACATTGGCATCACTGGTGATGAGTCCACTGGATAGAACTGTTGGACTATTACGTAGCATCCAGTGCATACCAGCCCACCAGGTGTGTGCAGAGAAGGAGACGTGTAAGCAAGAAGGGGTGAGGAACTGCTCTTTAAAGAATAAAAGAAATGGATGGCAAAACTAGCATGGAAAGTGTACTTTACTAAAACGTCTGAAGTTCATGACTATCATGGACTTCCCTACTGGTCCTCGCTATAAAGGTTCAAATCAAGGTCTGTCATTAGCTTCACCCACTTGGCCTCACTTTAAAAGTTCAGGGTTGATGTCTATCATGGACTTTCCCACCAGATCATTTCTTACACGTTTAAAGCCTTCTCTGTCATGGGATTGCCCAATGAGCCTCATTCTACAGATTCAAGGCCTTATGCGTTATAGACTGCCTCACTGCATCTCACCACACGGGTTCAGGTCTATCATGGACATCTCCACCGGACCTCACTATGTAGACTCAAGTTCATGTTTAAAAGTAAACGACAACACAAAATTCATAATTAAATATTACAGAAACATGCAGCATTGATTACTGATTGGTGTTAGAAAGCAACCAGGCAGATCAGACTGGAAATGAATTCCTGGGGTGAGGTCTCACTCTGGTCTGCTCTGGCTCCATAACCACCTGACTGGAAGTGACCACCTTTAAGGGTATTGTCAATTCCCATTCAAATTCAGAGACTTTCCTTTGGAGACTTCTAATCTTCAAAAAAGAAAAACAAGCACTGAGACATGCAGTGCTCCTCGTCCTTTCCCTAGGATTTGCCCCCACTCGGACATCATGGGAACGCAGAGTGAAATATGACCTATATAATAAGGAGAAAGAAAAGCGATAATGCTGGAGTCCCACCTTGGAAAACTCTGTTTCACTGTAGTCATTTAAACAGGATGCTGGTCACCTGGTCATATTGTAATGGTTGTCCCAATTTTTAAGAAGAGGGACTGGAAGCTGTGCTCCAACTTTATGGAGATCACACAACTCAGCCTTCCTGGGAAGGTTTATGCCAGGGTGCTATGATGGGGGGTTCTTCTGGTGGTCGAACCTCCCGATTCAGGAGGAACAATGCAGATTTTGTCTTGGTGGCACAACACTGGACCACCTCTTTACCCTCACTAGAATTCAGAAGGTTTCACAAGAGTTTGCCCAACCAGTCTACAACATATGCACTGTGGAAATGGAAAAGGCACACAAGCATGTCGTTCAGGGTGTCTTGTGGAGGGGTGCTTCAGGAATATGGGGTACCAGGCCTGTCAAGGATTATTCAGTTGCCGTACAACTTGCTCCACATGGGTGTGGGACTTGGCAAAGGTTGTCACTGACCGTGTTCATAATATTTTATGGACAGAATTTCTAGACACAGGCAAGGGGGTACAAGGGATTCATTTCAGTGACCTCAGGATCAAATCTCTGCTTTTTGTTGATGATGTGGTCCCATTGACCTCAGATGCACGCCGGGGTGGTTTGTGGCAGAGTGTGAAGCAGTCGGGATGAGGATCAGCATCTTCAAGTCAAAGGTCATGGTTCTCAGCTGGAAAAGAGTGGAGTGCCCTCTTCAGTTTGGACTGGAAGTGATACCTCAAGAGGCCAAGTTTAAGTATTATTATGAGTCTCTTTCAAAAGTAAAGAAAGAAGGGACCATGTGATTAACGGGCAGTTACAGAGATGTCGCGTCAGTCAGTTGAGGTGAAGAGAGCGCTGTACCGAAAGGTCAGTCTACAGTCCTTCTCTCAGTGATGGCCAGGAGCTTTGGGTGGTGACCGAAAGAAACTAGCGAATGCAAGTGATGGAAATGAGCTTCCTTTGTAGGGTCTCTGGGCCCAGCCTTAGACACAGGGTGAGGAGCTCAGACGTTCAGGAGGATCTCAAAATAGAGCCAATCCTCTTCCACATCGAAAGGAGCCAGTTGAGGTGGTTTGGGCATGTAACCCTAACTCTGGAATCCTCCCTGCAGAGGTGTTTGGGAGATGTTCAACTAGGAGGAGACCTCGTGACAGACACGCTGGAGAGATTACAAACCTCAGCTGCCTCAGGAGTTGGAGGGGAAAAGGGACATCCGTGTATTATTGCTTAGCCTGCTGCCCCCCAGGATGTTGATCAGATAAGTGGCAGAAAATGGATGGATGGATGGATGGAAGGATGGATTAGTAGGAAGGAAAAATAAATCTGTGTTGCAGGTTCGTCCTTCAGGGCTGCTCTGGTAAGGACATTTGTAATGTAGAGGAGGAGTCTGGTGAGACCGGAAGTGATGTTGGCAGTCTCAGGGCGGGACTTCCTCTGTGCTGAAAACAGGAACGGAATGAAGAGTTACATATGGTGTGACCCCCCCCCAGTACGCCATGACATTGATTCCCACAAGGAGCTTCCATGTTCGAAATCCGCTATAAGGTGCCCACTATATTTTAATTTTTCTGGCCAGGATATTTGCTGTCATTTTCCAAATGGAAAAAATGTAAATGAGATTTAAAATAAACTTTTTCTTATTGTGCTACTTGACTGCTAGAAATAACTGGGACGTGTTGACGTTTTAAAGTATCAGAATGCAATGTTTCAGCAAACAGAGCGACTAGAATTGAACAAATCGAATCTGCTCATTACTCCATCCTAAAAACAGCAAAATTAGCAGGAGCTGCCAGAAGCAGCTGGCACTCAGACACAAAGAAGCAAAGCGTGATGCCATACTTGAAGTGACCTTTCGAGATTCCATGACTCCGAGAGCAGTTTTTCCACAGGAAATATAAAACCCTTCACAGGGGAGGATTTCTGACTAAGCTGTGCAGGACGTTTTTTTTCCCCTTCTTCTTTGGCCCTAGAAAAGAAAACTGAAAGTATCTTTATCTGTTCTTTGGAGGCACTTTACACTGAAACAAATTCCACGGCTAAACACGCAGATAACCTAGCAACTCGGGGGTGGGGGTGGGGCTGCTAATTCAGCATGTGGTGAAAAAATGTTAATTAATTAGAAGAGGAATAGAAATCACCTGACTGAGACATCGGGATGAAGGGGGGAAAGAGCCAGAAAAAAAAAACGAAAAAAAAAAAAAAAAAAAAAAAAAAAAAGGGCCTGGCACCACCCTGGTCTAACGCAAGGGGCTGAAACACAAAACTCAAACTGTGCTGACCACAACACAGTTCATGGGTTTATAGCTCCATATTGTTGCAAGTTCAGTGGAATTCCTACATGTATGTACTACTCGACATGCAATAACATCTTTAGAAGACTGCCCCCTAATGACTCGTTAGCAACACAACAGCATAGGAATTTAGATGAAACGTTGCCCCCTAATGGACCATTAGTAACACAACAGTATAATAATGTAGAATAAGGACTGCCTCCTAATGGCAATTTAGTGACACAGCACCATGTTATCATAGATTAAATACTGCCCCCTTATTGCACTTTAATGTCAGAACAGCATGTTTTTACAGATGAAGGACTGCCACCTAAAGGATCCTTAGTAACACAACAGCATGATAATATAGATGAGACTGCCCTCTAATGACCCTTTAGTGACACAACAACATGTTAGTACAGATGGAGGACTGCCCCCTAATGACCCTTTAGTAGCACAGCATGTTACTGTAGCTGAAAGACTGCCCCCTAATGGCCCTTTAATGACACAACAGCACGTTATTACAAATGAAGGTATGCCCCCCAATGGCCCATTAAAGACAATAAAGTATATTATTACAAATGAAAGACTGCCCCCTAATGGCCGTTTAGTGACACAACAGCATGTTATTACACATGAAGGACTGCCCCTTAATGACCCTTTAGTAACACAACAACATGGTAATGCAGATTCAAGACTGCCCCCCAAATGGCCCTTTAATGACACAACAGCATGTTATTACAAATGAAGGTATGCCCCCAGTGCCCATTAGTGACAATAAAGTATATTATTACACATGAAGGACTGCCCCCTAATGACCCTTTACTAACACAACAACATATTACAAATGAAGGTATGCCCCCAATGGCCATTTAGTGACACAACAGCATGTTATTACAAATG
>JANRMT010062845.1:12818643-12829312 GCA_026402145.1 Polypterus bichir lapradei | reverse complement strand
CCCAATGGCCATTTAGTGACACAACAGCATGTTATTACAAATGAAGGTATGCCCCCTAATGGCCCATTAGTGATACAACAGCATGTTATTACAGACAGACTGCTCCCTAATGCCCCTTTAGTAACACAACAACATGGTAATGTAGATTCAAGACTGCCCCCCCCCCCCCCAAATGGCCCTTTAATGACCCAACAGCATGTTGATCTCGTTTTCTTTCCAAACTCAAACGTAGCTATTGACTGCAAAGAAAGACTGAAGTCTAAGAACCTGGGGTTGGAAGGTGGTATGGATGAACAGGATGATCAGTTAAGCTAAAACAGTGGCAGAGAGGGGATGTCCCAGGGTCACAAGTCAGTTCATTAATCAGGATGCGGTGAAACTCTTCCTGATCTTCAGTCAGGATCTGAAGGTGTGTCTTAAGGTGACGTCCATCACACGACTGTTCACTAAAGGCAAGAAGCACGGCCTCTATTTCTATTACCTCTGAGAGTGTTCTATAGTTTAAAAGGTGACATTGTGTCACAGTGGTTAGGAATTCCCAGCCAGATTACCCCTTTGTCAGGACTTCACCGTCCCCTAATGTCACTTTTCCTGCCTCAGCCTAAACAAGTGTTAGGTTAGTTGCATGGGGCCAATTCAGTGTCACTGAATGTCCATTTCCTGTGATGGATGAGAGTTTGTTATTCTTCTTAATAAATTGTACAAAGTGATAAAGGCATGGGGTGGTGACATTACGTGACACTAAATTGCCACCAGCTGTACACTTGGGACTGATATTTATAAACTGTATAAAGTGTTAAGGATGGAGAGTGACTTGATGGCACATTGACTGGCAAGTCTTTGGATCTTCTCCCATTGTGAGTTTGGGACAAACTGCCCTTTATGATTGAGTGTGCCCGGGACAGAACTGGCACCTCACCCGGGGTTGGTTGTACCCAATTCTGAAGGGATCGGCTCCACCCCCACTTAGACCTGAACCAGATAGGAGTTAGCAGATGAAGGGAGGGCACAAAGACATGTAGACCTGTGATTTCTGGCCATAAGCTTGTCCCATTACCACCGTTTTCTAAGATCCCCCTCCCCCTCACCTGACATGGCACAGATCCCAGCATATCTTGGCAGTGACCACTGTCTGATGCAACTTGGAACAACAGATGAGGAAACGTGTGGCAGAGTTTGCCAAATGCAGAGGCGGGAGCAGAGAGAGATGCTGGCAGAGCAGACAAAGTGAGGACAATAGAAATAAAGACTCCTGGGGGAGTGGGGGGGCCTTGTAGGAATCTTCCGGAAACCTGACCCCCCATTAAGCACACTGTCCTACCTGTCCTTTCAAGCCCATTAAGCTTTGCCTTTGTGATCAACGGAAACAGCCGCAAAGTGAAGACAATGCCACCAGGTTGGATGGCACCATGAGTTCAACCAGCTGAACACTTCCAAGGCTCAAAGCAAAAACACTGAAGGACACCAGAGTGGGCTCGATGAGAGAGAGAAGGGGAGCGTTTTGTAGAAGAAATGCACCTCTCCTTGTCAGACAACAGCTACTGATTTAAAATGGCTTGAATACGAAGCCAGCTCAAGGTACAGAAATAAATAAATAAATAAGGCGGCCCGTTAATTGAACACATCTGTGCCACTCTTAAGCCTGGCAAATCCGTCACCACGTGCAGGCAGTTGGAGATGACATTCTGTAGTTTGACTGCGGCAAACAATCTGATGGCATTTATGATATCCCCGCCTGTCAAAGATGGCGGGGCTTACACAGAGTTATGAATGAGCCGTCTGTTTTTACATCAGGGGAAATTGAAAAATCGGAGATGGAAATATGCCGACAATTTGCAGTTGCGACTAAGCAACAGATACCATCAGTAAAGTGTCGGACAAAAATGTTGTTTCAGCACAATGGCACTTTATGGTTGGATGGATCGCCCTTCGGATTTCTCTTTATTTTATTAGCCGAGATGGTGTCCCCCCCCCCCCCCCCGCAGGTACAGACACGGCAAAGAGCCACCATTTCTGTTTTATCAGCAGTTCTTTAACATGTGACTGAGCTGGCACTCAATGTCAGGACTCGCGTGCTTTATTTCTTCTGCTTGTTTAATTTTTATTTTATACATTTGGTTCTGTTTTGTGTTCTGTTCTGCCTGTTTAATATGGTGTTGCGTTATAAGATGTTCTATGTTAGCATTACATGCATTAGTTCTGTCGGTACGTTGACCCGTCTCCTGCATGTAGAACACTGCCAAGTGGAAGAGATTAACGAATTGGAAGACGAAAACTTAAGTCAGGGACGTGCCAACTCAAAACTGGTAGATCAAGCTAATCTGTCTCTACAACTAAAACATGAACCAGAAATAGTCATCTGCTGTTAATCTTTTAACACAAATACACAACATGTTGACTACTAAAGAGGTGACCTACAAATGGATGCCACCTGTGAACACCTTACCTCTTAAAGCATCAATGTAAGGCCAAGTAGGGGCATATCTGTGTAAAAAGAGAAGGGCGATAGGAATGAAAAATTTGTGTGGCATCACAGGACAGAATACTTCAATTTCAGTTTGCTTTTTTTCTTTTTAGCCAACATTTATTTTTCACAAAAATAATTCACACATGCGGAGCCACAACCATCAGAATGTCTCCCAACAATTAAGTGTCTCACCATTACAAACTTCAAATGGAAACTGCGACATTAGATCACAACATACTGTGCAAGATTGAACTGGACAGATCCAGCCGAGTTATCACACGGAAAGAATTTTCTGTTCCATGCACCAACTCAAATGGAGGAGAGGTGACGAGGGCTGGTGAGATTAACAGATGGATTGGGACGTAGAAGGACCCGAGTCTCTCGATTTACCAGCCAATCTATGCCCCTTAGTTCACTCTATGGTCAACAGCTTTGGGTAAAGACCGAAAGAATGAGATCGCGGGTACAAGTAGCCAAAATAACTGGCAGGCTCTCCCGTAGAGTGAGAAGTGCAGACATCTAAGAGAGGCTCAGAGGTGAGCCGCTGACCCTCCGCATCGAGAGGCGCCAAATGAAGTGGTTTGGGCATCTGGTGGGATGACTCCTGGATGCCTCCCTGTTGGAGGCTTTATGGGCATAACCAGCTGGGTGGAGACCCTGAGGGAAAACCCAGGGCTTGCTGGGAGGCTTATATCACCCAGATGCTCTTGGAACACCCTGGGAATCCTGCATTGTGAGTTGGCAAGTGTTGTTGGGGAAAAAGGATGTTAGGGCCTTACTGCTAAGACCCAGCAACCCGGCATCAAATTACCTTCTTTCGGCTGCTCCCGTTAGGGGGTCGCTACAGCGGATCATCTTCCTCCATATCTTCCTCTCTTCATCATCGTGCTCTGTCACACCCATCACCTGCATGTCCTCTCTCACCACATCCATAAACCTTCTCTTAGGCCTTCCTCTCCTCCTTTTATCTCACAGCTCTATCCTTAGCATCCTTCTCTCATTATACCCCTCATCTCTCCTCTGCACTTGTCCAAACCAACACAATCTCACCTCTCTGACTTTGTCTCCCAAACCTCCAACTTGAGCTGAACCTCTAACGTTCTCATTTCTAATCCTGTCCATCCTCGTCACCTCCTATGCAAATCTTAGCATCTTTAACTCTGCCACCTCCAGCTCTGTCTCCCGCTTTCTGGCGAGTTAGTTTATTAAACTAACACCCTGATTTGACATTGGCATCAGCAACAACGTTACCCGTTTTCACTGCGGCAGTCATCATAAGCACTAGAGATCATATCCACAAATGATAGGATGAGCTCGTCAAGGCCCGGCTTTTAATTATACGCCTTCTAGGAGAAATTTTTGTCCTGCACAGTTGTGTTCTGGGCCAGGGGATGTGCGAGGACCCCCTATTATATCACAATATACACAGCCGTTCTCTCTTCTACTTACAGAGTTTTACCACACTATAAAATCAAACAGACCCAGCTCACTCCCTCACAGTGCCAAATGTTTTATTGTGGTAAAGACTTTTGAGGAGATCTCTCCTTCATGCTTAAATCCTTGTTTATCAAGTGCACAGTTTTCTTTCCCCGTAGACCACAGTTACATGTCCGTCTCTGTTCTTACACATACCATCATTTAGGTACATGCAGCTCATAGCTGTAAAGCACTTGCACCCAACACTGCAGAGTGCCACATTAAAACGTCACCCAACTGTCACTGTAGCCTTATTTCTTACACACCTAGTTGACCTATTCTGTCTCTCAATTTGGGAAGACAGTAAGGACCCGGAAATAAGACATGGTTAACAAAACACGCAAAAAGATCAGAAAGCAGCAAATCAAACGGCACTTTCGTTAAGCCCTGGACAACTTTTGTGTTGTCACTATGAAGAGGAAGCATCAAAGAGCAACAAAACCTCCGTCACGATATGGTGGACCACAGAAATGCACCGAGCTTGGCCACGGAATGCCGTAAAGACTCACAAATGAATTTCAAACAGCTCTGAAAGCAACGTCGGCACAAGAACTGCACATCAGCAACTTCATGAAATGGGTTTTCATGGCAGAGCCTAAGATCACTAAATGCAATGACAATATTAATATTAACAGCAAGAGTTGGCATCTCATTAAGAAACTGGTTGGAGTGAAATTGGCTGGAGTTTGATGTTCCAGTGTAGCTGGTCATCTGTCAGCTCGTTTCACATCTCATTTCTGTTTAATGACGAAAAGAATCCTTAAAAACAGGGATATGAAAATGAAGGGAAATGTAGTTAATTAGCAGTGAAAATTGGTCACCGATTAGAAAAAGGGTCAGAATGAAAACCTGCAGCCACCGCGGCCCACCAGGATCGGAGTTTGACACTCCTGATGTACACCATGAAATGGGCGCATTGAGAAAGACACAAGTGACTGGGCGTATCACATAACGTGACGGATCTGTAACGCAAGGGGGCCTGGTAAACGACATGAGATGTACTCAGTTTGATTGGTTCTTCTACAGAGCAGAGGTCTGCAGCTGGACTCTATTGCCAAGCATTGACTGGAGTGATACAAAGCACGCTGGCCACCACTGGAATCTGGAACAGTGCAAACATGGTCTCTGGAGTCACACTTCACTATCTCAAAGTCTGACGGGTACATCTGTATTAGGCAGATGCCAGGAGAATGCTACCTTCTGGACTGCACAGTGCCTTCTGTAAAGTTTGGTGAGGGAGTAAACATGGCACCTTGAAGGGTACTGTTAATGCTACGGCAGACAAAGACATAGGACAAGCCGGGTCCATAAAGACATGAAGGAACTTGAGCCCTGTGAACAGAGCCCTTGACCTCAAGCTTACTGAACACCGCCAATGGTGAGCCAGGTCTTCTCTTCCCGACCTCAAAAATGCTATTTTGGCAGAACAGGCACACATTCCCTCAGACACAATCCAAAATCTTGTTGCAAAAAGACTGGAAGCTGGTACACTGGGTGGGCAACATCATATTGATACCCATGGTTTTGGAATGGGATGCCCAACAAGCTCATAGGCGTGACCATACAGCAGATATTAAACCTCACTTTCATCATGGCAACATGGCACATTGGTGGAACATCCATAGTAAAATTTGACTAAACCGCTGGTGAAAATGTGACTACTACTGTGAGGCAGCACTGTCCACATTTTTGAGCATCTTTGTTCCCCTCAGATCGCCCCGTCTCTCCTGTTGAAGCCAAGTTGCTCCGATCCATCTGGTTAGCAAGCTCCATGTTTTCCATCACTGACTGTACAAAGGGTGCAAGCCCCTCAAGTTCCTTCTCGGCCTTTAATTCCAGTTTTGCTCCATTATCCTCTCTTGGACCACATTACCCTAAGCCAGGTTTCACTAATAAATCGTTTATTGCCTTCTCTTATCTTTTCCAGCACACACAAAGTGAACAATTCTGTCTTCGTTAAGCTCAACACAATGATCTAAAACTCTCATTTCTTACTCATTAAAATGTAGTCCTGAAAAGTAAACACGGCCGCCTCTCTTAATGAATAACTCCATTTGTTATTCTTTGAACTTCAACATCAAGACGCAGATGCCTTTTCAGATCCTTTAATTCAGGGAGCCGTCTCACCACCATTCTGGATTTTATTTGACGGCTCCCGCTCTCCATGCTGGGTTCTGCTGGCATTTTAATGAAAAGCCTCGCTTAACTTGCAGCACATTTCAGACCCCTTCACTTGTTTCACATTTTTGTGCTGAAATAATTAACACTCATTTTTATCCTCTTCAAGCTACATTCAATACCCCAGAATGACCAAAATAAAGCAATATTTTGGAAACTTTTGCAAACATTAAAAATAAAAGTGTGTAATTTAGCATTGGCACAAGTATTCAGACTCTTTGCTCAGTACAAAGATGAGGCAGCCATTTCAGCCTCAGGTCTCCAAGTTTGATGCCACAAGCGTCACACACCCAGATCTGGGAATTTTCTGCCATTCTTCACTACAGAATTTCTCAAACTGCCAAGTTGGATGAAGGCCAAGCCAACGTCGGGTTTCTCCAGAGTTGATTGATCGGGTTCAACTCCGGGCACTGGCTGGGCCACTCAAGGAAATTCCCAGAGTTGTCACCAAGCCACTCCCTATGCTGTCTTTGCTCTCTGTCCCATTTGAGTGACTCTGGTGGCTCTGAGGTTTAAGGATCTGCTCTGGTATACCGAAGGTTGCCGGTTCGAATCCCCATCGCTGCCAAAAGAGATCCTACTCTGCTGGGCCCTTGAGCAAGGCCCTTAACCTGCAATTGCTCCAGGGGCGCTGTACAATGGCTGACCCTGTGCACTGACCCCAAGGGGTATGTGAAAACTAACAAATTCCTAATACAAGAAATTGTATAAGGTGAAATAAACAAAAAAAAAAAGTGAACCCGCAAGTCAAGTGTTTTTATTGTCATACCATCCATATACAAATTGCAGCATACAGTGACATGAAAAAATAAGGCCATGGTGCAATTTACATATTAGCACGGGCAAGTGCAAGACAGGTAAAGAACTATACTATAAGTCAGGAGTGTCCAACTCCAGTCCTGGAGAGCCACAGTGGCTGCAGGTTTTCATTCTCACCATCTTCTTAATTAGTGACCAGTTTTTGCTGCTAATTAAATTCTTTGTCTTAGTTTTAATTGATGTGACTCAGGCCCCTTAGTCGTCTCTTTTTCCTTAATGAGCAGCCAAATAACGACACACAAAACAGGCCACCACATGACCAGCTCACCTGTGCCCATCACGCAATATCTGAAAATAAAGGTGAGTGTCTCAGTAGGGATGATCTCCCAGGTTACCAAAACATTTTGTCGGCGTTGTTAGAAAAAACAGAAAATGAACAGTTTTAGAAATGTCTGCAGTGGCAGAATGAGTGCAGCAACAGGTCATGGAATTAAACAAGTTTAATTAACAGCAATCACCCTTTTCTAATTAAGAAACTGGTTGGCGTCTGAAGCCCATCTGGTCATCTGATGGCTCGTTTCACATCTCATTTCTACAATAAATGGCAGCCAAACAGAAAAGAATCAATTCAGAGGACCGAATCCTTAAAAACAGGGCTATGAAAATGAAGGAAAAGGAGTTAATTAGCAGCGAAAACTGATTAGGAAAAGGGTAAGAATGAAAACCTGCAGCCACCGTGGCCCTCCAGGATCAGAGTTGGACACCCCTGATGTACACCATGAAATGGGCGTGCTGAGAAAGACACAAGTGACCGGGCGTATCACATAACGTGACTGATGTGTAATGCAAGGGGGCCTGCTAAACAACATGAGATGTGCTCAATTTGATTGGCTCATCAACAGAGCAGAGGTCTGCAGCTGGACTCTATCTGGACGACGACTGGGCTACTAGTTTTAATGACGTCACCTGATACGACTCTCAAGGCCATGCCACCAACAGTGGTACAACACAAAACACCAAAATGGCAGGAAATGATTTCCAGAATAGATGTAAATCATTTTTATAAATGACAGCAATAATTCATAACAAAACATATTACATATTAAGAATCTACACATTCACAATGCGGAAAACTGCCCAGAATACCACTGAGAAAAATAGTTATTAAAATTAAAAAAAAAAAAAAAAAGAACCCCAATCATTACAGCTATGGGGAGAGAAACAGAAGTAAGTGATGCTGAAAGTGGTGTCCAGCAGGAGTCAGTGCTGAGGCTGCTGCTCTCTTTAACATTCATAAATGATCTGAAGAAGAATGTGAAACAACAAGCTGGATACATTTACAGACGGCGCCAAACAAGATGGAAGGGCTGACAATGGAGCATCAAGGGAACGATTACAGAGGAACCTTGACAGCGTACAGGCCGCCACCGATTTGTAACATACTGAATTGTAAAATGTAAGTAAATGTGAAGTGCAGTAAAGCCTTGGATTTCAAGTAACTTGGTCTGCGAGTGTTTGACAAGATGATCAAATATTTTAAATACATTTGAACTTGATAAACGAGCGAGGTCTTGCAATACGAGTAGTACGTCTACTCTTTGTCTGCCGAGCGTTACATCATCACAACTGAGCCAATGGCAGTTCTCTCTCACGCTGTGGGATTGTGGGTAATTCTCCCATGCTCAGTCTCAGTCGGCGTGCGAGTGATTAATTTGTTTAATGACAATGCAAGGCCACATTTCTGCAAAATCCTCCAAAAGGAGGCAAAAGCAACTGTCATTGGATGGTTTCCTTGGTAAAGTTGCAAAAAGAAAAAGATTCCAGAGAGCCAACAGACAGCAGCGATTCCGTTGGAGTGAAAGTCGTCCTCTTCCTCCTCTCCTCTTCCCTCACACTAGCTGTAATTCTTTTCAAAGTGCATGTTAATTTGTTTGATATATTTTTACTTTATATTTTGTATTAATCATTTTTATATGAATATTTTTGGGTTGTGGAACTAATCATCTGAGTTTCCATTATTTCTTATGGGGAAATTTGCTTTGATATACGAGTGCTTTGGACTACAAGGACGTTTCCGGAATGAATTACGCTCGCAAACCGAGGCACCGCTGTATTACACATATGAAGTAACATTAGACGTTGAAAGGACACCCTACGAGAAAGACCGGGGAGTCTCATCACTCTCGACATGCAGACAGCAGGGAGTAACCTTTATGAAGCCCCGCCTCCATCCCCGCCCCTATGGTTCTCCCCTTTAATAACTCTGAACTGCAGGAGTGGCTGTCATTTTGATTGTCAGCAGGCAACTGGGCACACTGGGGCCTCCACTTCATTTTTGTATACCTTCAGGCCCCCATTGTGACTATTAAATTGGGTTGCATTCTGCCACTGTCTTCATTTACAGAATGAAATTAGGAAAGTCGAGAACTGCAGCCTGTAATGAAGCAACAAGAAGCAAATGCAAGGCATTGAGAAAATGACCGCCACTTTTGCCACTCTGGGAGGAGAAGCCCACCGAGAATTCACCCCTTTTTTTAATCTAAACATAAATTTGAGCAAAAATACAAATGAAATGCTCCAGCCGAATTACCATGACCTTAGCGTCTTGTGAAATTATTCTACTTTATTACACTGTTAGTCCACTGTGGAATCTGTTTAAAGTGTTTTTCAATCATACTGACACTTTAATAATGCAGCCAACAAAAAAAAAAAAAGAAAGAAAACAATGTAAAAACAAAAAGGGCAAGAATGATGTCATACAAACAATGAGGAGGTTGGGAAGGAAAGCATGGCTGTGAGTTCACCTCCATCACACTGGCGATCAGCGCGGATCGACTGAAGTGCAGCAGCACATCTGGTGACGGATCCCACAAGGCAAAGCCCAGAAAGTGCCACCCAGAGATGAGGCTGAAAGCACAAGGCTTGGACTGGACATTCTTTTAATATTGTGTAATCTACTAAAATAAACGGGACGAGTGTCATTTCTTTATTTTTAGACAGCTGGCCAGTGTACTTTTTCAGAGCTACAGTTGAAATCACAGTGAAAAATCCCACCACCCACACCAGAGAGAGCAAAAATTCATTGTGAGAGCAAATATTGTAGAATCCAGACAGTTATTTTTGCAATATAAAATATAATCCAACCATCCATTATCCAACCCGCTATATCCTAACTACAGGGTCACGGGATTCTGCTGGAACCAATCCTAGCCAACACAGGGCGCAAGGCAGGAAACATACCCTGGTCAGGGTGCCAGCCCACCGCAGGGTGTGCACACACACACACACGGAACAATTTAGAGTCGCCAATGCACATAACCTGCATGTCTTTGAACTGTGGGAGGAAACCATACAGACATGGGGAGAACATGCAAACTCCACGCAGGAAGGACCAGGGAAGCGAACCCGGATCTCCTAATTGTGAGGCAGCAGTGCTACCCAATGCACCACTATGCCACCCATAAAATATAATATAAATAATCTATACTAATAAAAGGCAAAGCCCTCACTCACTCACTCACTCACTCACTCACTCACTCACTGACTGACTGACTGACTCATCACTAATTCTCCAACTTCCCGTGTAGGTAGAAGGCTGAAATTTGGCAGGCTTATTCCTTACAGCTCACTTACAAAAGTTAAGCAGGTTTCATTTCGAAATTCTACACGTAACGGTCATAACGGTCGATAACGGTCGACAACGTCCGCCATGTTGAACTTTCTTATTTATGGCACCATCTTCACGAAATTTGGTAGGCGGCTTCCCTGCGCTAACCAAAACCGATGTAT
>JANRMT010062845.1:12780442-12813643 GCA_026402145.1 Polypterus bichir lapradei | reverse complement strand
TGAAACAAACCATGAAACTCAAACCGATTATGACAGCAGCAATCCAAGCTGTGAGATTTGAAACAAGATTACTGTTCACAAGGCCAACTGTACGTTGCATGCTCAAGAGTAAGCTCAGCGCACAGCTTGGTCATGTTGCAACTGGAGGGCCGAACTGACAACGTGGCATACAAAGACATCTTTAACAAATAATTATTGGTATATTTTCCCTCAGTTTAAAAAGGTTTAATTTTCTTCTTAATAAAAATTTTAAGGCAGTACTTCACCGCTGCGAAGCGCGGGTATTTTGCTAGTATAAAATAAATAAAATTCCTCAAGCTAAGTTTAGCGACTGCATGTAATTAGGGCTGGGCAATACTTTGAATCTGTGATTCACTATTCAAGAAAAATCAATATGTAATAGTCAGTACCGCCACGTTCAGCACATATATTTGATTGTCTTTGGAACTTTAAATAAAATCCACTAAAATCAGCTCCACCCATGTTGTTTGGTGGGTGATGAATGTGGGTGAAGGTCACAAGAGGAAAAAAAGTTTACTGCAGGTAGAGTTAAGTTTTACCAGCAATGAGAGTTCAAGCAGGACACCATCTGAAGACCAAACACATTAGTGCATTTGAAGAGGCATGTCCAGCAACCTGCAACGTGTCCTCCTGCTGGAAAACCAAGAAGCAATCTTGGATCTTGGTTTTTATCAGGACCCTCACAAGCCCAGACTACTCAGACTCCTCACTCAGTCTCTTGAGTGGCCATATCAGAGCCTCCACTGACTCCACAAAGATGACAGCATCGTCAGCAAAGTCAAGATCCATGAATGCTCACCACACGTTAGCTATTTGGTAGCAAACGGGGAGGAGAAATAGAAATTAGAACAGGGCCAGAAGCCATGGTGGGCGATTCAGCCAGGACATCGGGTTAACCCAACACTACCCTACCCTACCTTACTCTATTTGGTTTTACATCTCATGCAAAAAGATTGCACCATTTTTGACAGCACGGTCACTGCCTTGGGCCATTGGGATCCACTTAGACTCCCAGGGTAAGCACGTCCTTATGGCCTCACCAACACTTCTTCCAGCAGCAACCCCAACTTTTCCTAGATGGTCTCCCCATCCAAGTACTGGGCAGTTGGGGAACATGCTTAGCTTCAGGTGGATTATACAATACAATTTATTTTTGCAGAGCCCAAAATCACACAAGGAGTGCCACAGTGGGCTTTAACAGGCTGTGCCTTTTGACAGCCCCCCAGTCTTGACTCTCTAAGACAATAAGAAAAAAGAAAAAAAAAACTCCCAACAAAAACCCTTGTTGGGGAAAAAAATGGAAGAAACTTGGGAAAGGCAGTTCAAAGAGAGACCCCTTTCCGGGTAGGTTGGGTGTGCAGTGAGTGTCTAAAAATAAAGGGGGGTAAATACAAGACAATACACAGAACAAAACACAAGTAATCCTCAATACAATACAACAGGTGCAATAGAAATATTACATACAGCACCTTCCCCATCTTTTTATCTAATATAATGATACAGTGCCTTTCCTATCCTAGATTAGACCGGATTAATCTATGTGAAGTGCAGGTGGTATGGGGGTTTTCCGTTTCGTTCTACCCTTTATACTTTAGGATCGGACAAGCAGCAGGTGGAAGGAGAGAACAGCTGCAGTGACTGACCATTTGGGCAAAACGTCCTCTGTTAGTGGACAGATGACTACACATCACACCAGTAGTGAGACGTCCACACAGCGTAAGCCCTCATTTGTCCATTTTAAACGATTTCTGTCAGAGTGCCTTGCCTATCTGCCTTTCTTATCTATCATAAGGCGCCTCTCCTATCTACATATGAAGTACACAGCACCTTTCCTGTCTCTCCGACTGTCGTATGGTGCCCTGCCCATCTGTCTTTCTTCATGGTTCCTGAAAGCTCCACATTGATGAAGGGTAGGCAGAGGCTCAATTTTGAGATGTTTCGGGACATCGATGGAGCTATGTGCCCATTCCATTCACCATTTTACGTGGTTGAAGAGGTTCATAAAATGGATGCACAGATTTATCTATCTATTCGCACCTCGGTCCGTTCGTTCAATTTGTAATAGGGTCGGCCCTGCGGAGTAAATTTCTTGAGTTGCCTTTTATGAAATTCACTTTATTTTTAAAACATGCTTTCATCGACTAATATTGATCCCTGCATTTTCTTCTTTAAGATGCTAGAATACAAAAGGACTGAGTGAGAGGTGTTGTTTTATATGGAGAAGGAACGGCTATAATTGATTGATCCTCCCATGTGCTCATTCATCATCCCCTCTCTTCTGAAGGCGCTCTATTGATTCAGGGCTGAGCGAGGCACCATTTAGAGGTTGGATTTTATACCGAACAAGCGGTTTGAGGAAGCAGACGGATGGACTGCTTTATTCTTTCATCCATCAGTCCTAATATTTCTGAAGTTGCTGCACCAAACAGATGAACTGATGAACAGAGATGAAGTTTCCTTTCTGCAGAGGACACTGCTTCAGATAATCGAAACGGCACTTTGGGAATTTGGTGTTCTATTTTGTGAAGATGTTTGATTTGGTTAAAGCTGACTGAGTTACCACACTGAGTTTCGTTTTAAAAATCACTTTTGTTTTTCTTATTTAATGTGCTTAATTATTACATAGATACCAGAAGTTACACTTTATTAACACCAGTCTAGTACACACCCTGGAACAACATGGAGTCAACATCTTAACTACATAACACACGACTGTGAGTTGGGATGAAAATCCATGTGGACGTTGGCAAAACAGGACAACCATAAAATAGGCAGCATTGGAGCCAAAGGTTAAACCCAAGTCCCAGGAGCTGTTGGTCACCAGGGCTTGCCATCGTGCTCACCTGGACTGACTGATTTATTTATTTACGACAAACGGCCGTCTCTCTTCTGTGGCCATTCCAGGCCTCCTCTACTTAAGTGCTTTTGAGTCTTCCACTTCCACCCGGAGACACAAAGGGACACAAATAGCTCCAAATGACAGAAACCACAAAACAAACTGTTCTAGTATGAAAATAAGAGTAACATAAATGAAGAGGAGAGTGGGGGGCATTTGTATGTATCAGCACAACACACTAGCAGGCAGAGAACTCCCTCCTCCAAAAGTCACCCCTTGCTTCTTCTCCCACTTCTATCCACAAGTCAACATCCTTCGCAGAACAGTCAATGGTGCAATAGAGCCTCCTGTGGTCTCCATAGTACATGGGGGGGGGTCTTTCTGCAAAGGCTGTGGAGACAAAGAAATGAAAATGCAAAGCAAAGGGGAGGCAAGCTGCTCATACACCCTGTTAAGCTGAAGGAGCCAAGGGCAAAGCTGCCAAGACGCAGAGCACTAGGCATCATGGAGGACGCGAGACACAGGCCTACTATGGCACTTGGCTGGATGGAAGAGTTGTGGAGCACCAGTGCACTCTGTTAGCGACACCTCACTACATGGACGCCTGCAGATCTCTGCATTTCAATGAAATAGACGGTGACCAGCAGCATCTGAGCAGAAACATCCCTCAGTCAGAGAGTTTCTCATCGAAATGTGTACAACAACCAGCAGCTTTGTCTCCTAAAGCAACTTTATTTTCCATTGTCCTACCATATGTTCAATATTAGTACTGATCTCGAAAAACCTCAGTTCTGGTGGTCAATGGAATTGTCTTCATGCAGCCAGCCAATGTGCAATGGAGGTCAAAAAGACAGAAAAAAATAAGAAAAAGCAGAAATGAAAAAATGACGAGCCAGAGATGTGTCAGACCCTAACTGATAAATAACTACACTTTACAAAACTGTGCCATCCTACACTATCTGATGCTGCATTACACTAAACTGTGCCATACCACAGTACATTATACTCCACATTATTATGAAACTATTTTATGCCATACAACTCCATGCCATATTACATACACTGTACCATGCTATGCCACGTTACATTATAATATACCACATTACCCTATATTATATTTTACTACACTATGTCAAGCAACATTATGCTACACTACACTGTGCTGTTCTATTCCATACTATATTACTCAACGCTATAGGATAGATAGTACTCTTCACTCCACTATATTATGCTATACCAGCCCATATTTGATATAATGTATGGTACTTCATTGCACTATATATTTTGTTCTACTGTGTTACACTATACTACACAATACAATTTATTTTTGTAGCACCCAAAATCACACAAGTGCCGCAATGGGCTTTAATAGGCCCTGCCTCTTAACAGCCCCCATGCCTCGACTCTAAGGCCGGAGTTATACTTCACGCGACGCGACGCATGCTGCAGCAGACGCTCCTGCTACGCAAGCGTTGTAGTGTTCATACTTGCACGCGTACTTTACATAAATCTGGAGGAATTCACCAGGTGGCAGTGCGAGATATTATCACGGTGAGAACATGTTCGGCTTCTCTGTGTTGTGAATTGGCAACATAATGTATAGCGCTGTATTTGAGCCACTGAGAAAAAAATAAGACACGGTGAAAACGTGTATTTTGTGATTAAAGTGGAAATTTCGGCTTTAATCTCGAAATGTCCACTTTAACCTCGTAGTTTACTTTATTATTAAAGCAGACCATCGTAAACGTCATCCCAGCTTTTAATCGCTGCGAGCTTCTTGGACCCGACAGCAGGTAAAGTAAAAAAAAATAAACAGACGGCACAAAAGATGGTATGTGAGACTTTTAAAATGTATCGTGTCATTACGATCGGGAATATGCGACGCTGGAATATAAAAGCACCACGAATGCATCTGTATGTCAGCATTTTGCTTCACCACTTTGAACCATTCATCAAACAGCAAAGCGCGCACATCGATCCCCGAAGGATCTCCATAGAGGCTTGCCGTCACATGTAGATAGTAAACAGAGACTCTGACGTCACGTTCCGACTTTTAGCACACTGTGCCCCCCAACTTTTTGCTGGTACTGCAACTCGCGCACGCGTCGCGTTAATTTCTGAGGACCTGCTCAGAGGACGCGTGAAATGAACGCTGGGAACGCGTGGCAGCCATGATGCGGACGCATACGCGTTCTGAGCGTGAAGTATAAATCGGCCCTTAGACGACAAGAAAAAACTCCCAAAAAAACCCTTGTAGGGGAAAAAATGAAAGAAACCTCGGGAAAGGCAATTCAAAGAGAGACCCCTTACCAGGTAGGTTGGGCATACAGTGGGTGTCAAAAAGAAAAAGGGATCAATACAATACACAGAACAAATCCTCAATACAGTATAAAAATAATATTACAAGTATGGAGCATAATTTAAACAGTAGATTATACTGCATTATAATGCTCTACTACACAAGATTATTCAATTCTATACTACACTATTATGCTGTACTACACAATACTTGATTATGCTAGGCTATAGTATACTACTAGGCTGACCCGCCTTTTAAGGCGACCGATTTTTAAGTTGACCACTTCTTAAGGCAATTCGATATGTAGATCAATTTGATATTTTATACAAACTCATTAATTTGGTTATATTGCATTTGAGCGGTATTACTTTAATACTCGTAGTTTAAATTTCATCACAAAAATAACAAACTTTTTTTCTATATTGAGGTCGCCCTTTTGAACCCCCCTGATATTTACTACGCGGTGAGGCATTTGTACTCCATCAACATTAATTATTTCCAGAGACATAATTTTGTCTATTTTTCCAGCGCATCGCGCACAAAAGCAAGGGAACGACGGGAGCACCAGAACTCTGCTCACATTATGTCGCTTCGTACCGCAAGCTGCAAGTAGTAAGTCTGTGATAAGCGGAATACCGCTACGCTTTCCAGTCACGGGACGGAAGGACAATCCCGACCGCTTTTATATAGTAAGAAAGAAGAAGATATCGCAAAGTCTGGAGCAGAAAATCTTTTACCTGGAAAAACGAAACTACAAATCCCATCGTGCATTGCAAAATGGACGGGGCGTGTGTGAAACTCCGCGCCTGCGTAGCACTCACAGGATGGAAGGACAATCCCGACCGCTTATATATAGAAGGATACTATGCTATTCTACTCCATATATGTACTATGCTCTACTATGTTATGTTACACTACTCTACATTATGCTCTACTATGCCATACCTATTATGTTCTACTACTTTAAATTACACTACATTATACTATAGTATACTACACTGTTCTGCTTTACTTTATTACACTACAGTGCATACTATATTACGCTACATAATACTATGCCGATTTATTATGCTTTATTACACTACACTATATTATGCTGGACTACAATATACTACGCTACACTATTATGATCCGCAACACTCTATTATGATAAGTGTTATATTATGCTTTATTATATGACATTTATGCTCAATTTTATTATACTAGACTACACAATGCTATATTATTACGCTATACTACATTATACCATGCCACACTAAATCATGCTCTACTAGGTTATACTACATTATAAAACACTGTATTATGATCTACACTACACCATATTATGCCATATTATATTACACTACAGTACTCAATACTATATTATGGTACACTATGTTATAGTACAGTAGACAATGCCTTACTATATTACATGGCACTATTCTGCTCTACTTTATTAGACTACACTTACACAATAGTGTATCATACTAGGCTATACTAGTGTATGTTATACTGTGCCATACTGTACTACCCTACCCTAAAATATACTGTGGGTGGCACAATGGCACACCAGCTCACACTGCCACTCTCACCTCCCGACTCGTTTGTTCAAACCCTGGCCTGGTCGTTGCCGGTTTGGCCTTTCGCACATTCTCCCCGTTTTCACAAGGAATTTTCCTGCTGCGACTGCAGTTTTCTTTCCACATTTTAAAGAAGCATAGATTGCGTTGACTGACCCCACAGTGATGTCTGGGGTTTAGTTCCTGTTTTGAGCCAGCAGCTGCCAGAGTATGCCATGTGGCCCAGTAAATGGATGGATACTGCAACCTTGGGTGGCACAGCAGTGCTCACTTGAAGCTCCTGTGAAAAACACATTTTAGGCCAAATGCAGCACACATCTCTATAGTAGACAATAACATTCTTAAACCCGTTTAATCCAGTTCAGGGTCACGGCGGGTCAGACGCCAGCCCGGGATGGGGTCACCAGTCCACTGGTAGTGCCAATCGCATAACACCCCCAACAGGGCACGTCTTTAGGGATGTGGGAAAGAAACTGACACAGTCACAGGGAGAACAGGCAGACCCGACACTGACCATGTGACCAGGCCAGACCTCGAACCCGGGCCTGGGGAGGATAGAACAGCTAAGGGTGCTAAGCACTGAGCCGACTTCTTCACTCAAACCGTGACCAGGCATGGCATTTGAATGCTGGGCACTGGATGTGTGGGGTGTACACGAGTCCCCTCTGTCAATTATTTTACAAACAGAGCAGTAGTAGAGATATGCATATCACATTCATTTGATTTTTTCTGAATGAGTAACAAATGAAACTTTAGTAAGGCTTCAATTACTGTAAAAGTCATGGAGATCTGCTTTTCTAATGCGCCCTAGACATTACTGTGAAGCGGCTACATGGCACACCAAGAATATTCCACGCTTATTAATTTGATGGCTTTAATGCCTGTCCCTTCGACACCGATGAAAATCTGTTCATCAACATGGAGCCTCCAATTCTGATTCGCATTTACATAAAATCAATCAGCTGTTTTAGCGGCCTTTTTATGTCCTTGCTCTCTCTCAGTTTGATAGCTTTTAATAATTAAAGAATGGCAAATATTTCACCGGCAGCCTTCTTGTCGGCTCGTTTTTATTTTTTTTATGACCTTCATGTGGAATGGTCTGGAACAAAAGCCACATTTCTGGGCCGTTCACCCTGGCAGGACAGACTTTTTCCTCCCATTTTATTTTATTTATTTATTTATTTTAACAAAAACGGAGTGACCAAGTCGTTGAGTCGCCAGCAGAGTGAAACCACCACCGACTTGGAACGCTGGGCCAATCTGTCACCTGTGCACACAAGAGTGGGATAAAAATCTTTTATTATTTTCAAATGGGTTAAATGAGAGAAAGTGTTACTGGGGATTAACACAGAGAGACGCCCTCATGAAAATTTTATATAGACTTCTGGGATGTTGTAGAGAAACGGAGCAGAACTTACAAGGTGCGATCAAAATGTCTTGAGCTCGGCCTATTAAGACAACGAGTGACACCAAACAAGCCTCACCATGTCGTTTCTGTCACGCTGATTTGACAATAATTACCATATGTGGATCTTTGGAATATGGAATCTCCATATGGAGCTGCCCGTCAGCATTCAACATGACACTGCGGAAGGACAGTATAAAACTAAAACGTTTTCAGGAGATACACAGGTGCACAATAAACGTCCAAATCAGATTGTTGGACTTCAGAAACACCAGACCAGATGCCAAGACGTCCCAGAAACATACATAATAAACAAACATACATGCATAAATGTCATCCATGTCTGTGAAGAAATAACTTGGAATTGAAAAACAGAAAACTCCTTTAATCTCCGTTTGCTTAATCTGAAAGAGTTCATCTCCTTCAGTCTCTCCTCGTAGCTCACACCCTCTCTAACTGCTGTGATTCGAAATCCTGCAGTATTTTTTGTAAGTGCTTTTCTCAAGTACCGTATACACTCACGTTTAAGTTCTCCTGCGGATGAGTCGGGGGCTTGATTTTACCATCTTGATAATTACTGGTATTTTTATGATGTCATCGCCCAAATACCCAAACTATTCTGAAGCGACGTTTGCACAGTTTTGGGTTTTTTGTATCTCACCCCCTCATATACCTTTATCGTAAAAGCATCCCTTATCTACGATAAAGTGTTCGAACAGAAGAAAATGTGAAACTGGTTTTAAATTAAAAGTCGTTCAAGTGGTGAAAGAAATTTGTAACTGCGCTGCTGCCACAAAATTCGATGTGTCTGAGAAACTGGTGTGAGATTGGAGGAGGCAGGAAGATGTAAAAAAAAAAAAACAAAAAAAAACAAATGAAGTGTCTGGTTTTATGATCGATTTTTAGGGTTTCAAGACCAGACTTCTACATCAGTATATATGGTATTTTTAATAATCAAGTACTTTTTTTTTTTGGTGGTCCTAAATTCTGCTTTGATATTTAATCACATTAATTTTTAACATTAATTTTTTGTTTTCCTGCAAACTTGATTCAATTTCTTTCACTGTTACGACCACCATTTTATTTTTCGTTACAGTGGCTGCTATGTTTGAGTCCCATTGTTAGGAATTTCTGACCAAAAGTTTGGTCCCTCATTTTTTTGGCTTGTGGGTCTCCCGGTTCTGCCCCCATTTCTGTCCTTCACTCTTCTCCCAGTCTGCCCTCAGACTCTCGTCAGTTTGCTGGCCGAACAGTAATCGGCCTCGTCATCCTCTTCTGAACTCTTTCTAGTGCTGCTTTGTCTTTTTTTGTATATGGAGATCAAAACAGCACAGAGTACTCCATGTGGGGCCTCACCAGTGAAGTTATATGACTTGTACTCCCCACACTGGGAGCACTATATAACCTAACAAAGCAATTTATGGAAATTTGTTTTTTTATTAATAATTTATTAATTTTAATAAATTACATTTATCAGATTTTTTAAATATATTTATTGGAGGGTCATGAGAAAGGTTCTTTTAAGTATTTGAAGAAGTATTTTAGGAGGAATAATGGATCATTTATTTATTTACTAGCTGACGCCCGCCGTAGCATATGGCAGTGTAAGAATAGGAATGGAAAACGGTGAGAAAGGAATTCAGAAATCAAGAAGAAAGAAATACTTCTTGAAAATGACACAGTTGTGAATAGGTGTTTTGCTAGAGACGATTTGTGTCAAGAAATAACCCACTGATAGGAACAGGCAGTTGCCGGATCCCGGAATAGAGATGACGTTTTTACAAAAACCCGTCGATAGAGAAGATACTGTCGTTCATTTTATAACAAAGGCTTAGGAAACAACCGTCGCAGTATAATGAAAATAGCAAGGAGCGAAACCAATGCCTATGGTTCGAGAGCAAAGACATATATAGATAGACGCCGCATTCACTGTGTTGCCCAGTCGACACAATACGTCATCGCGTCCGCCATATTGTGAATGGCAAAAGTGCCATTTAAACTAATACAGGTAGATGTGGAAACCGGGTTTTCTGACGAAAAAACAATGTTTAAAATGGTATCATTTAAAATACAAGAGATTTTGGCGAATCATTTACATGCAATTTATATTCATTCATACACTAATAATGGCAATTATTAAATAATTCCTCCCATATAAGTAACATTTCGCGGACTGCCTTCTTCCATCTCTGAAACGTTTCTAGACTTCGTCCTGTTCTTACGCAGCACAGTAGTGAAGTATTGGTTAATGCCCGAGTCACCTCACGTATAGATTACTGTAATGCTATTCTCTCTCACATCCCACAAAAACATATCCATCGCTTACAACTTCTTCAAAATTCTGCTGCCAGGATAACCTGCTGTTCTAAATCCACTGAACATATCACACCTACTCTCTCTCTTTCTCTCTCTTAACTTCACTGACTCCCTGTAAAGTTGTGAACAGGTGTTTTGCTGGAGAAGACAGTTGCCGGATCTCAGAATAGAGATGATGTTGTACAAAAACCCGTCGACAGAAAAGATACTGTCGTTCACTTTATAACAAAGTCTTAGGAAACAACCGCCGCAGTATAACGAAAATAGCAAGGTGTATGGGATGCCGCAGGCAGCGTGGGAAAGGGTTTGGAAGAGGACGAATAGGAATCGAGAAATGCCGTGCTGGTTGCGTGTGGGTGGGACCGGTTCTTAATGAGAAGCCAATTCTTGCTGTTAATCAAAACCGTTTAATTCCTTGGCTTGTTGCGGCTCTCATTTTGCCACAGAACACATTTCCATAACTGCTGATTTTCTGTGTTTTCCAAGAACACCGTCAAGATGTTTTGGCGACCTGAGAGATCGACCTTAATGAGACCTTCACTTTTCTTTATTTTCAGATATTGTGTGATGGGCACAGAGGAGTTGGTCAAGTGGCAGATCGTTTTGTCTCTCCTTATTGTTTGGCTTCTAATTAATTAAATAGACACAACCAAGGAACCTGAGTCATTTCAATTTAAATTAAGGCAAAATAAGTTAATTAGCAGGAAAAACTGGTCACTAATTAAGAAGATGGTTAGAATGGAAAACCTGCAGCCACTGCGGCCCTCCAGGACTGGAGTCTGACATCCATGGTCTAGATACAGATGCTGTGTAACGAGTGTCTGCATCCTTTTTTTTTTTTTTAAATCAATTTCTTATTGTATCGTTGTCTTGCTGGCAAGAGGAAACAGGTGGCAAGGTAGGGTCTGAAAGGGTTCGACTGGGATGGTCCAGAATAAGGAAGGGGTGGCGCTTACCTGGGAAGCACTCGTGTACAGCAAAAGGATGAGTGGAACGATGAAAGGATGGAGGGTAAAGTTAAATGAAAAAAAAGTGTTGAAGATGTACCGTAGAACATGCTGAATTGTCTCATTGTGCAGGAGCAAAACGCTCCCCATCGTACGTGATTTCTAATCTTAATACACTCACCTGAAGTGTGAGTATTTTAGAAAAACATGGATGGGTTGACAAACCTGAAAATATTTAATTAAGACTTTGCTCTCTCATCTCCTTTGCATTTTAAAGTAGCCTCTTGACGACGAGCACACGCAGGTGCTAATGATGCAGGATAAGACCCTCCTCTGCAGGACGCACCGTTTGCACCTGTGACTGCTTATTCTTAATTGACTGCTTAAAAAACTATTACAAAACAATTTACAGGCAAAATCTTAACAAGCAGACTAATTAAGACAAATCAGAGAAATCAGTCAGTCAGCTGGTGCTAACCAATTGACAGTAATGGTGTGGCGTTGAGGAGGAGGGTCATTCAAAGGTGTGCCAGTCATTGGCGCACCAGAGGACAGATGGCACTGGAGGTCTCAATTCTGAATGAGAGATGGGGAAAGGAGTGGAGCCTTGGGGCCCCCCCCCCCCCCCACACAATAAAATAAGACACTGCCTCGTAAACCAAGGCCAGCATTTCATGGCTACTGTATGTCAGCATGGCTGCCACTGAAAATGCATTTATATTACAGCAGCAACAGATTTATGAAGTATAGTTTGTAATCAACATCACTGTTTTGTTTTCTCATAAATTACCTTATCAAGGTTGTTTTACTGTACACCTTTGGACATATTAAACTTTTTGGTGTTGACCAAAACATGACTCAGGCTCCAAATTTTACATTACAGTTAAGCCCTAGTTAGATTTGGGGTGACGTTTAACAGTGCTAGGCCTGAAAAACACTCAGGATAATATTCTACTGCCAACGAGTAGATGAAATAACATCATGCTGAAAAAAACAATCACAAATAAGCACTTCACACTGTAGACCCTGGGCTACTTGTGTGTTGCACTCCCACCATACAACAAGAACTGTAACCTTTATGGAAAATGCAAAGAAGTGAGGTGCATTCGGGAATGCATGGGAGACCCCCTCCTTATTGCTTCAAAGCAATCGCGACTTCATGTGGCTTGAACTCCACCGTACTCCTTGCTTTGATGCAATGCATGGTGCGGCACATCTGAGAGGCGGCTATGAAGAGTGATGTGGTGTGAAGCGCACTGCTCCATCCTCATAAATAACTCCAAACCACTAACCAATTTATAAGGTGACCCCAGTGCTTGTGGTCAACCAATCAGTGCAATTCACCACCCAAGCCCCACCCACAACTGCTTCCTGTTGAACAAAAAGTACACTCCCCGGAGCAGGAGCTAAACAAAATCCATCAAACTACCTACAAGGAACTACAAATGGCCCGAGTTGGCAAGGTGGAAATGCTACAAAGTTCCTGAAAAAAGCATCTAATATTTGTATGCATTTCACTACTCCAAGGTAACTCATTAACATTTTTAAGTGAGGTTGAGACTTCAACCAAAACACAACGGTGTGTAAATAAAAAGCTGTAAATCCAGTTTTAGAACAAACTGAAAATGAATCATTAGTGTGAACGGATCATTAGACGCGGACATGGATAATGAAACTGATAAGCATAGGACACTGTACGACTGAACCAACGTGAATATTCCTCATGAATTCAATCGTCAATACAGTGCAAGGATGAGAGTGGAAAGAAAGCAAAATGACTGCAATCAAGCAGAATAAAAAAAAAAGAGACTCTCCTACCCTAAACACTGTTCACAATGGGGCAACTGTTGTGTCAGGGAAATATGGAAGTCACTAAGCATGGAGCTGTGGTGGCTTACAATAACACAAGGGGCATGTCGATCACGTAGATCAGACATGGGCATTCTACCCTCTCATGCTTAAACAACAATAAATAGCTAGCTAAATATTAATTCTAGCATAGTAGGCAGGATTAGATAGAGAGATAGATAGACAGACGTATAACGTAATCATGTTAAGTGCACTATATAACAGATCTATGAAAGGTGATATGTAATAGACAGATGGAAATGGAAGGCACTATAAGAGATAAGGAGACATGAAAAGTGCTTAATATTCTGTTTCTCCACCCCAGGCAGCATAAGTTGTTGCCCCCAACCCCACCCATCACAGAGTGCCCCTGCTAGTATTAGATAAAGTGTATTTTATATAAATATTACAATGATAAATAGTTTATATATTTCAAGATATTGAACACAACATACAGTACCTAAAACGCAAGGGTGATGATAATGTTGACCACATTATCATCAACAGTAACATTCACAAACCTGCTTAATCCAGTTTAGGGTCCTGTGGGCACAAGAAAGGTCCTATTTATCCACCCATGTTATTTTGTAAGGGGTCCCCTGCCCCCCAATTTGTTGTTTAAGGTGGGTGCTGCCATTTTGTTTTAATGTCTCTGGGGTGCTAAAATTCACACAGTATGAAACGATTTATTTTTAACATGGGTGCCAAGACACTATGGTATTATTGTGTTTTTGTCTATTTCAGGCGTTTTATTCATGAGGATTTCACTTTAATTTTTCCTTAGTAATTTTAAAGTAAAATTTCTTTAACATCTTAGCTGTATTTATACAATGCTGTTTTGATGGCTGCCTGCACCTCAGTCGTCATTCTGATGATGTAACGGATGCTACACTACAAATGAGGTGACGATCGCACTTTGTCATTCCTTGGTGGATGTTAAAATCTTCTTGATCTCCACACCAGCAGTTAGCTTTGTTTCCAAGTAGGCCCTAGTTTTAGGATCTATTGTTTTAAGACCCTCTTCAGTATCCGACATTTGATTTTTGTTCAGTTTTTTGATCCTGGGCACTCATCTGGTTTTGGCCTCTCCAGGATTCTGACTCCTGCTTGCCTTCTGACTGTGATTTCTCATTCTTCAATCATCTCCTGGGAGTTTTGTGCTCACAGTAATACGCCGCACTCCAAGTCGTAACAGACACCAAGCGACATGCACTACTGTATACGCCCATAGAGACTCACCACACTGAGACAAAACTCCAAAAGGTGTAAACAGACAATTTACAAACACAAAAGTATGCCAATGACGTGGACGAGCAGCATCCGCCTGAGGATGAGCCATCAACTGCATCAGCTGGCATTCCATCATACAGATGAGCAGCTTCAGTGCCAGCTGTAAGGCAGCCTAGAAAAGCAGCAACCGTGCCAATGTCACGAAAATCACGACAGCAAGTCGTCCTTTCAAGGCCGGCAAACTACCTAAAAGAGCCACGCAAAAGGCAAAAATCAACTGGGTCTGTGTTACAGTACGTTTATTAAATACTAGCTGTGTAAACCTGTGCTGTAAAAAGTCCGGGCTCCTAGAAACTCTTAAAATGGTCAGAAAATAAACAAATGTAGAGATGTCAGGTAACCGAAAGGAACTACTTTGGGTGTCTCTCTCCTAGGAGGATTCGGTTTGCCGACAATCTCGCCTCGCTTGCGCATTAGCGGCAGGAGGAAAAGTAAAAGGGATACCGTTTTGCCGATGTTAGCGGCTAAGTAACTTTCTTCGGAGGTTTTGTTTTGCTGATGTGCTCACCTTGCTTGTGTTATTATCAACTAAGCGAGTTTGTTCCTCTGAGGCGAGAAGCCCTTACCCCAACTCCACCTCTCACTTCTGGGCCGGACAGACAGACAGATTCCACGCGTAGACGTTTATATATAAGATACAACTATTTACAAAAAGCATAAGACCACAACATCCAACAAACAGTCTGACGCGCACTCACACAGTCCTGTTATGATGGGATACATGCCAAAACGAACAGCCCATTGGTAAAATGTTAACTTTGTCATACCGTACTGCAAATGTCCAATGAGGATCCAGAATGAAAGGAGCACACTACACTCCATGTGACGACGACTCCAAACACACAAATCCCACAAACAAACCAGACGAACAAACAAAGACCATAAATCCAGGAAAGAAATGTAATCCTCATGTGCAGTGGTGAGATTATAGAGCAGTGATCGCTGCAGCGCCGATAATCAGACACAAACACAATGCTCTGCAGGAGCTCAAACCCACATCCTTTGAAAATGTGTGCCGTAACACACGTCCCACTCTAAGGTATTGGAGGCAGTCGGAAGGCACACTGATCCTGCTGCATGCTGGGAAGTGTAATAGTGCAGTTGTGACCACTAGGAGTCGCGTGTTGAATATTGAGTTACCGTGCTGCAGGTACGTAAAGGGCGGCGTGAAGTGAGCAGCATTCAAATGCTGGCATAGAACTGTAAGAATTGCTTGCCCCCTTACTCTGACCTTATGGTCTCTTTACCTTTGCTTCAATCTTTGACTCCCATTTCCGCGTTTCGTTTTGAGCCTCTCAATTACCGTTAACGACGACTCCTGCTTTGTGCTGCCTTTCCATCTCCCGATCATCTCTTTTCAGCTGTCATTTTTAGGGCATTGTCTGATTTTTCCAGCACATGAATAAGAATCAATGCACCTTAGGGGCCCACTCACGCACGCAATTTTGAGGCCCCTTCACTTTCTGCACACATTTCATTTGAAACTGATACATTGAGCCCACTGTACACACACACACACACAAGATGACAAAGACATGGGGAGAGCAAGCCGGCTCCACTTAGACAAAGACTCCACACTAGATGGCAGACACTTGAGGCAGCAGTGCTCTCCACTGTGTCACCATTCTGTCCTGTTTTGTACTTAAGTGACTTAGTGACATATATATTAAAACTGAAATTTAGTCCAGTAAGAAAGACGACAGGTGGGTGACAGATGAGGCATTATCAAACGTGAATCATATGACAGAGATGATTTGTAACAAAAAAAAAAAAAAAGGCTGTAAAAGGAGGAAAGAAAGTGAGCCACGTTAGAGAAGCAGGTCTGTTTTGTGCACGATGTGAAACTGGTAAGTGCCAGTCAGGCTCCACGTGGGTGGAAGCACACAAAGGCGCCTGGATTTACAGAAGGAGGAGGAGTGGGATGTGACAGGGAAATTAAAACAGCATTCTGTGTTGGGCAAACACTCCAATTGTGTTAAGGTCGCCAAGTGTGGCGTCACTTTAGTGGCCCGGTGTGGGCTGTGTGTTGTTTTGTTCTTCTACTGGGTTTATTTCTGGTGCTTGTGTCTCCTGTTATTCTTATCACTTGATTACAGGTCTTAAGAGTTGGCTGGAGTCCCGCCCCCTGCCCTAACCCCACCCCTCCTATCACATGACTGCTGCCTGATTAGCTCAGAGGAGAGTCCATCTGTAGCTATGTGTGCTCCACAGAACATCTTCCTCTTGAGCCCAGTTTCTTAAACCATGGGTCGAGTTGCAGGTTGCTGCTATTGGGTCACAACCCTCTGCGGTTATCAAATTCCAATGGAAAAGTTGCGCACCAACCCCAAAATCTCACAGTCATTAGGAGTCTAGAAGAAAGCAAGAACAGCAAGACTGTGATGTTAAGAAAAAAAGATTTAGGAATCCTTACTGTAGAGCACACCATTCTAGAACATCAACATCTCAGCTCTGAAATGTAACACCTTCAGTGCTCAGACTTGAACCCAAGTGAATGTGTCTGTGGAGAGACCCAAAAATAGATGCCCACTCAACCTGGCAGAGTCTGAGAGGATCAGAAAATGACATCTGCTTCTGAAAGCATTCAGCTACTAATAAAACTCCGTGACCCATCATGGAACAAAAAAAAAAAAGGGGGGCATCGTGAGTGTGTCCAGCCTCAGTAAAGGGGGTGTGATGAGCCAGGGGTCCATGGCAGCACTGAGCTTTACATAAAAAACGTACGGTTCAGCACAGGCTGGTGGGCGCATGGCACTTCACTGTGGAGCCACAGTTTGCTCAATGAGGGATTTGTGACAGCCAGGAGACAAGGGACTGCATGTTTATCTGTGGGACTCCTGCCATTTCCCAGCAACCAAACACATCACAGACAGCGTGGGGCGCCAGGGGAGTACAAGAAGATAAACTGCACATGTGGACCACGACATGGTGGATGGACTGCCATAGCCAAGACACTGCAGGACTGGCCAGTGGCATGTTATTCTTGGCCTTGCACACCATGTAGCCTCAGAGCTCCTTTGAGCAGGACATTCAGATGCCTGTTCATAAAATTAATTTACAAACTGAAAATATATTTTACTTTTTTTTTTTTTTTTTAATAAAAATCAAACCAGCTGTAACTGCTTTGTCCATCTACCTATATGTTACTTAGCACTTTCACATCTGTCTGCGTATATTTATATAATGCCTTTTGTATCTACACATATAATAAATCGGACCTTTCCATTTATCTAAAAAAATTATATATATATATACTGTATATATATATATATATATACACACACACACACACACACACACACATACATACATACAGTGGTACCTTGGTATACATCTGCTTTGGAATAAGTCCAACTTGGTATACGTCCTGTTCGGACACGAAAAATTTTGCTTGGTATGCGACCTTTATTTGGAATACGACTCGCGTGCTAACCTTGTTTACCTCTCTCGAGACAAAGCCACGACTGCCCACGAGCGTTAGTGCGCCAGTTGCTAGCATTCAGTGAACAACCCGCGCTATAACTCTCTGTGAATTTTCACGTGTGTGATATAGCGGGTCCACAGCTCCTGTCAAAGTCCAGCTTTAAAATAATCACCGCACTCGCAGCTTGGTGAGGGGGCGTGGTGGTTATGTGGCTGAAGGTTGTCAGGGCGATTAGCGATGTGGGCGTTTCTCACCAAAGTGCACTTGTGAGGGACCGTCCGCATTCATGATTGTTCCTTGGGCTGCTTATCTTGATAAACAGAAGTGCGAGTCAGCTAGAAGGGGAGTAAAAAGAAAGAACGGACGGGAGGTTGAGTGAGTGAATGAGTGAGAGAGAGCGAGCGAGCGAAGTAGCTGCCGTAGGCAGAGTTAACGTCAGCTGCAAGTAGGGCGACTCTCCTGTTGGGAAGCAGGGGGGCCGCCAGGTAAAAAGCCACCGGGCTTTTTTTTTTTTTTTTTTAAAAGAATGCTTCCTGCTCTATTTTAACTTCGTTGTTTTTAAGAAGACTTTTTTCTATTGTTTTTAACCTCCACGTTTCACTTCTGATTTTATGGATTATTTATTGGAACTTTGGAGACTGCACTTTAATTTGAACACCTTGTTTTGTTAGTTGTTTTAATAAAAGCACTTTGCACTTTTTCACCATCCCCTTGCTTTACAGATGAGGTTAGCAGTGAGGCACATTACCGACGGTGTAGGGTTCAAGGGCTCCCCGGCAGCAGATGGGAGCATACAGCAAACCTGCATCGTCACAACGCGATTGTGTTTTTTTCATGTAAATTTGAATTGATTGTTGAAAAGTATGAAGGTGGCATGCGTATCCGGGACATGGCTGTTGCATACCGTTTGCCGAGAACGACGGTATCTACGATTGTGAAAAACAAAGATGTTATTAAAAAGTAAAGTGATTTAAAATTTATTTATTTCATCTAATTGCTTTTGTATTTATGTATTTTAGTATTAAGCAGTGTTTAAATTATTTTATACAACCCCATCAATGTATAATATGCCAATAGCAATAGGATTTTTTTTTTTCATGGGAATGGATTAATCATTTTCCCATTATTTCTTATGGGAAAAATTTGTTTGGTATACATCAAAGGGTCTGGAACGAATTAAGGACGTATAACAAGGTTCCACTGTGTGTGTGTGTGTGTTTGTGTGTGTTAGTATATACACATATACATACATCATACCACTCTATGATATAGTGCCCTTCCTATCTCTGTCACTATATATCAATCTATTGTAGTGTCGTTTGTATCTATGTATGAATCTATTGTACAGTGCCTTTCACATTTATTGATTTACCTATCTCGGTAATATACTGATATTGCTTTCATATCAATCTTTTTACACTAAGGTGCCTTTCATATCTACGTATCAATCTATGTAGCTTCATTCAGATCCATCAGTCTATTGTATACAGTAGTGCCTTTCCATCCATCCATTATTCAACCTGCCATATCCGAACTACAGGGTCATGGGGTCTGTTGGAGCCAATCCCAGCCAACACAGGGCAAAAGGCAGGAAACAAACCCTGGGCAGGGCGCCAGCCCACCGCAGAGTAGTGCCTTTGCGATCTAGTAATCTATTTGTTACATAGTATATAACAGAGACAGATATGAAAGGCACTGCCTTTCACATCTATTATTCTATAGGTTATAAACCCCTTTTCACGTCAACCTATTATATAGTGCCATTCACATCTATCTGCATGATGTACAATATGATCTTGCAGGACTACCTACCTATATTATATGGCACTTTTCACACCTATATATACTGTAATACCTTTTATGTCTGTCTACCTGCAAGATAAATAGGACCTTTCATGTCTCTCAGTCTATTATATTGTGCATTTCATACATCTGTTTCTATATGTCAGTCTATTGCCTTTATCAACCTATTCTATAGTGCCTTTCATATCTATTTCTCTATTATACTGTACAGCGCCTTTCATATTTATTGATGTATGCCATATTGATATAATGGCTTTCTTTTATATCTGCAGTATGTATATTTATACATCACCATTCATTTCTATCAGATGTACCACATCTATTTATCTATCTAATACAGTGATACAATGCCTTAAAAGTACCTATGTATTTTTCTAATACTAGCACGTGTGCCCAGTGCTGCTTGGAGTTGGCGGCACCAACCTGTGCTGCCCAATGTAGGGGCACTAACTAAATTTCTGACAGAAACCCAGCCTACAGTCTGCTCCAGTACAAAATGTGCAATCTGTGCAAATATTTGACATAAAAACGTTCCAGTGCAGTGTGGCATAGCAGAACACACACACACACACACACTCAACAGTACAGATTAGCCATTCTTTCTATGGATTATAGTGCCTTTCAGATCTATCTACCTAGATATCAATATAAAAAGTCTTATCTAATGTACTGATATACTGCCTTTTATATTTACTATGTAGCGTCTCTCTTACTTGTTATGTAACACCGCTCCATTCTAACTATGCCTAATATAGCACCTTTCAAAACTCCCTGCCTTATGCAGTGCCGTGTACCTATGACACCCGACTCCTTGTAAAGTGCTTTACGTAATGACTCCTCATACTGCAGCAGACGGCTCTCCTCCTCTCAAGCGGCACCAACGAATTATCATGAAGTGTTTCGAGTAGGTTAGAAAAGTGCCATACAATATAAAACTAATAATAAATTATTCTGAATGATTTCATTCTCCCCCATGCCAGTCTCCAGGACCAAAAGCCTTGACCAGCTACGACTCAGCACGTCCACCCCCTGCACAAGGTGCCATCTTACTATGTTAAATGGGGCCTGTGGCCGCTCACATTTGTGAAAATGACTCTCAGCGCCGTGTGAACGTCTCTCCCTTGGCTTCTGGCCCCGTCTGCGGCTAATAAGACTTTGTTGCCGTTGGCTGGTGTCCTCCGTCTCGGGGCAGCGAGGGCGAGCTGTCAGTGCTGTGGCTGTCTAGACGGCGCTGCACCTTTCAACTCTGGTGTTTTGGCTTTTTAGAAATACATCTGCCCTGTTTTGTGACCACAGGCGGTCATTTTGCTAAGAACTGGCCCTATTCATTCTTTAATTGGAGTCATCCGGTCCGGGGTCACAAAGGCCTGAGCTCATCATTAGTTAGAAACGGACCCTGGCTGGGCTGCCATTCATAAGCAGGGTACAAGATACAAACTGTGACTTGGAGGGGTCTTCATTATAAAAGTGCAATGCATGGCTGGTGAAGCTAAACACTTTTAATAGACATCAGTGATGGGCTGGCACCCTGTCCAGGGACTGTTCTTGCCTTGTGCCAAATGCTTGCTGGGATGGACTCCAGCTTCCCCGCGACCCTGCTCAGGTTTGGAAGATGAACGGACAGACATCCAGGCCACGTGAAGCTATGACTTAGAATGAACTTTGAACAAACTATAAAACGCGGCCAACTGAGGGCAGCACAGTGGTTAGTGCTAGTGCCTCACAGGTCCTGGGAACTGGGTTCAAGTCCCAACCTGGCCACTCAGTGAGTACGTTCACACTTGGGGGAATCTGGAAATACCAATCATCCTAATCTGCATGTTTTTTTGGGAAAGAGGGAGAAAAAAAAAAAAAAAAAAAAAAAAAAAACAGAAAATCTAAATGAGAAAATCTTCACAGCTACGAGGAGAACATGCAGACCCCACCTGGATAACGGCGGGCACAGGATTCAACAACGGGGCCTTGGATCTGTAAGGTGGTAGGGTTACCCACTGTGCTGCAGTCGGGGTTTACTTTTAATAACAGTGTGTTGTGAAAAAGTATTTTCCCCCTTAACAACTTCTCTCTCTCTCTCTCATCTCTTCTGTAAGTTTCTTTGTTCAAGTCACCTGCTCTATAAGCCTTGCGGTGAGGACATCACCATCATGGTAAGGGTCACTACAGGGTGAGGTTTAGACTGTGAAGGCCGCATGTGCTCACTCAGCCAAGTCTAATGCCCAATGAACTTTGGTCAGCTGTTTAAGGAAGTAACAACGGTGGGGGGGTCATTACTTTTTCACACAGGTGTTGGATAACTTTTTTTTACTGAAATAGTTTGTTTATTGATAGTTATTACATGCCTCCTATTGTTCCTTTTACCTAACAACATTTTGCCTAAAGATCTGAAGCCATGCAAGTGTGCAAAAACAGACGACTGTCCATTTAATTCAAGTGTATTATTAAATATTACGATGTTGTGGTCCCCGGGCGGGCTCCAGGAGGATCAGAGGAGGGCTTGTGCCTCCTTCAGACCGCGAGGGGGCGTCCGTCCTGGTTATGTTGGGGGCCACGGGTAGAGGGCTTGGAAGAGAGAGGCACAGAGACTGTGAACTTGGACCCGGACACAGGCAGACGGACAACATAGTTCACCCAACCAACGTTTATTTTTACAATATTTACAATGCACGAACCCCAGTGCCTCTTGCACCGATTCCCCACAGTCCAGGCCTCACAGTCTCTGTGCCTCTCTCTCTTTGACCGCCTCCAGTCCTCTCTCCAGCTCTGTCCTCTTCCACCCGACATCCATTACTGACTGGAGGGAGGCGGCCCCTTATATGGGAACCCGGATGGGCTCCAGCTGCTTCCCGGCAATTAGTCCTGGCCACACCCCAGTGTGGCGGAAGTGCCGGCTGCGCACCCGGAAGCCGTCCGGGTGTTCCCTGTCTTCTTCCCCCCAGAACTTCCTGGTGTGGCGGAAGTGCTGGGCTCCAGGGTTCCTCAGGCACCAGGGTGCCGCCTGGCGGTGGCCACGGGCCCCTACAGGGTTGGGCTTCCAAGCCCTGTACCCGAGGGCCCCAACATAACCAGGACGGACGCCCCTCGCGGTCTGGAGGAGGTACAAGCCCTCCTCTGGTCCTCCTGGGCATCCCGGCCGGGGGACCACAGTGTGTACTAATTATCTGAGCCAAAGGAGGCAGGGCCACCTAATTAGGCAGTTGGGGTGCTAGCCCAGTAGTGTTCGAGGCATTGTGTTTTTGACCTTTGATTCCTGGGTACTGGATTTGTTTGCTTTTGTTTCCATTTTGGGCCTCGTGTCCAGGTGTGGGCATCTGTGGGGTTGGAGTCGCAGGCCGCTGGGTCATCTGAGACCGAGCCACACGTCTAAAGAGACAGCAGGGCCCCACAATTGAATGAGGCTGTGACAGCATAATATCCATTGGAAACACTTGGAGAAAAGCAGAGAAGTGCCCAGCTGGCAGGAAACAGCAAATATACACATATGTTGGGGGGGGGAGCAGCAGGACTGAAGAAACATCGTTTAATAAGAGAGAGGAGGGGCTGAAGATGGAGGATAAATAAACCACACACTTAAGAATTGCAGACATTCCACAACCAGCTGGATGGCCGCTATTCTAGTTCTTGACATTTTACTGTCCCGACTTTCAGCTATTGGTATCTTTGGTGCTGCTCTTTCTTGGTTCACATCATACCTCAGTGATCGCCAGTATTACGTCTTCATTAGGGAACACAAATCTGCCGCTACTTCACTCGCACAAGGTATCCCTCAAGGGTTAGTTCTCGGTCCAATCCTCATTAACATCTCTCTGCTCCCATCAGGTGAGATTATTCGCCTGTATGGCCTAAACTTCCATTGCTACGTCGATGACACCTAACTTTGTAGAACTGCGAAAAATGAAGACGGCTGGGCGTGCCCTTGAGCGGCGGTTAAAGGCCTCTGGGCTGACTGTCCACAAACAGGCGTACAGGGAACACAAGAGGGCGAATGCAGAAGCTCTGAAGGTTGCACGGTCCAGGTTCTATTCCACTATCATCAGCAACAGTTCCAGGAACCCCAAAAAACTTTTTTCAACTATAAATCTCCTTCTCAAACCTCCTTCACCTGCCCACTCTGAGGAAACCGATGAGAGGTGCAATATGCACATCAATTTCTTCAAACAAAAAGTTGATTACATCCGCTTACATCTCTCCACCACGGATATGCTGCCGCCCCCCCCCCCCCCCCCCGGGCTCTGTGCTAGGCCCCATCCTTTTTACCATCTACATACTCCCTCTTGGAAAGGTCATTAGCGGACATGGTTTATCTTTTCACTGCTATGCTGATGACACTCCGCTTTACCTCAGGACTACTCCCACCTCCTCTACTGCTCCTCTGCCAATATCTACATTGACTACCTGCCTGGAGGAGATAGAGGCGTGGATGAGGCTCAATTTTCTTCAGCTAAACAGATCCAAAACAGAAGCCATCTTAGTTGGCACATCACCCCATCTCCGCTCTTCTATCATCACTTTTGCCAGCCAAAACATTCCCCTTTCCACATCCGTCACCAATTTGGGTGTTAAAATGGACCCTCAACTCACCTTTGACGCCCACATCAAACACCTCTGTAAGTCTTCCTTCTACCACCTCAAGAATATTGCTAAAATCTGACCAACTCTCACCCTGGAAGATGCAGAGAAGCTCGTCCATGCCTTTGTCTCCTCCAGGCTGGATTACTGTAATGCGCTCCTCATCGGGATTCCTGGCAAAAGTATTCAGAGACTCCAGTATACTCAGAATTGCGCTGCCAGGATCCTGATGAGGGTACGAAAGCATGACCATATCACCCCAATCCTGAAAACCCTTCACTGGCTCCCTGTCCCACTCAGAATAGAGTTCAAGGTCGTTCTCCTCACCCATCAGTGCATCTATGGACATGCCCCCCTTTACTTACAGGAACTCCTTACCCCTCATACCTCCTCACGCACCCTCCGCTCTCTACACACTAACACTCTCCAAGTCCCTAGAACCAAGCTTCGCAGTATGGGTGATAGTCTCGGCGCCACAGATGAAAAAGCCCTGTGGCACACCCTCCCTGACTACCTGAGAGCCCCACAGTCGACTGATGTTTTTAAATGGAATCTAAAAACTCATCTTTTTAGAAAGATATTTTGTTAAAGTATACATAGATTTTCTTGTTTTATTATTTTTGTTTTTTACTCTGTTAGCACTTTGAGATTTCTAAAATATGAAGTGCAATATAAATAAAATGTATTTTTATTATTATGTCCACTCCTGGTGACGCTCACTATTGCATGGAATGAGGAAGGTGCAATGAGAGAGAAGAGCCCAGAAGCATCACACAACTTTATAGGCTTGTGGGGTCCTTATGTCATGTGTACACAGACCAGCGACTCCCTACCTTACATATTCTAGTCAACATGCAACCGCCTTACCTTATAAACGTCTCTTTCACCCTGAAAAATCCAAAAAAAATTTGTCCTGTAGGAATATTGCTTAATAGACAGTGTCAGGGATGGCTGGGGTGGCGACCCAGTCGGGACGCCCAGGAGGACCGGAGGAGGGCTTGCGCCTTTCCCAGACCACATGGGGGCGACCACCCTGGTACCTTTGGGGGCCACGGGTACAGAGCTTTGAAGATCCACCCTGTAGGGGCCCGTGGTCACCCCAATGCCTTGGAGACCCTGGACCTCAGCACTTCCGCCACACCCGGAAGTGTTGGGGTGGAAGAAGAGCAGGGACACCCGGAGTGCTTCCGGGGATGTAGCCAGCACTTCCGCCACACTGGGGCTTGTCGGTGGGAGGTTGCTGGAACACACCTGGAGCACATCCAGGTGCTAATAAAAAGGGCTGCCTCCCTTCAGACAATGGCAAGAGTCGGGAGTGGAGTAGGACGGAGCTCTGGAGGAGAGAGAGAGAGGCAGCCTGAAGAAGCAAGGCATTTGAGTTGTGACCAGGACTTTGGGGTTTGTGTGGTACTTTGACTTGTGTAAATAATGTATAATAAACATGTTGTGGGTGACGTGAACGTGTCTGCCTGTCTGTGTCCGGGCCAGCTTCCACAACAGACAGACGTTAATTTTAGTGTAGTAGGCAGGATTAGACAGACAAATGTAGAACATATACATGTTAAGTGCACTATATATAGAGAGATCTATGAAAGGTGATATATAATAGACAAATGGACATGGAAGGCTCTAAAAGAGATAAGGAGACATAAAAAGCGCTTATTATTCTATGCCCCCACCCCCAGACAGCATAGGTTGTTGCCCCCAACCCCACTCATCACCGAGTACCCCTGCTAGTATTAGATAAATACAGTGTGACACACGCAGGGGAGGCAGCTAAAGGGCCTGAATGAGAGTAATTCCATGTCAGACCAGGGGGTGGCAGAGTGCACTAACTCACTCTCTCTCACTTCTCCGCACACCAATTATGGGAAATTCCACCTGGCCCCAATTTCGCCACTTCTGGATCTGGCCCCAGTGATGTCACTCCTGCTCCAGGGCCCAATGACACCACTTCCGGTTCCGGCACCAGTGATGACATCACTTCCCCCGCTCTCCCTTAAAGCCGCCATCTTTGCGCCAGCAAATCAGTTCAGTTGTAGGCTCCAATCTGTAGAAATCAATACCTTAATTATCCAATTGCAGCCAGGAATAATACACAGGTGGCTGCCCCCAAACGTTTGTTTTTGTGGCTCTTTTGTTGTGGTTATAACAACAGACAGGTACCAAGAGCATTTTAATCACATTATGAGATAGATTAATTACAGAGTACCATTCAGATTTAAGGCACTGTATAATAGATCGATATGAAAGGCATTATCTCAATCTATTGGGGGGGGGGGGCGGTATAGAGAGAGATGTGAAAGCCACTAAAGAATATATTTACACAGATATGAATGACACTATATATTGCACAGGTAAACATTAAATGCACCATTAAACAGATACAAAAGGCATTTTAATATTTTAGAGAGGTAGATAGATCAGTAGCAATGGAAGGTAATATAAAATAGACTGATACATAGATCCATGTGAAAGGCACCTATAATATAGACAGATATTTCAAAAGAGGCATCGCCAGTGCTGAACACCTCCCTTGTTTCATTCCATTTCTTCCCTCTTTTCTCAAGCTGACAATGAAATGGTGGGTTAGCGGTCTCTAATTGAATTTCCAGGACAGCGGTGGTCTCCCTCCTTTCCCAAAGGGGCTGAGAGGAGTACTGCGTGATGGCATGTGTTTGGTTTTTTATTTCTCAGTGATGCTCCACTGAGCTCTTCCCTCTTTGTATTTGTGGTGAGATATGTCAGCCCACTTGCTCTCACTTTATGTGGTACAATTGCCCATTTGCTGTGCCTTTGTTTTTTTTTTTTCTTTTCTTCTTTCCGGGTTCAGCAGTTGTGCTGCTGCGATGAATAAGCAGGACCGACGTCCCTTATTGAATTTCCATGTGTTACATTTGCTGTATTAAGCAAAACAGATGTAGCAAGTCAGCGATTTGTTCAGGGAGAGATTTGCTTTTTTGTATATAAATATTCCCAAATTAGACAGGACTGCTAAATCTTGCCTCTTCTGCAAACGTGTGAATTAACAGCCCTGCAGTCTGATTCCACCAACTCTTAGCTTGGCACGAAGGCAAGGAAAGCCATCTGTTGAGAGAAGTGTGTTACCTGCTCAGGGTCAGAAAGATTTCTGTGGTGATGTGGGCGTGAAGCATGGGTTCCCACACCTTTTCTACTTCCAGGAGCCTGAAAACCCCCAGTTTATTTATACTTTACAGGAATGGAGACATTTATATTCGTTTCACACTGCCTTTCAGCCAAAGTGAGTTGGCAAATGGCAGATTCTATAAAATCTGAGCCTCAAACCTCCATAAATGACAGTCAGTGCCATTAGAAACATGGAAGTGCAGTGGAACACAAGACCTTCACCAGTCAGGATAATGCTGGTGGGCCATGGAAACCCCTCAGGAATAACGACCTGCAGCTGTCCAAGTGGGCTAATGATAGCAACTTACTGAGCATGTGCCACTAGAAATGACTCCAGCGGTGGAAGCTGTCTGATGAGGCGGGGCACAGTGGCAGCACATGGACTACTCTCTTAGCTGAGATGCCTTCCAGTGAGCTTGAGACCCCCAAATTAGGTGGTCAACAGTTGGCTCATTTTGTATCTCTGTCATTTACCAAGAAATAAGGAAAGCCAATTAAAATGAAGGCACAAGTGTGTGTAGCATCAGTGGTGGTAACCTGGAATGATGGAGCCGGAGAGTGGCGACATGTCACATGTTCGTCAGCACATTCAAGTTAGAGTTTCACACCACTCTGTACACCATGAGCCTGTCGAACTGCCACTCCGACATTACATCCCACCGGGTCAGCCGCATTACTAATAACTCCCCACTCCTCCACCTCATAGTCTAGAGCAGGGGTCTCAAACTCCGGTCCTGGGGGGCCGCAGGTTTTCATTCTAACCCTTTTCTTAATCAGTGACCCGTTTGTGCTGCTAATTAACTTCTTTTGAATTCATTTTATTTGACTTGCTCTTGGAGCTTCAGACTCCTTTATTAGCAGCCAAACAATAAGGTACAAAATGAGCAAAAAGACCAGCAAACAATACATCATACAATATCTGAAAATAAAGGAAGGTGAAGGCCTTAGGAATGTCAATCTGCTCAGGACCCCTAAACATTTTAACAGAAAAGAGAACATCAACAACTTCAGAAATGTCTGTTGTTACACAATGAAAGCAGCAGCGAGCCACAGAATTAAAGGACGGTTTTAATTAACAACAAGACCCGCGACTAATTAAGCAACTGGCTGGAGTGAAACTGGTTGGAGTTTGAGACCCTGAATTAGTTGGTCTTCTGTCGGCTCACTAACTTCATGTTTCATTTCTGTTTAGGTGCCACTTAAGGAAAGAAATTAAGCAATTCAGAGGAATCAAAGAAAAAATGCAGGGGAACAAACTGATTAAAATGAAAGGAACAGGAGTTCATTAGAAGCAGAAACTGGTCACCAATTAAGGAAAGGGTTAGAATTGAAAACCTGTAGCCACTGCAGCCCTCCAGGACCAGAGTTTGAGACCACTGGTCTAAAGATACTTAAAGTTACATGCATTTTTGACAAATGCATTCTGAAAATTTTCAGGTAAATCCTCAGACAGACTAAAAGTCATACTTGGCATAAAAGACAATACAGAGCTTACCAGTAACAGATGTGTTTGGAGATGTTTCAGGTATGAAAGACACAAGTTTTATGGTCAGGTAGATCTACTCACTCAACATGGTGCAAGAAAGCTGATTAGCACATGCAAGTCATAATTTCACAAAACTCTGTAGAAGGGACAAGAACATCACTATAAACCTATCTGAGCTCACCCAGCCAGCTGCCACTCAGACATCAAGCTCCACCCAGCCAGCTGCCATCTGATCATCTCTCCTCATTTAGTCAAATGCCACTCAAGTATATCACCCTGCCCAACTGACTGCCACTCAGTCATCTCACCCTGCCTAGTCAACAGCCATTCATGTATCCCACCCTGTCTTGCTAACTGCCACTCAAACATTTGGTACCACCTGCGTAAAGGACAATATTAACCTAACTCCACCAAGCCAGCTGCCTCTCAAGCATATAATCCCACCAGAATGGCTGCCACATGAACATCTTGTCCCACCCAGTCAGCTACAACTCAAGAACCTTGCCCCACTTACCTGGTCTCCCACTCTATCATCTCGTCCCCACCCAGCTGGCTGCCACTCAAACATCTCGCCCCACCAAGCCCACTCCATTGCTAACAGCATTCTGTGGCTCCTAATTGACATGCATTTATATTATAAATTGTTCTGTCAGCGAACTAGCAAATAAACTTGAGCAAAACCAGGGAGATGCACATTAAAAAAAGAAAATAAAGAACAAAGCAGAATGAAACTATAGCCCAATACGAGAGACAATAGTCGTAGAGAGAACAAGAGGTTCAAAACTGAAAGTACACACCAGAAAAACAGCACAAAAGAAATACTTTGAATACTTCAGAGATTTGGTATCCACACAGTGGATAAGGGATTTACACTCGCAGCCGTACTTTTATCCCATCGTGTTGATTACGGTTGGGCCACGCCCTCAGAGGCTACACCCCTAGCAATGATGGCAGCAGACCCAATGACGTAAACAAACACTGGCAGCCTCCAAGGACCCAAATCACACCAAATCATGACACTCAATTTTATAGAACTGCATGAGATTTTCCAGGTAAATCCTCAAACAGGCCGAAAGTGATCCTCGGCAGAGGCTACTGGTAATGACAAGTGTGCTGAGATTTTTCAGGCGAGTTTGAGATCGGGTGGTTTTACTCGCTCATCATGGCACTGGAGTGGGTGATCCCTCACATGTTGATTGGCACACGCAAGAAAGAATTTTGCTGGCCTCTGTTCACATTGCAGTAATGAGCCTATAACTGGTGAGAAATTGAGAGTAGCCATACCCTGGTGTCTGACAGCCCTCTGCTTTAGCGTATTCTGCCAATATGTCCAATTCCAGCAATATGCTATAAGAATTGCTTTGTGCTGCTCTGTTGCCATTTTTTCTTTTGTCCTTTATGACCTTTTTTTTTTTTTAAACTATCTGAGAACATGTAGAAGATTGGCTGCAGGCTGACATTTCCCAAGATGGAAAGCAAATTATCATCATTTATAAGAGCAACAGCTCCATGATTTTTGCTATATTGCACAAAATAAACTCGGCTACGGAGCATGGCAACATCCTTGAGGCCCTCGCCTTTAATAGCTTTTGACAGCATGCAGCCTGAATTCTGAAGACAGATTCTTTCAGTGGCTTCGTCAAACACGACTGGCTCGCTCCATTTCTGGGCAGATGTTCCCAAAGCGAGACCCTGCCTTCACTGATTCCAATAAATAAATGCAGGCCGTCTGTCAACTTTGGCATCGATTGATTTCAAATATTAAAGCGCATTGAGTAAACAGCAATAAAACCTTCGCCTGGGCACCTAAGAGCACCACTCTGAAGGCACTCAAGAACACGGGCAGAGGAGATGTTGCCAACAACCTTTCTGAACTTGCTGGTGAGCCCAGCAAGACTGCTGCAGCCGCTTGTTAATATTTTGAAGACAGCGCAATCATTTCGGTGCCAGGATGGGCAAACATGGGAAGACTTGCTTAGGAAGAACAAAGATAGGGATGGCTGTCTGGCTGTGAAAAAATAGTTGATTAAAACGTGAATGCTTGTGCTTGATGATATTGTAATTAGACTGGCATATAACACAACGAGCAAGGTGACAATCTACTTGTGAGTGGTACACTACACTCAGACTTGAGTGACAGCACTGAATTTCTAGCATAGAGTTGGATCACGGAGGCCGTGGTAACATAACTTTACCTTCTCTAACACACAATCCAATTTAGCATTTCTGGTGGGGTGGCACTTCTCACAGCAGCCCAGGAAACAAGGCAGGAGACAGACCACAGGGTGGGCATCTTTTAACTTATTGGAGTGACCATCACTGACAAAACTGAAGTGGGCACAACACATTTTGACTTTGGTCAAGAAAGCTCCCACCCCAGTGCCTTAACTGTACTTACTCACATTTCCGATCTTTTTGGATGTGGGAGGAAAATCCATACGGACACGAGGAAAACATGCAGACTCCATGCGGGGGAAATGCAGTCTGAATATATAATTAATGAAGGGATGAGGCAGCTTTCCATGGTGCCACTGCCCTCCACAATGGCTCCAGGACACAGTTCAAATCCACGCCTGGTCAGTTCATGTCCGTATGTCAAATACTGGATAATGTTAACAGACTTCAGTGATCATGATTACATCGATTGAAATGTGCTCTCTTTACGCCGTGACTAATTTCTTTTGCATATTTACGTAGGTAAATGGTGTACGGTTAAAGTATCAGAGCTGGAAACCTGTCCCAATCCCAAACTTACAGGCATCCATACAGTGAGGTTAGACAAATACAAAAGTCCCTTTGGGATAATGAAGCTGAAAAGTCCATACCAGAGATATGCAAGTCCTCACGATGCACAAGCTGCTTACGAAGGCACATCTGAACTCAGCCGGTCATCCCAACAGACAGCCCAAGGTTCCACTCAGTTCAGCTGAATTCAAGTTTCTTATCCCAAGAGAGAATGTGGTTCGTCAGTGGGGCTTACAATGAGACCACAACATTCCACTAAAACATACAAAGAACTAAGCCAGTATACATAACCTTTGCACGAGCAAAACATATACAGCAATGAATATAATGCTTATAGCAGAACATCAGATCTTACATAGTACATCCACAAAGGGACATTCAGACGTCACCGACGACAGACACAAATGATTGACACATCAATTGCACGTAATACTATTTATTAATAAGGACACTAGAAGATGGATAGAACTGAAAGGGGCCAGACAGAAATGAAATGCACTAAATACATAGGAATACATGGATATGAAAGGCAATACACATGGACAGAGATATGAAAGGGACTATGGAAGATACTGTAGATATGGAAGCCACCATATACATGTAAATATACTGACATGAATGGCAATATTGATAGATAGATGGATATGAAAGGCACTATATACACATGTGAATATACTAATATGAAAGGTAATGTGTGGTTAGATAAAGAAAGGTACTACATACATATAAATATACTAACATGGAAGGCAATAGGTACAGATAGAGATCTGAAAAGGACTAAACAATGGATAGATATGAAAGGCAGTTTATACAGTATATGAATATGTGGACGTGAAAAGCAATATGTATGGATAGAGATATGAAATGCACTATATAAGAGAGAAGAAAGGCACTACATGCATATGAATATACTGAAATTAAAGACAATATGTCTGGACAGATATAAAAAGCACTATATACTGTACATACTGTCACAATAGGTATTATATATTTTGGACTTCTACATCTACTCTCTCTATATAAAATCCTCAGCCTAAAAGTGCAACGATTTTGTGTGACTTTTTATGTCACACTTTACATCTAGCTAATTTTAAAACCTACACACACATTTTTATTATTTATATATATATATATATATATATATATATATATATATATATATATATAATATTAGCAAAATACCCGCGCATCACAGCGGTGAAGTACTGCCTTAAAATTTTTATTAAGAAGAAAATTAAACCTTTTTAAACTGAGGGAAAATATACCAATAATTATTTGTTAAGGATCTCTTTGTATGCCACGTTGTCAGTTCGGCCCTCCAGTTGCAATATGACCAAGCTGTAGCTGTGCGCTGAGCTTACTCTTGAGCATGCAATGTACAGTCGGCCATGTGAACAGTAATCTTGTTTCAAATCTCACAGCTTGGATTGCTGCTGTCATAATCGGTTTGAGTTTCATGGTATGTTTCAGTTACGACAGTATTTGTAGGACTTGTGTTGAAGAGACATT
>JANRMT010062845.1:12604715-12775442 GCA_026402145.1 Polypterus bichir lapradei | reverse complement strand
CCTTCTCAATTATATAATGCATGTTTTCTTCAGCGCTTTTTGGGGCTCTTCCTGGTTTTCTACGTACTGTGTGATTACGTGGGAGGCGTGATGATGTCAAACTCCTTCCCCATGGGTTTCAAGCTCATCTCCATTACAGTAAATGGAGAAAAACAGCTTCCAGTTATGACCATTACACGTAGAATTTCGAAATGAAACCTGCCCAACTTTTGTAAGGAAGCTGTAAGGAATAAGCCTGCCAAATTTCAGCCTTCTACCTACACGGGAAGTTGGAGAATTAGTGATGAGTCAGTGAGTGAGTGAGGGCTTTGCCGTTTTTATATATATATATATATACACACACACACACACACATACACACACACACACATACACACACACACACACACACACACACACATACACACATACACACATACACACACACATACACACATACACACACACACACACACACACATATACACATACACATACACATACACATACACATATATACATATATATACATACATACACACACACACACACACACTGTATGTGTGTGTGTATTTGGAGTTATTCTTTTCAGAATTTATCGGACTTTAATGTCATGTTGTTAAATTTTCAGATTCTTATTCCATTTTTAAATTATAAAGTAAAAAATATCAAGAACTCACACCCCGCGAGACAAGACTTTGTGCCAAGAGATTTAACCACGCCCAGGACCAGAAAAAAAAACACAAAGAGTAGGACAGCTGCTGTACAGGGTTTTAAATGTTCGAAGTGCCGCACAAGATGCAGATCACACAGCACGGCAGCAGCCAGCATCTGATTGAGCAAAGAGGAGGTTATATACATAAAAAAAATTAAAACTTTTGTTCCATTGTATTACTGTTTAAGAGGGGGTTTCTAGGGGTGTGTTCAGCCCCCCCCTCTTCACAACGCCAGCGGCAGAGACGCGAAATGACTGGCAAGCAAAGCGAGCAAAGGGGAACCCCCTATTATAAATATATTGATATGAGAGGTAATATGTATGGTTAGATAGAGATATGAAAGGCACTATACACAAATTGACATGAAATGCAATATGCATCGATAGATAAACATGAAAAGACCTATATACATAAACACATTTACATGAAAGGAAAATTTATATATCTATCTTTATCTAACTATAGATAGATATAGATATGTTATAAGAAAAGTTAAAAAATTTCACATGAGCCATCGTCAGGGTTACAACTAACAGATTACAACCTATAGATGCACTGTAGCAAACAATTTGCACAGGTGTCCCAGCTTCTGTTGATTACTTAAAATCCCTCTGACTGTCTTACAGCAGAGTTGGAACAGACGGCGTTGCTACACCCTCTGAAGTACGACTTGGACAATAAACTGATAGATAATGTCAAGAAAACAGCAATTAACAAATGAAGTGAGACAGGGCATTATCACCTTTACAAGTATAGGCCCTTCATTTAGAGAAGCTGCAAATAAAAATAAAAAATCAAATTGTCAGGGACACAATCCAAAGTCAACTGGAATATATAAACATTGTACATTTAATGATTCCACAACTTTTTTTTGCTATTGTTTATTAGTTCAATAATAAGACATTAAACTGTGTGCATTTCCATAAAAACTGAAAAAACTGAGGTGTTCTTATATGATATAGCAATATGAATGGATAAATAGAAATAAGACACTATATACATACATATTAATACATTGATATTAAAGACAAAAGGTATATTTAATATAATTAAACTGTGACAAAGGTGCTATACAAGTGCTCAACCTGACATGGGAGGCACACTAGTAAAACAAATAAATGTTTTATTTTTCTTTTTTCTTCGCCTGTGGGCAATGCCTTGCCCATTTCCCACAAGCACAGTACCACACAATTCTTCTCTCTTTTTTTTCCCCCCCACTCCTCTCCAGTAAGCTTTGTCTCCCTCCTCCTTACTCTGGCTCTGGCTCCTTTTATAGCCCACCCAGAAGTGCTCCAGGTGTTTGATGACCCATTTCCGGCTGCACTTCCAGGTGTGGCGGAAGAATCGCCCACATGGTCAGAGAATTCCATCTCCCATGGAGCCCTTCAGGAATCAGAGATACTACTGCCACCAAGGGGGGCTGCCATCTAGCGTCCCAGGAGAGGTACTGCTCAGTCCATACCTATTTCCCAGGACCATATACAAAAGAGGCGTCCTGGCCAGGTACGCCACACAAACATTATGTATATTACAGAAGAAAATAGAAACCATTTGTTATGCGAGAAAAACAAATGGTTTCTCCGTGCAACCCACAACTCTTTTTTTCTTCCCCATACACAATTTCACATAAGCGTTTTGAGAGTTTTAGAAACAAATCAAAATGTACAAACAAAATAAAATTACAAGTGGAATCAGTGAAGTTCCAGGCCCAAAAAAGAAAGATACAAAAGTTCAAAGGAAACCGTACAAACTAAAATACAAATGAAACAAAGTGGTCAGAGTTGGAAAGTGTGCGGAGGCTCAGTGGTCACTCAGCTGTGGCTTTTCTTGGCTTCCTACTGCCCTTCCAGCTCCATGAGGTCCTGTGTTGATGTCATCAAAAACTGCAGGATGCATAAGCATTTGGTCAAAATACCAGACACAGCAGAGGCTTATTTTAGGGGACTTGAAATCACAAATTTAAACTAACCACTTCACTGTTACAGTGCAATTTCTGACTTACATACCTAGAACATCCAGTTATAAACGCAACCCGAGACCAGTCTATAAAGTGAACTGAAGATATGCGAGGTCCTGAGCCCAGCTCAAGATAACATAGCGGGTCTGCAGCTCCAAAAGAATGGCTTTTTTTTTTTTAAATCCTTTGGCCGTGTCAGTCTCCATGAGCACGCTCGCATAGCCATAGGGAGTTGATGAGGTAATTGGGGCGAGACGCACCTGCACGTGAGGGTGCGATTGTTCTCAATTGCTTCATTGGCTTCCTACAGTGCGTGATTGAGACGCTGCGCCCACGGAGCCGTTTAAGTATAGGCCAGTACAAGAGATGAAAAAAAAAAAAAAAAAAAAAAAAAAAAAAAGGGAAATGAAAGCGAAGGAACAAATAGAACAGAGGACAGAGAAAGAATGAGGCAGGAGGAGAAAAGAGCCAGTGTGAGAGTGAGTGAGCGCAAGAGAGAGAGAGAGAGAGAGAGAGAGAGAGAGCACGAGCAGGCTCACTTGAGTGAAGGCAGGCAGTTGCAAGGAGAGCCCTGGCAGGGTGTAAGGCCAACACTCGGGGTTGGATGGATTGGGTCACTCCTGCTGAGCTTTTCAGAGGAGCAGGAGTGACCAGGATTATGGACGGCTTGCTGTGCAAGGCCAAGAAGGCAGGAGGAGTCAGGGAGGCTTGGGAGGTTGAGCCCCAGCGTGAGTGCCCTGGCCGTTGGGGGGGAACCCGAGTCTCGGTCCGACGAGTGAGCTGTATATAGCAGGGGGAGGAAGGCTACCGGACCAGTAGGAGAGTCAGCTGCACCTGTGGATTGGGCGACTACCCTGTTGTAAGGCCCATATGGGAGAAGCAGGGGAAACACCAGTTAAAAGGAGAAGGCACTGAGTTTTTACAAAGGACCGCTTCGAGCCAGCATTTTAACCTTGTTGTTTTGTGTGTTTTTTTTGGTTTTTTTAAAAAAAATGGGATCATTTATTGGGATTTTAACCTCCCCAGTCACCAGTTTATGGATTATTAATGGATTTCTTGAAGCACTGCACTGTGGACACCGTTTTGGTTTCGTTTTTAATAAAAGCACTTGCACACTTTACACCATCCCCTTGCTCCATGTGTGATTTGTCCTCATTGCACAGCTCACCCAGTTACATTACCGACGGTGTTGGGTTCAAGTGTTGTTTGTCCAAGAGCAGACTTCCTGTTTAATGACGTGGGTGCCGATTGGTGGTCATTCCACACATCTCCGTTTCCCTCAGGGTGTGCAGGAAATGAGAAGCGAAAAGCTGCCACCCCAACCCACTACCCCCCCCAGGCCAGCTGTTACCAGTGACTTGGGCAGGGTGCCCAGCTAGCAATGTGTGTGAAATCTGCTTTCCTCAGCACAGCCATCACACCCACACTGCTGAGGCCTGGCAGGGGCGCCAGCTGTGATGAAGTCAGTCCATGTAGACGTGTGCATGCTGTCCACTGCTGCCTTGAATCTTGTGATCAAACTCTCATTTCTCCTATTTTTTTGGCCAAGCAGCTCCTTAGCCAAAATAGTGAAGGATATCTTCCTCTTCTAGAAGAAAGTTATGAACTGCTGGAGTATATTGATTCATCCATTAATAACATCAAGCAGAGAAGCATTAGAAAAAGTGCTTTAGATAAAGACCCGGCAGTGGGAGTGAGGCCACCTGCGGCCAACTCTTGTATGTGTGCAGATTGGCTCTGCTGCCTGGTCTTCATCTTGGTATAGAGGGTGGGATTCCTAACACCCTGGGCGGCTCCAGGGACAAGTTGATCCTTTTTAATGGATAACAAAACAATTTGTGCAAAACTGCATTAGCAGCAAAACTCACAAAAAAAAAAAAACCCTGAAACAAATGGTGTTTTGCTTACAGTGAAATTCGTACCATCGAAACAAGAAGGAAAACATTTAGCTCCAGTCTGGAAAGGTGTATGATATTTAATTCTACTTGTGTGTCCCAGTCATTCAGGGTGTAAATAAAGATCTCATGTAGATAATCTGTTGAGCCGCCACAAGTGTTCCGGTAGTACGATGCCTAATTTGCCAGTTATGAAGACAATCTTGGAGTTTACAATCCTAAGGATGCAATGGAGAAAGGAAAGGAACCTGAAGCTCTACAGTACTTGAAGAGGGCCAATCCTCCACCTCACTGGCAGGAACAGGAAATGGAAGTTGAAGGTTAATAAGGCTGGGTCAGCTTCCTGTGTCCTGAGATGTTGCAGTGAAGAAAACCCAGCGACAATGGAGTGAGAGACCCCTTCGGTTTCTGCACACTTTGTTGTGCTCAATTTCATTTTAAATGAAGTAAGCTGCCATTTTTGACTATCAATCAATACTCAACAACCCATAATGAAATTGAAAACATGTTCTCAGAAAGGGTTGCAGATCTCTCTATTATAATAAAAAAAAAAAAAAATCTTGAGACGAGACTAATCCTGCAATGAGACGTGACAGCCTTTTTGAAAGGAAGTCCCACGAGACGGAGACTTTTGCCATGAGATTCTTTCAAGTTACGCCCTACTTATAACTATTTTCAAACAAGACCACGGTCATCAGGTGCCTTCCGGCACTTAACTTGCACAGATACCAATCCATTAAAGGGCTTACTTTTGAACACACACACACAAAGATCCAGTTTGGAATCACCCATTCATCTAAATATGGTAGCGAGAAACGATGAAGTCAAATGAATTAACATGAAAATTGTCGATCGGTTACACGGCAAATTGACTAAATGCGTATCAATACACTATCCTGATACAGTTGGTGGTAATGGTGCGGAAGATGAAAACATCAACTTACAATATCACAAAGAATATCTACAAGTGTTAACACTGTCTGGTCTTCCACCGGTCGAATTACTGTTGAGAGAAGGACATATCATAATGTTACTGTGTAATTTATGTCTGAGTGATGGGCTATGCAATGGAACAAGATTAGCTGTATTAAAAATTGGTCAAACAATTCTAACATCTAAAATTTTAACAGGAGACAAGAAAGGTAATGCTGTACACCTTCAGGAGATAACGAGACACCAAAGGAGATCTTGATATGCCATCCGTATTAAAAGGTTTACAGTTTCCCGTTAGAATAGCTTTTGCTATGACAATTAACAAATCACAGGGACAAACATTCGAAAAAGTCACTATTGATTAGAGAGAAATAAACGATGTTCACTCACAGGCAGTTATACGTTGTGTTGTCACGATGCAAATCCAAACACAATCAAAATTCAATGCGATCTTGAAGTCCATTCCAAATTTTGTTAACACTGACGTTTTAAAGTAAAAGGGAAAATAATGCCTATGTGAAATACATAAATATAAATGAAAATAATGCCTATGTAACAATTCCCATTAAAATAATCTCTTTAAACTGTAGATCAGGTTAACCAAACCCGGGGGTTGGCGAGCGAAGCGAGCCCCCTACTTTTTAAAAAAAAAAAAAAAAAATATATATATATATCACAATCTGAAACCTCTTATCCACAGAAGTAGATCTGCACCTTAAGAGCTACTAATGGCTCCTTCTCTCTGCCTGACTTATAAAGCCAGAGAGAGGACCCAGATGTCAGGATGGGCCCATGCCCGCTGGAGCTTCAACAAAAAAAAAAAAAAAAACAAAAAAAAAAAAAAATCTAAAAAATCAAGGAATAAGTGCCAATTTAAAGATACAGTACACAATAAATGAACAGAAACATAAAAAAAACAGCTGATTAAAGTAAGAAAAACCAGCAGAAAAACAGAACATAAATACGAGGGACGTTCAAAAAGTTTCTGCACTAAAGAATTTCAAAAACAAATGACACTTTTCTACATCGTCACCTTCATTTGCGATGCAGTTTTCCACAGTGTTGTACCAGCTTCTTAATGCCATTAGCAAAAAATGTTTTCAGTTGACTGCGTAGCCACTGATGCACCGCTGCTTTCACATCACATCGTAGCTGTAGCTGGACATCCGGAGCACCCTCAGAGTCCATCACACTTGTACGGCAATTTTCGAACATTTCACACGACTCTATGACTTGATCTCTGTACTGAGCACACATGCGAAGATAAGTTGGTGTTCCCGGCACACAAAGCGTAGGACAGAACGCTGTTCCTCTTTGATGGAATTTCTAAGTTTGGCAGTCATCTTCACCACAAGATGACAACTCTGATACTAAACTGCAAGGGCAGCCGGCTTCCAAGACGGAACTGGTCACATGACACTCTCAGACACGACCAATCACTACTCGTCCCGAAAATATAAAAGTGTGTAAACTTTTCAAACGTTCCTCATAAAAAGCATTGCATAAACCCTGGAGTCAGTGGCAGGTCCACTTTTGCAACAAGGTCACCATTCTCAAGTCCCTTGTTGTCCCTGTGGCCCAAGCCATTAGTTGTACTAAGAAGGCCACCTCTCCAAGAAAAATAAAATGGAGTACAGTTTTTGAGAGAAAAAACTACAATGGTGGGAATGCACATGGAAACAAAATTACTAGGTGAATGAATGCACTTGAAAGCAGCAACAGACTGCACCCGCACAGCGGGCCGTCATTTTTTTTGCATACCTCAGGAAGATTTGAATGCCACTCTGATGTCAGATACCACCGTGGGGCAAAAGGAGCTGATCCTGCATGGCAGCCCACTCTGCGCTTGCAGCGTGCCTCACAGTTTATAATCCGTCCTCCTTTCACATCCCTTCTGACTTCATTAACTCATTTAATGTCCTGTATATTTAAACACCGATGACAGTACTTAAAACCAGGAAGCAGTCGGGATTGTCATTTGCTGCCCAGTCTGTTGAGTGGGATGGCCCTGTGAATTGTGATTTAAATGGCAATGCCCATTCATTTTCTTAAGACACTTCAAACTGCAAGCTTATCAGGAGACGGAGGCTATGCCAGCAGGAGTTGGCACAAAAGAGGAACCAGGGCAGGGCATCAATTAAACAGTGCCTAACATTATACAATAGATAGAGGATGAGATAGACGTGAAATACACGATTTAACAGACATGTATATCTGTTATACATGCACATATACATTTCACATACAAGTGAAGGCCCCAAAGTTGTTATCACAAAATATCAAGTAACATTGAATGTCCCAAAAGAAATGCGCGTCAGTTACAGGAGGCAGTGCATAGGACAGTATGGTGGCCACTACCATCCCCAGCATCCGCTATTGTGTTGTCCACTCAGGTGGACCCCAGGCCTGGATATCCTCCACCTTAACTTCCCTTCTAATGATAGAAACAGGAAGGAAAACAACAAGGCGCATAACACGGACGTTATTAAGACGCGAAGAGGAGAGTTAATCTCAAACGCACGTCGGCTGCGGGGTCCACACCACAAGAAGATGTTGCTAATCTGGGAGGACACGGCAGTTCAGATGCCATCAGATTTTGACACAAATCCTACGAGCCTAAATGGCAAACTGCTGCAAGAAGGGAGCCGCCTGCACTTTGGTGGGACGTGAAGCTGTCAGATCATTTCATGCCGGTGACTCACAGTAATGTGGAGGAGAGGAGGTGGTCTGGCTGGCAATACTGATCGGCAGTGGACATGAGCCATCTTCTGTCAAGATGAGTAACTTAACTGCGCGTATTTTTAGGAAAAGTGAATCAGTGGCATATTTAAGTATTAATAAGACCTTCAACTGCTCATCACGGCGGCTCTCAATTTGCAGTTATTAGCTTTCAATTAACCGCGATCACAGTTCAATTAGCAGTTAACAAGGACTGCAAACTTAATCACAAAAAGAAGGCACTCGTTTTTGCTTTTAAATTTCCTTTTTTTTGCACTCCTTAATTTAATTGATTAATATTCAGTAGTTGCACTGTGTGTTCATTAACCATCTGATTAAATTTATTTTCATTTACTATTGATCTGATTTAAGGGGAAATCTAACATTTGCTTATGCTCCCAACCTCGCTTGCTGTGCACTAAACATTAGTAATGCAGGTTTCATGGTGCATCTGTGGGGTCATTTGTAACACAGCAGAACACTTCAAAACTTACCAAGTCTAACAGTCACCACGGCCTGGACACCACCCTGGCAGCACTGGGGGCAAAAGAGGAATCAACCATGGACAGAGTAGAGAGGGCCCACCCGTGCACACCCACCCATATGGTCATTCAAAAAAAAAAAAAAAAAAAAAAAAAAAAACACACCACATGGGCACAACCAACCACCATCAAGTGTGGCTGACCCGCCATGCCAGTCTGCTACTCTCAGTTCACATAACACAGCAGTATTCTGTTCTCAGTGAAAGGAATAAGCACTGTAAAGAACCAGGATGTAAAAGACTTATAGAGCAACATCTACAGGCCTGAAGTGGAACTGCAGCAGGGCTCTGGAAACAAATAGGCTGACACCCTATGCACATCAATCACACAGAGTCAGCGTTCTGCTCTCAAGAATGCAGAGACCAATTCAGGATCACAGGTGATCAGAGCCTGCCCTGAATGTTTAATTTTTATATCTACCATTTTTACATGTCAAAATAAAGCTTAACAGGCAAATCTGAAGGTAACATTAACTGGCCAACTCACATTCCAATGTCCTGCACACCCAACAAAGTAGCCTGGGCAGTGAATATGAAAAACATTGTAAATAAGCAAGACATTCGAGACTTACAGAGCAACATCTATAGGCTTGAAGTGGAACTGCAACTGGGCTTTAGAATCAACCCAGTATGGGGTGTCAGTCTGTCCAGGCCAGTTTAGACTCGTCAATGTACCAAACCTGTACATCTTTGAGGATATGGGAGGAAAACTGAAATAAAATGAAGAACCCAGACAGACACATGGAGAAGAAACAAACAAAATCCAGACAGAGGCGTGAATAAAATCATGTCAGTATACTGCCTTCAGTTAACACAACATAACATAACAAAGTCTGCTAACCACAGCTCATGGTCACAGGAGAGCCCAGCCTATTTGGCATCTTCCTAATTTGTTAAAAAAAAAAAAAAAAAAAAAAAAAAAAAAAATTCTGTGGGGATGTGAGTGGGACACCAGGATATCCAGGGGAAACAAAAACAGGCACAGGGAGAACAAGCAAACTCCCAATGGACAACAACTGGGTGTGGCTGCACCACCATTTCAGTCTGCTACTCTCAGTTTAACATCACAACACTTTTCACTTTTATTAGTGAAAACGATAAGCATTGTAAATAAACCATGTGAGGAACTTCTAGAGCACCATCTACAAGGCTGAAGAGGAAGTAAGGCAGGGGTTTGGAACCAACTGGGTGTCAGTCTATTGAACACACCTGGTCGGTTTAGAATCATCAAGTCACCAAAACCCTGGAGAACACCACACAGACACCAGGAGAACATACAAACTCCACACAGACGACAACAACTAGGTGCAAGTTAGAGTACTGAAGCCATAGCAATAGACACTGGTCTGTCATCACACTTAGTAACTGTGCTTGTCATTTAAAACAAGTCACAGTCCACGCCTCATCATGTTTCACATTTGATCGGTTATTGCGAGTTCATATGAATGGCTGCCATCATGCTTGAGTGCACCTTCTAAACCTGAGAGAGAAGAGAATGACTCGCAGCCTTTTAAAAGCTACTTGGGTGTCTTAATAGCTCCATTTTAACTGAAGCCCATGGTACCAGCTAAATGCCCAACTCTGAATGAAGCATGAAATTCAAAAGGCTTTAAGAACACAAGAATAGTCTTTTATAAGTCTGTGGGGAGAAATCTGCCAGCAATTTAGAGCTTAGTCACGTGCACCAACTTTATCAGATGAGCTGTACAATAAACACCTGGAATCATTTTTTTCATGTGACAAATGTTGGCGCAGCCCTCCAATATTTCATGGTCATCCCATCCACTTGTCATGTCACTGGACGATAATCTCCTTTGTTTTTTGAGGATTGCCCTTTTCTGCATTCTGATTTGCTGTAGTTTTATTTTTCCAAATGAATTCTGTAACTATTATGCACCTTATTTTTTTTGGATTCTTAGAGCCAGAGATATTTGTGGTTCCCCTTCATTTCCCAAATCTGAGGATCGTGCAAGATATTTTTGGATTTTTTCGGAGCCTTTCATCTTGTGTGTTCGTATTTATGCTTTTATTTTTTTTCCTTCCTAATTTCATATCAGGGCTTAGATTTGAGGCCAGACCTCACTGAGTTTAGAGGCAACTGCAACTGGGCTAAGTGCTGAAGCACCAGGGTTCCCCATACTGTGACATCACTGGCATGTTTGAAAGGCATAAAAAGAGCATGGGACTGAAGATTAACTAAAGCATAAGACCAGAGCACCTTCATAAAGGAAAGCTGAATGAGGAGCTGAACTGCATAACACATTTATACAAAGTCAACTTCCATCCACAGCAAGCGGCTTTAAAAAACAAATCGGGAGTGGCCTCCCCTCGACCTTCTTGTATTGAATATTTGAGGAGTAAACCACAAGACAATGATTTTTATATTATGTACATTAAAGAACCATCAACAGCAAATCAAATGAATAATATAACAAACAATTATTATAAAAGTACAGTTGAATAAATCGGACTCTGCAGCTGCATGAATAAAAGGTAAAGTAGAACTTCCAATTAACGGAAAGAGTCCAAAAGTTGATAGAAATCTATGTTTTGTACCGAATACTTGTAGGCAAAATTTGGTTGAGCTAAGTGAAAGTGTACTCAGGTTACCGTGCTTACACACATACACACACACACACACACACACACACACACTTCTACAAATGGTGTTTTTGGACTCGGGGAGGTCTAAAACATCGAGACTCATCAAAACCTCAAGGTTGAATTTTTGGATGATTACAATACTTTCCCTACAGAAATTTAAAAAAAAAAAAAAAAAAAAAGCAAAAGTGAGGTAGTACTTGCATTACATGACCCCCCTCCCCCCCATTAAACAGAAAGGGGAGCATCATTATACAGGGCGTCCGTAAAGACCTATGCAATTTAAAATAGTTGGACTAGAAAGCTTGATTCTGCAGACTTCTGAAGACTTCACATGAAAGTTTGCAAATTTCAAATGCATCAAATGTTGTTAGAAGTGGATTAATCATGCATGACTAACTTTGTCACCAGATCAATGAAAAACTTAAAACGATGATGCATTTTTGAGTAATTTAATGTTCTCCGATGAAGCAATATTCCACATTAGTGGCAAGGTCAACAGGCATAGTTGCCGTATTTGGGGAACTGAAAACCCACAGGAGAAGAAACGAAATTCACTCACAGGCAGTTATGTTGGGTTGTCACGATACAAGTCCAAACACAGAATCAAAATTCAATGAGGTATTGGAAAAAGTTAATTCAAAATATTGTTTTTACTTAAGTTTTACATTAAAAAGTAAGTTTAAAAAGTATTTGTGTGTTAATTTCAAAGCCAAACGGAACAAAAATGTATAACGCAATGAATACCTCTAACACAACATGACATAATTTACTTTCAATTTATTACGTTTTACGGTAGTTAGTCACTGTAATGTAAAATAGTTAGTTCTATTATGCATATGTAACAATTCCCAGAAAATAATCTGTTTAAATTGTACGTCCGCTTCTCCATATGCGAGCAGCAGAGCCACTAAGTGACTAGTGCGTAGCGACTGCCCAGGGGTTGGCGAGTGAAGCTAGCGGGGGGCACAGCCCCCCAGTTATTATTATTAGAGGCTCAAGTCAGTTATGTTTAGTGAGTAGAATCTTCCCCCATTCATCCTCCGTGCAAGGTCTTCAGCTACACAGTTGTGTGGGGCCTTTTTGCCCATTTTTTTGCCCAGAGGGGACCTGGCAGTTTAATGGTCTGGAATCCCTACACATTTTATTTATTTTTTTTTGTTTTTTCTGTCCACCCTGGCCATCGGACCTTACTCTTATTCTATGTTAATTAATGTTGACTTATTTTATTTTCTTACTGTGTCTTTTATTTTTCTATTCTTCATTATGTAAAGCACTTTGAGCTACTTTTTGTATGAAAATGTGCTATATAAATAAATGCTGTTGTTTTTTGCTATTCATAATGCGCCACCACAGGTCAGGACTGTCCCTGTATTTGTGTACTTGTAGTGCAGAATGTACTTTGCTAGTGTCCTGCTGGAAAAAGACAGCATCTGTTGTTCCAAAATGCGTACACATTAACGATGCCCTCACAAGATACCCATGCCATGGGCACTGACACACTCCTGTACCATGATAAGCTGTTGGTCCTGAAGTTGGTAAGAGTTTGATGCTCCTTTTTCACTTGAGCCCCATAAACTCAATTCCACCGTGCAACTCTCCATCTCAGATGAGACCAAGCCCAGAGAACATGGCGGTCCTTGCGGACAGTGTGGATTTCTGAGTTCTGCTTTGCATAGTAAAGCATTGACTTGCATCTGTTTATGTAGTGATGAATGCAGGGCTGTGGAGTCGGTAGATAAATGCTCCGACTCCGACTCCTCAGTTTCTAAATCTTCCGACTCCGACTCCCCGACTCCGACTCCTCTGTATGTATATACTATGCTAATGTATTTTCTACATCCATTGAAGGAAAGGAAGGCAACATACATGTCATTTCACCACAGAACTACTGGCTAGGAAGCCAACACTCTACTATAATGCCAGATTAAAGACAAACACAATGAAAACAAGGTTTTGTTTTGGCGGCCGCAGATTGCGGGTGTCCACATGGACGGGCAGATCCAGCTTGCCGAAAATCTCGACTACCGCCCCCATCCAAAGTAATGTGATGCCTCTGTCTGCTGCAGTGGCTGTCTCCTCTGTCAGCCAGCCAGAAGTTTAGTGCATGGTGTCACTCACCGGCCAGCTGATCAGCAGAACGAGCCTCTGCTGGAGACAGGTAGGGAGATCTGTGTTCTCGGCTCCTTCAGCCCCCTTCACTAGCGCATAGCGAAGGGGAGCCGACGGAGCTGAGAACACACCAGATGATTTTTCAGGCGTTTGACGCGTGATGACTTGTTGAACGGCCGAAAAATCGGCAGTGCATCTGTAAATGTATGGGGGGCTTTAGGCTTGGTTCACAGTTCCCTGTAACAGTGGAACACGACACAATGGAAAGCGGTGCCGCACCTTACCCGTGCATTACATCCCATATAGTGACGCATACAGTCAATGAAAAGCATGCTTCATGGTTACTTGACATGTTCGTTTTGTGGTAACATTATGCACTGCATGCAATGGGCTTTATTCTTACAGCAGAGAAGTAGTTCATTATGACTGTTTGTGAATTGGGACATTTCAACTTACTTTTTTAATTCCCATTTAAATTTAGTAGGAGTCGGAGTCGGTTAACTTTTTGCCGACTCCGACTCCAGGTACCCAAAATTGTCTCCGACTCTGACTCCTCGACTCCGACTCCACAGCCCTGGATGAATGGCACAGGTTTACGGCAGTCTTGCCAAGCCTGTGTCACGATTTCCATTACAGATGCATGACGGTTTTTACGACCATGACGTCTGAGGGAGTCGGAGATCACAAACACTCAGAAGTGGTTTTCGTTCTTACCCTTTACACACCAAGAACTGATCCAGTTTCCATAAAATCTTTTTTGTTCATGTCGGGCACAGTAGAGGATGGAATGCTGAAAATTGTACCGATTTGTCTTTGAGGAACGTGGTACTAAAAAATGTGACAAATTATTTGTTGGGTCACCTTTTGGCGACTGGAGAGCCTCGAGCCATTTTTGCTCTAGCAGGACTCTGCCTTTTTTAGGGGTTCCTTCTAAACCAGAACACGACTGCCACCCCGTTTCACATCACCTTCTTATTTCACGTGTCACATCGATGTTCGTCTCAAACTAATGCTGTCACAGCTTTTATTGGAACGTTTTGCAGGCATCAATTTTGGAATAACTTTAGATCTTTAAAAAATACTTTTGTTTAAGTTGTGGCTGTACATATAAAATGAGTAAAGACAGCTGCACGTTCAATCAGGAGGCTTCACTCAACGGCCGGGTTAGAAATCTGCTAGGAAAAGCTTTAGCCGATAAAAACACACAGAAGAGGTGTGTGAAACACAGCAGGGGAAGCAGGGAGGTGAGATTAATGGTACTTTGCCCACTTGCCAAACTGACTTCCGACATGTCTGGCTGGCCAAGCAAATGCTTAATGTAGTGCACAAAGGTGTGAAGCCCCCGAGCCGAGGTGGAAAGCACTGCACCCACCAAAATCTCACAGATTCAGAGGCGTCTGCACGCAATGTCCTTCTGAAATGCAGCATACCACACTTAATGCACACAAGTCGCTTGTACAGTGTGTTCAGGAAGTCTTCAGACCCCTTCACTTTTGACACATTTTGTTATGTAGCAGCCTTGTGCTAAAACCACTTCATTTCGTTGTCATTTTGGGGAGGGGATGAAAAAGTGAAAACAGGATTTTTAACAATTTCTGAAAATGTATTAACACCTGAAACATTACATTCATACACTGGAGATGCCACAGGGGCTGGATGGGCGTCCCAGCCAGAAGAGGGGGACTGGTTCCTTACACGGACAGGAAGCTCCTAACAGGCAGATGGGCATCCCGGCTGGCGAGGAGAAAGGGATCAGACCCAGAAGGAAGGACCACAAAAGATGGATGGACAGCCCACTGAAAAGGAAAGATGTCACAGGGGGCTTTTTTTCTCCCCCAGCACACTAGATTGCAGCAGCCATGGATATCTGTGCCCAGTGGGAAGCCAACAGGGCATGCTGGGAAATGTAGTCCAGCAGGGCAGTCCTGCTGGAGTCACTGGGGGCCACGAGAGGGCGTTGCAGGGAGACAAGCTCCTTGTTATAATGGACTTCCGTGTGACCCGGAAGTGCTTCCATCAGGCAATCACTCGGAAGTACTCTCTGGTCTGTAATAAAAGGGACCGCACTCCATTATCCAGGCGAGTCGGAGCTGGGAGGAAGAGCAGTGGTGAGAGAATTAATGAAAGAGAGAGAGAGAACTTGTTTATTTTGTGCTTGTGATACTCGGAAGTGAATTGAATAAACCATCCATTGTTTGAACCCGGGACTCGCCGATGCCCTGGTATCCTTCACAACACACATTTAACCCACATACTCAAATACTAGTTGTATCAGCCATGTCAGGATTTTGTGAAGCTTTAAATGACTAAGATTAGTCATTTTAGACACCTGGTATACGAGGCAAACAAAGAAACTTTACAAAATGAAGAGTTTAAGCAACAAAAGTTATTCCAAGGTTGTGTAAAGTCTTGACAAGTGTTAGTGGTAAAGAGACAAGATACACCGAGATGGGGTGCTGAAGAGACAGATGAGTGGAGAGAACATGAAGGTCCATCCGTCCGTCTGCACCAGGTTCAGTTGAAGATGGTGCACGTTCATCCAGACTGCACTAACATACCATTGAGACTGCGCAGAAGTTCTAGGAGATGCTGTACGGTCCTCTGGAGGTGACCTTGATTATCTGGCTCTGCTACTACTAAAGCAGTGTACCCCACAATACCCCAGGGTGAATATATGACTGGCGATTAACTCAAAAACCCAAATCTAAAGGTGATTTTCATTTCATTTGTTTGCTAGCACTGTGTGATAAGTCAGTCACGTGCACATTGCAAGGTTAGATTTGTGGTTTGCTGTACTTTACCTTCCACCATTTCCCCTCTTTGTATGTTAATTTGGGGTTTATTTCAGTTCTGATTGGTTGCATTTTTTAGCTCCCTACATTCTCAGAGTTTAACAATCCTTTCCATAAACTAGGCCTCTTTCGATTTATACAATCGTTTTGATGTAAAGTCTCCAAAACTTTGTGACGGTACAAGATTACAGATCAAAGCATTACATTCAGATCTGACTGAAGCTTCCATTTTTGCAGGATGTACTATTACATGAAATTATACCCAAAAATCACCATTTTTCTAACTAATTATCTGTTTCAATTAAAAAAAAAACACAGTATACTGTAAAATGATCACTGCTTTGCAAAGACCATCGTCAAACGTCAAGTCAGGCAGTAGAAAAAGCAGGAATTGATCCGGAGCAGGACTGTTTTCCTCACGGTCAGTCGTATGTAGCACAGATTTTTGCGATACACCGATGCTGTTTTGTCCGTGTACTGAGCGATAAGGTTTAGAGACAGACAGGAAGACGGGCAACAGAAAACAAAACGAATGTGAAGTGCAAAACGAGAACCAGGAATCAACATCGAAATAGGGTCAAAAACAAATACCATACGTGAAATGAGAGTTAACAAGGTCAATTCTCCCCCCCCCCCGGTGGTTTCTTATTCTCTTTTTTTAAAGGTTTTAAAGGTCATCCACCTTTCGTTTAAGGAAACAAGCTCAAAGCCATCCTTGTATCCCGCTGCATCGATAATCACAGGTCCCCACTTCACTCCTAGAAACCTGGAAAGCAGATCAAAATGGCAGTGTTTGAGAATTCAAAATGGAGTAACAACAAAAACACTGCATATGCCAAACAGAATCGAATCAAGACAGGTAACTGAGCAAGTACTGAAACACCCAATTTTTAAAATGCTACGGTATTAGTGTGTGTTAAGTTTGGTACAGAAGTAAATGGTAGTCGTCAAGCACCTTGTGCTCGGTCATTTCTTAGAGCGAGGGGAACTCCAAGGGCTGTTTCATTTTAATATATGTATGAAAAGTAGTTTGAATCACCAAGAGGTCCAAACTGCTCTTCAAACAAACTGTGTATATGTGAACGAGTCCAAGAGGAGGCTCCGCTTACCGATTTACGGAGTGCAGCAGAGCATGGAGGTGAGGACAAAACCAAAGTAAATGGTAGTTTCCAAGCACAGCACACTGTTGTTTGTAAGCACGATCAAAACCCAAAAGGAGGACCCAATTCAACCCACCAAATATACTGCACATTAACAAACCTGTCAGACAGTCCAAAGAGGCGCCATCTCTTATTGATGTATGGAGTGTGGCATACAAGAGTGGTGTACAATTGTGTGCCGGCACAGCGAAGTGCACATCCATGTGTGCTCAGTGAGCTAAGCAACCTGTGAGATGGTTGGGTTAGGGGGAGTTATTTGCTTAGGAAATCATTTGGGTACCAGTACTGGAGGTCCAAGAGCTGGTATCGATACCAAAGTCAAAATTTTAGCACTGCACCAACACTACTGAAGTGCGTTTAAGAGTAAGAAGCTCCTGTGACATCATATTAGTCTCGGCTGGGACTACAATTGTACACAAAAAGGTACTTAGTTACATAGCACTTCCAATACATCCGATTAGCGGCTGGTACTATAACCAAGGCCCATCCTTCTATATAAAAGCGGTCGGGATTGTCCTTCCGTCCCATGAGTGCTACGCAGGCGCAGAGTTTCACGCACGCCCCGTCCATTTTGCAATGCACGATGGGATTTGTAGTTTCGTTTTTCCAGGTAAAAGATGATTTTCTACTCCAGACTGTGCGATATCTTCTTCTTTCTTATTATATAAAAGCGGTCGGGATTGTCCTTCCGTCCCGTGAGTGGAAAGCGTAGCGGTATTCCGCTTATCACAGACTTACTACTTGCAGCTTGCAGTACAAAGCGACATGATGTGAGCAGAGTTCTGGTGCTCCCATTATTCCCTTGCTTTTGTACGCTGGAAAAATAGACAAAATTATGTCTCTGGAAATCATTAATGTTGATGGAGTACAAATGCCTCACCGCGTAGTAAATATCAGGGGGGTTCAAAAGGGCGACCTCAATATAGAAAAAAAAGTTTAAATTTCATCACAATAACAAACTACGAGTATTAAAGTAATACCGCTCAAATGCAATATAACTAAATTAATGAGTTTGTATAAAATATCAAATTGATCTACATATTGAATTGCCTTAAGAAGTGGTCAACTTAAAAGTCGGTCGCCTTAAAATGCGGGTCAGCCTAGTTGTCTTAGAAAATTTGCCAGGCAAGGCTGGGTAACACAACTAGTATAAAATAAAGATGAAGGCATTGAGAGAAATTCCATTCCAGCCAAGACAAAAATCATGCAAGTCGTATTCCACTACAGAAGAGCATCTCTAACACTCAGCTTACTGTGCAGTCCTCTGTCAGGTCAAATGAAAAATGTCTGTGCCCAACTTCATATAAGCCATGCATCAAATGTCGGCACATCATCAATTATTTAAATAACACTATCAATGTATCATTTTAAAAAGGAACGTCACTAAAATAAATGGCGTTTTTATTTTGTTTATATAAATAGCTCGGGTATCCTTCCCTGCTGTCAGGTCTTTCATCAATATGAAACTACTTGGCATGTGCCGACTGCTGCCAGGATAGGCTGTGACCTGACAGGCCATAAGCAGTTTTCAAAATGGATAGATTGTCTGGAAATTGAAAAGCATACTCCATTTTCATCTTTATGCCATACACATTATTCTTATTTCGGGCATAGCCATTGTTTCGTTTTTTTTACTGTAAACGAAACAGTGAAATTTCATGTAAAGAGCCATCTATACATTTCATGAATCCAGGGTTCCTGTACTGGTGTCAATCCAAGGAGTACCAAGTATCAGACAAGAGCCAACCCTGAACAAGATGCCAGTCCACTGTAAGGCATTCCCACACACGGGCAGTTCACGTCAGTGCTCACCGAGGTGCACTCCCACTCCTGACACCATCATGAGACAGTCTGGGGCAACAGATTGCTACCTAATTGAAATGAATCCTGGTCCTCGTGCTTACAGCCCAGACACAACAATGACCAAACTGACAGACAGAAGAAAAGCGTGGTCTGGGTGGTGGACATCATTACCTCTACCATGGCGCCATACCTCGATGACTCTTACAGCAGGTTTTGACTTCAGGTCTGGCTCTCAAAAAGTACAGCCCTGGCACAATCAAACAAATTGACAGACTGAAGAAAGGCTTAGCCTAGGTGCCTGGCACTGTAACCCACAAGGGTGATGCCATCATTATATGTGTGCGTGTTACAACAGCTTTGCTCTCAGTTTGGATTCAAGCCTGGCTTTCAAATTTACAGCCCTGACTTAAAATGAACTAAACTGACGAGCTCAGACTTGGCATTGGTGGCAGACATGGTTACCCGTGCCATGGTTTCATTACTCTGAGTGTTCGTACAGGTGTGTAACTACTTTGGAATACAACCTGCTTCTTGGATTTACAGCCCTGATACAAAATTTAACCAAACAGACATGCAGAAGAAAGCCTTAGCCTGGACAGATGGCACCATTACCTGTGCCAATGTTCTACGTTTGTTCCAATGGATTTATAGAATAAAGGCTCGCTACTACTTTGGATTCAAGCCCTGCTCTCATATTTACAGGCTTGACTTAATCAATGGAAATGACAAACCTAACTTAGGCTGGGAGGGGTGCATCACTACCTGTGCCCTTGTGCCATCCCTCAGTGACGCTGGGCTCAAAAGTCTGGCAAACAATCTTTCCAGTGCCTTCAAATGTACTGAAAACTGAACTGGGAAGCAGGAAAAGAAAACCGAAGACCTGAACCCTGGGCTCGATGTGCTGTCTCCAGGGTAACCTGGCATGTGATTACCGTGTTCAGTAAGTACGTATTAATTATGGACTCCTAGAGTTAAATGTTACTAAAACAGCTCTTCAGCTAAAGCAAAGGTCACCAGCTTAAATAAGTGTTTGGATTTCATAATCAGCTAATTAGAAGCGGATCAGTTCATTTAAACTTTTAGACACACTTAGAGAGGCGGTTGCATGTGCATTTATTACATTTTCTTGTCATGTGTACCGATGGATGATAATTTGTAATGACATTTTACTACTTATTCAGTCTGGTTTCCTTTATAATTATCATTAAGACAGCAAATATAATGGAAACCTTAGGAGCACATCCTGGAAAAAAAGCACAGTACACCAGGGAAGATGAGAACAGTAAAAGCAAATGGGAAGACGACATCAGGTGATTTCCAATTCGATAACACTCTGGGCAACCTGACGTTGCCTCTGTGTGGAGTTTGCGTATTCTACTTGTGTCTATAGGCTGGTTTTTCCAGATACCGGACATCAAAGAACAACAAGGTTAGGTTAACTAGCGACACTGCATGAGTGACAGGGGGTGCGTCCCATCCACAAGGGGATAAAATTGATGAGCCACACCATTAAGTTATGGGAAAGAGCAGTGGAAGCTCAGCTAAAAAGGGAGGTGATGATTAGAGAGCAGCAGTGTGGTTTCATGCCAGGAAAGAGCACCACAGATGCAAGGTCTGCTCTGAGGGTGTTGATGGAGAAGTAGAGAGAAGGCCAGAAGGAGTTGCATTGCGTCTTTGTGATCCTGGAGAAAGCAAATGACAGGGTGACTGAGAGGAGCTGTGGTATTGTATGAGGAAGTCGGGAGTGGCAAAGGAGTACGTAAGAGTTGTACAGGATATGTACGAGGGGAGTGTGACGGAGGTGGGATTACATCGGGATCGGCTCGGAGCCCTCTCTTATTTGCAATGGTGATGGACTGGTTGACAGACGAGATTAGACAGGAGTCCCAGTGGGCTGTGATGTTAGCTGATGACATTGTGATCTGTAGAGAGAGTAAGGAGACACTGGAGAGGTGGAGATGGTTTAAAACTTATCACAGTATCTTTTTTTTTTTTTAACCAATAAATTATTCTATAAAAGTTTGCGTAAACATTTATTACTGAATAAATCATGGACCTTAATGACGTCACTAAAAACACATTAAAGGAATAAAAGGGTAGCAATTATGCCGTTGGATTAGGAGACAATTGTAATAAGAATTAACTCATTCTGATTAAAACATCTCCTCTGGAATGATTAATAGCTTTCACCCCAAAATATCAAGGCAAGGCCATCCGATTACACAGCAGGCAGCTTCCCCTTGGTCTCCGCTTGCTTACTGGCCAAAGAGTTAAACGGCAGCCGAGGTCGAGGAAAGACCATCTTGTGTCACTGACCCGTCCACTCGGATGACGCCGCTGTTCTCGGTCCAAGTGCCAGGGCCTTGACACACTTGATGTCTGAAAGAAATCACCCGTTTCCTTCAACAGATTTTAATTTATTTGTGTACCATTTGCACTAGCAATGTTACAACTCGGAACGTTCTTGATTTCACAGTAAATGCTGATGTAATCCTCTATTCAGACGCTCATCAGAGTGCGTTCCACTTCCGTTCATGAATGGTGTGGTGTACTTAACAATATTTTAGCAAAAATAGCTGACAATTTATGTGACATGAATAATGACATTTTTTTCATGGATACTTCGATACATACTGTAGCATGGGCTGTGGGCCAAGCTGGGACCCTAACTGAAGCCCACTGTATCTGAAACGATCATCTCCATGGAAATAGATTCAAAACAAAGGTCTGCAAAATTAAAATTCAAAACGGCTTTAACTGTAAGCACAACCAAACATATCATTGAAATGTTTAAACTGTCGTACTTGAGCACATCATCATTGAAAAGAAATTAAAGATAAGACTGCACACTTTATTAATGTATAGTGTTCCAAATTAATTTAACACAAAAATATTCAGTCAAACCAATATTTTTTAAAGACATAATTACTGATTTACATACGTCTCTCATTTTTGTCACTTTATAGTTTATTTTTTTGATTTGAAGAAAATAACATTCTATACAATCGAGCTGAACTTGCACAACAGATGACTTCACAATCAAACTAGAAAAAATGATTAAAAAAATATTAAGGAACAAAAAAAAAGAGGCAAAACCTAACAAAACAGAATCCACCCCCCATTTTTGGTTGGTGGTCCCCATGACACACCCAGCGGTAGCAGTGCGCCATCACACCGACTCCCAGCGTCCCTTGGTGTCTTCATTCCACGTCCCTGATATCCTAATGGAATCTTTCACCCTGCTCTTCACTCGCTGCTCCAAAATCTTCAGATTGTTCCACAAATGCGAATTCAAAAACTGAACTTTGACACTCCGTTGTAACTCGAATACCTCCACTTAACTCAAACATTTCTCTTTGTACTCCCGCGTTTTGCTGCTGCAGGAGTCAAACGCAAGGGAAGTAAAACGTGGCAGACTGAGCCAGCTGATCCTCCTGCCTATTCAGATTCGAATAGAAAATGCGTGTAGGGCTAAGATTTAAAAAATGAAAAAGAAACGGGCGGGCGGGCACATTTGGAAACACTAGTGGTAGAAGGCCTAATTTCATGAAGTATGACGACAGTGCCACGAGTCACATTTTAATGTAAGTTCGTTTTCCACTTTATATAAGTACATGAACTTCAGAGTCCTCTCAAATAACCGGCGTTAATAGGAAGATCCATGAAAATCAGGAAGGCAGTCGTGAACTGCAGCAACAGGAGTGGTGTGAAGAGACGCAAACCAAACTAAACGACAAACTACGGCAAGACGTTCAAATGACAATTCGTACTAATCACATGATTAAATCACTGCGAAGATTTTCGTAATTAACTCGACAAAAAGAAGCCCACGGAGAAAATGAAACCACAATAAGTTACAGCGAGTGAACACTGCAAACGCTCACCGCGTATTTCTGTTGCATACGTTTTGAAAACCTAGAAACTGAGAAAACATCACAACAAAATCACAAGTATAAAACATTGCAAACCCGAGGGAATGAATCTATTAAAATCTCCAGGTCATTACATTTATAACAGAAAACTGTTAAATTAGAAAACAATTTGAGAGAGTTTTTGCAAATCACGGTTATGGAAAGTACTGGAAATAAAAGGAAAAGGGCATCGCGGAAGCCGAAAATGGCAGAAACTACACCGGATATTCCGTACTTGGAGAGAATTAACACACTAAATGCTAACGGAAGGCGGCAAGGCAGAGGAAAAATAATAAAAGATTTCAAATATACAGAATATCGACTCACCGTGATGGAGGAGAGAAGCCGCTTCACTCTCGGCCTGTTCCGTTGTGGCGTCACCGCTCTACTGCCTCAGACGCCGTCACCCCGATATTGCAGCCTTGAAACAGCGGTACGCTCGTGTCCTCTCCTTCCACCATTTAAGTCCTCGTCCACCTGTTGCTCTCTTTTCCTCTTAGTTATAATGTCCCGTTAAGGATGCCCACTACACCGTTGTACGCGTGCCAAACCACAGCCCGCCTCTTTTCCCCGCCCTGAAGCTCCCGCCAGTTTCTTCCCGCTCACCGTTCGCTTTTTAAATGCTCGGCTGACGTCATCGCGCGCGTGCGCGTGTCGCGGAAACGAGAACATCCGCTTGGTTTTAATGTCCACTCCCCGCCCGTACTGCCTGCTAGCCGCCTAGCGTCGCGGTCCATTAAAGAAGCTACGATTAAAGATGCGCGAAACGGCAGTTTTGGAAGAAATGCACCGGAAATACTGTATAAATTACTCGTATTCCACTGTCCGAAGATGCTGCTAAAGTCGAAAATGAAAGTAGAAAGAACAAATCGGATCCGCATCAGCGCGCCAGGTCAGAAATAACGGCAAAAACGTCATTTTGTGGAATTGTTATGAAAGGATCTCACTTTATTTACGGGTGTATATTTGATTACTGATCTTTTTGATCGATCTGGTAAGTTATTATCCTACAATGACGTCTTAATTAAAAAGAAAAGATTTCCCTGTCAAATTTAGTGAATTTAATACGTTAGTTAGCACCGTGCCACCATGTTTGTTACATTTAATGATGTTCTTTTCTACAGAGAGAGGTGAACCACTGTTCTACATTAATGGTGTTAATAGTTATAAATATTGCATGGGAGACCTTTGAGGGGTGAGCCCCATTGCGATTTTGCACAAGTCGTACTGACAGTAGATGTCCTTGTGTTGGGATCAGAGCTTGAAATAGCAGCCTGACATCCCGATTATACTGAATGTGGGATGTGGGTGGAGTTGTCGGGGTTTGGGGGTGGAGTTTTAGAATTTAGAGGTTGTTGATGGCGTGGTGGGGCTCTCGTGTTTGGTCTCTGTTAAGCTAAAACAGGCACCTTAAAAGAAGGAGATAATAAGGTCAACCATTGAGCAGTCAAGCCTTGTGTGTCACTCCCTGCTGTAAATTAGGAGAAGGGAACTCAGGGACAGGGATTTACCCCAGAGCACGGTGCTCTGGCCCTGGAGCTTCACACCGCTGGACACGAAGAAGGAGAAGCTCCCCTGCGTCACCCCGACCATGGTCCGGAGACAGGCAGGAAAGGTAACACTCGATCAAAGAGCTGGGGTGGCCCCCTTTGGAGTTTCCAAGTTTCCCATGAGTCGTATGTGTGTGGTACTTGGCAAAATGCTGCCCCCCCCCCCAAAAAAAAAAGTGTCCGCCCTAGGTGCCCATCTGGTTGGGCTATATGATGGCGTTGACCCTGCACATGTATACACACACACACACACACACACACACGAAAGAATCTGGTAGCCCAGGGATGGCAGTGAATAGCTGGGCAGTCTGAGTGATGTCCCCAGCGTGGGACACCTGAAAATATAAATAAACAGTAATAATACTGCACAATGCTAGTCAGACATGTCCAGGAGCTCATTGTCCAGCCACAGTTCCACATCGTGGACACACCTTTGCAGACCGCAGTGTGAGGTGAGCCACCCACAAGGACAAAGAGCTCGACGACGGCTCAGGCTCTGCAGGCGACTGATAAGGTGGCAGGCGGATTTGGATGAGTGGCTTTAGCAGCGGGAATAACACGAGCAGAGCGAGAGGCAAAGAATCAATAAAAGTGGAAGCAGAGTTTCATGCACAAAAGCGATGGTGTTGTGAGCAGACAGGCAGAGGGTCAGAAGCACACAGGAATGGAATCATCAGACAGGCAGGGAAGCAGAAAATCCAAAGAGTCATAAAGAGAGCAATACAAACGTGCCAAAGAGGCATGATGACTGAATCCGAGGGATTGGGTTTGCCCAACGGAAACACTCACAGTCCAATTTGTCACAAGCCAGCCGAATAATACAATTATTAACTGCAAAAAATGAAGGTGGGGCCAGGAGAGGGCGTGGTCTGTAGCCAGAGAGAGGAGGGACAAGAGGCGGAGTCAATGAAAAACCCTGACTGTACCAGGACCAATGGAACGGTGATGTTCAAGTAAGTCAGTGGAGACTCCACATTAGCTACTGAGGGATAAAGCCCAGCCTGGCGACACTGGGCACTGACCTGCACTGTGGCCAGGCAGCAGTACCCAACACAGAACCATTTGAAAGGTGCCAGTTAACACAACACACTCTGTTTGATTATTTTGGAGAAAAATCCAGGAAGAACATAGAAAGAGCTCAAATTATTTCAAATTATTAAAAACCCAAGCAGAAAAAAAGAAACAAATAAAACTGTTTGGCATACCTAAGAGGGCACTAAACTGAAGAGCGCAAGAGGCTCCCAGGCTGGTTAATGCCATGGAATTCATCTTGTGACCCTGAGCACATCATGTATCAAATTTTGTGTCGTCAACCCAGAAGATCTTTTTTCCTCCTGCACTCAAATTCCCTTCTTTTCCTTCCGGCAGGTTCTCTCATCTCAGCAAAGGACGTCCAAAGTGTCAGAGTGACCACTGGGCTTTTGTTCACTTCCCTGACCAATGCCCTTCTTGCCCAGTTACTTAGTTTGGTCAGATGACAACTCCATATAAATAAAATGCATTTTTCTTTCTATTATTGTTAGGAAGAGTCCTGGTGCTTCCAGATTTCTCCCATTTCACACTTCTTGAGGCCCCTATGTTCTTGGGAACGCTCAAAGCTCTACAATGGTTTGATGCCCCCCACCCCAGTGGAGGTCCACAGAAAATTCCTTGGCTTGGTGTTTGTCCTGACATGCGGTATGAATTGTGGGACCTTTTTGTATTTTTATTTCTCCTGCTCCATCATTTTTTTTTTTTCTGGGATTCACAGTAGGCCCCCATTGTTAGCCACGGCTCCATTTGTTATGGCGTGACAACCGGTAAAGCTGTGAGGCGGAAAGGCCAACGTCATGGAGCTCCGGGTTGTCCAAGATTGGGGATAATCAAAGAGAGAAAATGGCTGACATATTGCCTGTTGGTCAAATGTGTCAGTAAGAATTTCTCTGTGACAATAATAATGGTGTGCATTTCCTAAACAAACATGCAAGATAAAAAGGTACGGATATTTCAAGAAGGTAGGAACAAATGCAAAAATGGTAATTTATTAGGCAAACCTCAAATAAATAAGAGACAGAACGATGGAACAATCAACATACAACACAAAGTGTGGACAAAGTAACAAACACGGTGGCCCCCCCTGTGTTGGGCCCGCTTTTCCACAGGGTACACTCATCCCTACCTGATGGACGTTTCCCGGTCCAAGAACCCTTGTCTCTGCTCCTCTTCCAACTCCAAAGTCACCTGACTGAAGAAGCGGGGACACTGGTATGGATACTCCCAGATGTACATCCAGTCCAGCTTATTGGAAAAGCAAAGAGACTACAATTCCCAAGAGTCTCTCTGCGGACTTTAACTATTGTAGTTTTTTGCAGACAACGATACAGAGGCCACGGACATCCTCTACGATATTGCCCGCATTGCCCAGTTGTATGGCTTGAAAATCAGTATGGACAAGACCAAGGTGCTGACAACAGACAGACTGCAGGCTGGTGCCCACCTCGAGGGTGTCCAGGTTGAGCAGGTGGAGGACTTCAGATACCCAGGGTCGCCAGTCCAGGAGAAGAAAGTGGCATCCACAGCAGAATCAGACAGGCAGGCGGCTGCGCTGTTCGCCTCCCTGTAATGGTGCCTATGAACCAGAGCCAACATCTCCATGAAGGCCAAACTTCACCTCTTCTTGATCTTGCCAATCCTGCCACTTTATGGATCAGAAGCACGGTTCTTGCTCAAACTGGATCTGAACAAATTTGAGATATTCCAAATGCGATGTCTACGACAGATCTGGGGGGGGGGTCCCCACTTCACAGTCGCATCACCAACAAAACCATTCTGGCAACATGTCAACAGCAGCCAACCGTCGGCACACAAATCATGCAGTGAAGTGGTGAGGTGGTTTGGCCAAGTGTGCAGAATGGGCACAAACCGCACCGACTCCTCTGGAGATGGTGACCCACCCAGTGGAGGATACAATGGACTGTGCCCAAGAAAATGTGGACCAAATAAGATGAGGAAGATCTGGGGAGCCAACGACTTGACCTGAACCACCCCAGTACCATCACCATGGACCATAAAGTCTGGAAAAGTATCATGAAGCGAGTCTGAGATCATGCAGCACCCACATCAGTGTACTGGTTAGGTTATGTGGCCAACTGCCTCCTCCAGCCACCAGCCAGGCATCAGAGAGACAGAGAACTGTTGTAGTGGGAGGAGTTTGCTGCCCTCTAGTGGACTGAGGGTTTTTTACTCTTGTTGCTTTCATCCACAGCCAACAATATGTTAGTGTGTCATTCTGGCCAGGTAAGGGTATGCCGTCCATAATATGTTCTGCCCCACCGGTACCCTCTAGTGGCTTGGAGGGTTATTACTTTTGTTGAATTCATGCCCATCCCAAGACTTCTTGGTGTGGTATCTCTGCCAGTTGAGAGTCCAGGATATAAAATCCCCCACAGGTCCCATCTGGCTTTTTGGAACACCACATGAAAATCCACTTGGACTTGACCTTGCCTAACAAATGCTTTTCACGGCAGTGTAAGGGTATGGCAGCAACTGAACTGAATTGACATTGAAACTGAGTGGGTGTGAAATGAGCAGAAGTGAGTCCGGAGATCCCAGTGGTGTGTGCAGGTGCCACTGAATCCTCACCAGGCGTGCCCTTCACGTGCCCCCAGGTACCCACATCCCACACGAGTAGGAATTCATTTACTCGTTAATCCTCATGACTGGGAAAAAAAAAAAAAAGTGCCGCACGGCAAATGTGTTGAAATCCTTGGCAATGCGGCTCATATCGTTTTCTAATATTAAATATTATCGCGAGCATGATCACATAATTAAAAACATATTCCCTCGTCCGCGGCGCGGCAGGAAGCCTAATTGCTGAACGCTTTTAAGAAAACACGCTTTCTGAATGTTCCACTGATTGTTATTGACATTTTTGTAAATATCATATAATCTCAGCTCTTGCACAAATATTCTACAAAGTGAACGTGACAACTGAAATCATCGGCATTTTAACCCTTTGGGGGTGTTTATGTAGTCCGCTTGACAGCAGTCAAAAGTAATTTAAGGATCAGATGATCCAAAAAGAGAAACTCACTGGCTTGTCTCCAAGCGTGATGCTTTTTTTTGGACTTTAGGGGGCTCTCTAGAGCCGTCCCCGCACTCAAATGAGTGAAAGCAAAAAAGGGACCCGTTAACAAAACAAGTGAGGGATGAAGAACGAGGAAGAGGGGTCAAGTAACACCTCCAGGGCCTTATGGCCATCATAGACCTTCTAAAGGCTCTTGACTGCTCCACTTTTCTGCTGTGGAGCTCCTTCACCTGTCCACATTAAAGCCTGGCCTTCTCTCCAGACCTCTGGCCTTCCTTCCTCCTGCCATTCGAGCCCTCGTCCCCAGCAGCCTCCCAGATCAAAGCTTGCTAGTGTGCCATCTACTGTATTAAGGATTTCTAGTTCCAGACCCGCAAACACTGTGCAGGCACTTCCCAAACATCAAATCCTGATTCAAATAACTAGGCCTGTGTCAAAAATCAAGAGCCATTGGAAACATCAGACCCCACCTAAACACCCAACTTAACACCAACTGGCAAGCCCCACATCAAACATGCAGGCCTGCCCCAAACATCGAGTCCCATCATAAACAACAACCCACATCCCCAAACATCCAGTCCAGAATCCAGCGCCCAGCCCCACCACAAACATCAAGCTCCAACTCAGGCCCACCCAGACATCCATCTCCTCACCAGTCATCGAGCTCCTGCACCAAATATGCAGAACTACCCCAAACATCAAGTCCCACCTCAAACAACAAGCCCTATCCCAAAACATCCAGCCCTGCCCCACCCATCCCAAACATCCAGCTCCACACCAATCATCAAGCCTCACCTCAAACATTTAGACCTGCCCCAAACAAGAAGCCCCATCCCCAAACATCCAGTCCGACATGAAACATGTAGCTCTGCCCAAACATCAAGTCCCACCTCAAACAACAAGCCCCATCCCAAAACATCCAGCCCAGCCTCACCATCCCAAACATCCAGCTGCACTGCAGTCCTCAAGCCCCTTCTCAAACATCCAGACCTACTTCAAAAATGAGGTCCCGTCAGAAACATCAAGCTCAACACCAATGAGCGAGCCCCACGTCAAACATAAAGCCCTGATGTAAACATCTAGAACTGCCTCAAAAATTAAGTCTTGTCACCAAAATCAAACCCCACTCTAAACATCAAGCCCGGCTTTAATTGTCCAAGCCATCCTTAAACACTAAGCTCCACCTCCAACATCCATCCATGCACCTAACATCCAGCTCCACACCAATCATCAGCCTCATCTCAAACATGCAGACCTGCCCCAAACAACAGGCCCCATCCCCAAGCATCCAGTCTGACATAATAATATTAATAGATTTTATTTTTGTAGTGACTTTCCCATGCTCAACTCGACATGAAACATGTAGCTCTGCTCCAAACGTCAAGTCCTACCATAAACAACAAGCCTCATCCCCAAACATCCAGTCCAGCCTCAAACATCCAGCCCTTCCCCACCCATCCCAAACATCCAGCTGCACTGCAGTCATCAAGCCTCACCTCAAACATCCAGACCTACTTCAAAAATGAAGTCCCGTCAGAAACTTCAAGCCCAGCACCAATCAGCGAACCCCACGTCAAACATCCAGGCCCACCCCAAACATCAAGCCCTGATGTAAACATCCAGAACTGCCTCAAAAACTAAGTCCTGTCACCAAAATCAAACCCCACCCTAAACATCAAGCCTGGCTTTAATTGACCAAGCCATCCTCAAGTGTTAAACCCCGCCTTAAACACTAAGCTCCACCTCCAACATCAATCCACGCACCAAACATCCAGCTCCACACCAATCATCAAGACTCATCTCAAACATGTAGACCTGCCCCCAAACATCCAGTCCGACTTGAAACATGTAGCTCTGCCCCAAACATCAAGTCCCACCATTAACACCCGGGCCCGCCCAAGTATGTGTCTCCACTCCAATCATCAAGCCCCCATGTCAAACCTCCAGACCTGCCTCAAACATCAAGTCTGTCACAATGTTAAGCCTCGCCCCAAGCATCAAGCCCCTCCTCAAAAATCCAGTCCAGACTGAAGCATCCAGCCCCGCCTTAAACACCGGGCTCCACTTCAGACATCCAGGTCCAAACATGAAGGCCTGCCTCGTTCTGCAGGCTGCACCAGGATGTACTTGGAACGCCAGTGAAGGAGGCCTGGGGTCAGATTTAGGACACTCGTCTCTGCACAAAAAGAGGCTCGACGTGTGCGTACGCAACTTCACCAGGACAGACTGAAGTGTCCGGCCCACCGTGAACTCCAAGCTCCACCTCAGACATCAAGGAAAACAAACTGGACTGAGAGGAGGACAACATGGAAACTGGCAGGGAGCAGGACATGAAGAAGCTCTGACTTTGTGAGTGGAGTAGAAAAATTCCCCAAAAAAAATGAAAGCTGCATTGGGCAGAAGCTGCGGGAGACACGGAGGCTCTTCATGGATTGTGGTGGCCCTGATGATGATGAGGAAGAGGAGGAGGAGGTCTGAAGAGTGTGACATTCACCACTTCTTATGTCACCAATAACAACACGACAGGACGGACCCCCAGAGGTGGCCCTTCAGAGCACGTGAATGAACTGAAGACGTCACGCAGACCGGGGGGCTCGGGCAGTGGGGGACACTCGGAGCTGCAGTGAGGACTCGTAATGGCTGTCATCTGGAGTCTGCTGTTCTTCTAGTGCACTCAGTAATTAAACGAGTTAAGGTTTGGGTGTTGATCAGCTAATTAAATCATCGAGAGGCTATAGACGCGAGCCTTTTCATACTGTGACAGACCTGACGTCTGAGTCAAAACAGCTCCTCGTGGCGTCCTCTTCATCTCCCGACTGCTGTCTAATTAACGTACTGCGGCTCGTAATATAAACACGTTGTTTTAATTTCGGTTGTAATTCTGCCACTTTAAAACACATCAGGTTATTTGATAGGAGACAATAAAAAAAAATAAATGACAAGATGCAACTTCTACAGCTGGTAAACTACAGGGGGCGCTCTCCATCCATAATCATCATGGCATACTGCAGGAGACAAATCAAATCATTACACACAGAAATGAAGACCCTTCTGGGTCGTCCTTTACGGGTTGCACGCCCGTCAGCCAATGGCACGTCTCTTCCCATCGCCGAAGGACTTTGATGCAGGAGTTAAGGATGAGGAAGACAGATGGGAGGAGTTGTTGATATCGGTGGTAGTCAATCACTTCCAAGTGCAAGATGACGAGGTACCACTCTGGATGGACCCTCAGTGGGACTTGGTTAGGACCTCACCTCTGACCTTGCTGCCATGGGTGGCCCTACCAGGAGGGCGGGTGGCATCACTAAGGGGATTGTTGATCGTGTAAACCCACTCAGCCACGTTAAGGCGCCGACTCCTGGACGGATGTTCTCTCAGGGTCTCCTCCATTTCACCTGTGCAGCTTGAGACACTTGCTGGGGGCCACGCGCTTTGGAGACGGATAATAACTGAAGGAGTCCATCTCTCCTAACGATGACGGACCCATCGACACGAGGAGAAGAGAACGGCAAGACATCACCATCGAGACCAACCCACTGCGCCACCTGTGAGGAGCCTTGCCCGTTGTGACAGAGATGGACGGGCAGCCATGATATGACATGCATGCCCATCGACGAGGCGGCTGGGGGGAGCTCGTTCACATATCTGCATGGAGTTTCTTGCACTTCTCTTTGCCCCGTCTATGCCCCCCCCTTCGTATTTAAGACCTGCACACGAACAAAAAGAGGCTTGAAATGTGTGAACGCAGATTTTCACGCCAACATCGGGTTTCATAAATGATGAGAGAAACGTGCATTTATTTATGGTGACTTGGACCCCCCCCAATGCATACGCCACATGACCAACAGAATGCAGAAGAGGGGCGCCATACCGCTGAGTAGGATCTCAGTTGTGCAGCACAGCCAGATGCTCTTGAATGCAGGTGGGGGGTCCCGTTGTGTCAGCTGATCTACCAGCCAGTGAAGTTCTGCAGCATTGTGATTGCATATGCATGAGGTTCATTAGCATACTCCATGTATGGATTGTCACACAGGCGTGCCACAGGGTCACTTCCAGGTTCACCCTGGTGAGGGGGTGCTGTTGCTAAGGGTCTTGTTTCCTTTTTACCCCTAGAGGGCAACGAAGCCAAGAAAACCTCACCTCTTCCAGTCTGCCCACCCTGGTACAAAAGGGGGGGGGTGGGGGGGGCGCTCCCGGAAGGCAGCGTCTCATTTGGGTGCTGACCTCGCTAACGTGCAGACAAGACCACAGCTCACTGTGAAGCGATCACTAAAAGGAAATTGTCCCTCACACAGAGGGCACTCCCACGCATCCTCTTCGTTCTTTTCGTTATTTTTATTCCAACTAAATGGGGTTTTGCCCAGTTGGCACCCCAAGTATTGGCCTTTTGCCCCACCTTTTCATTCGCCCCACTGCAGGATGTTTCAGGATGGGGTTTGAGGCGCGTTCATGTGCTTACTGTCACACGCGTGTGCGCTCAGGGGACAGCTTAAGGGCTCTGGTGATTGTAATTACCCGCTGCTCCAGGGGGTGGCACTCTGTTCTCTGCAGGCCGGATGATTGACAGCTGCACCGCCTCTGACATCACTTCCAGTATCCGCCCACCTCCTCCTGCCGGGAGGACATTTGTAAATCAGTCCACTGTGGAACTCTGTGGAGTGCCAGGTGAGGCCCCACTCATCATCGTGGTCTGTCTACCGTCTCACACACATTCACAAGACGATTGTGACTCATGACGGGTCAATTGCATAGAAGTGTGTGTATGCCAGGTGTCTTTGACGTCAGTTTCACACTTGAATCCAACTCAACTTTTTAAACGAGACCCCCGCTCTCTGGGCTCTCGTCCTCCCTACCGTTGATCTCTTGCCAGCCACAATCTTCTTGTTTCATTTCATTTCCGGCATCTCGTGACTGGTTTGCCAAAGCACTTGCCTTTGACTGGTGCCCATCCCACAATGCACTGGACCCTCATGGTTCCCCCAGCAGGTAGTGGAGGATGGTCCCATGTTGCACATCCAGACTGTGCCCAGCTGATAAAGGCCTGTCCACCAGGTGCTTACCGATGAGCTCCCCTATGAAGACCTGGATCCAGGGTGGAATCCCCTTTTCCCCAATTCTGAGTGAGGTTACTGGACCCCTTGATAAATCTTCTCCTAAAGGTCATGTGATTGCATGCCAATTTGCCACCACAGCTCCTTGGATCTTTGGGATCAAGGAGGGCTTCATGGAGGGGGATGACTTCCGGTGCACACGGCAGCAGTTTGTGGCCTGGATGAGGATCAGCACCTCTAAGTCTGAGGTTCAGGGTTCCCAGCCAGAGAAGGGTGGTGCCCTCTCCAGGTCGAGAAGGAGGAGGTGCCACCTCACGTATCTCGGGGTCTTGTTCACCAGGGATGGATGGAAGGAAAGGGTGGGAGATCACAGTTAGGTGGGTCATTCGTGGTGAGACAACAGGCGAAGCTCTCGATCTGCTGGTGCATCTTCATCCCAGTCCACACTTTGGGCAGTGACTGAAAAAAATAAATAAGCAGGATGTCTGGGTTCAGCCTTAGAGATGCCAGTCCATCACCAGGGCACGACTGCCCGTAACAGACCTGCTGAACCAACACTGGACTGACTGTCCTGCGAAGGGAGACCAGGGGGGCCATTTGGATTTGATTTTGGGCCCCAAGATCAGGGTGATGGATGTCAAAGCCCACCCTGACCACCTCAGACACAAAGCAGGAACAAACCAACCATGGACAAGGGTGCCAGCTGACTGCCCTGACGTTTGCGGCCACGTAATTAATCAACAACTCGCTGGAGGAGCAGCGGCGGGCTAAAACCGTGCTGAGTAGATCAACTGTGCAAGCTGCCATGGCAACTAATACCAATCTTCACAGGAATAAATCTGAATGGAGATCATTTAGTCGAGCAGAAAATGAACGGGAGAAAACAAAAGATGGCACCCATTCCTCACCTTTGGGGAGGGCAAAGAAAAATCAGGAAACGAGAGCCCAGAGGGTGATGCCCAAGAAACGGGGCGCCTCGCATTGCAAGTGACACACGTGTCTGCGTCCAGTTTGGTGGGCAACGTATTCACATCCCCCCCCCATGTTTTACAATGCTTCACGCCCTCACCCCCCCCGGCATGGCAGCCTACTGCAAACGTAACATTCTGATTTATTCAGTGGCATCCAAAATCACAGGAAGCCAAGCAGGTCCTCTTCTTCCTCTTCATCTTCTTCTCTCAGCACTCGTACCTCCACTATGAAGTGAGTGTGTGTGTGGGGGGGGGGTTCATGGGAAAAGGGGCGTGGCCACATGCAAAGTAGCAGGCTTCACACTCGTGGTGGGAGGGGCTTTGGGCTACAAAGACCCAGTGGCATCCGCTGAGCCCAGCAGGCCGCTTGTGTTGATTTTCCTTTTTGTTGCCAGTTCTGTCCTTGTTGAACTTTGTCTTTCTTTTATTTTTGTCATTGTGTCGTGTTTATTAATATTAAAGACTAGCTGAGCCAGAGCACAAGTCTAAATAATCTTTGTACACGACGCTCTTCATACCTCTGGCTTCCCCGTTTCACCGCCATTTTCTTGCCTCACGTCTCTTCCATTTTAAGGTTTCATTCCGCACACGTCCGTTCATCTAAAGCTAAGTCTGGTGACACTGCACTCTGTCCCACGTTGCCTGCTCTGACCCTCATTGATTTTATTTTTGGTAAACGATTTGGTGATTTCATTGATGGGCTTCTCATCTTCACCTCCATCCATCTTGATCTCTCCACTCTTTGACAGAACAGTGGTGTATATTGAGCCCAACGGGGGCGGGGCCTCCTGACACTCCAGCTGTGGGGCCACACCCCCTCTCCTATAGGAGACCTGCAATGCCAACCCCCCCCAGTTTTGCTCATGGTGGTGTTGTTGTCGGCCTTGGGCCAGACGTGCTCATGGCTCCCTTCAGGAAATTCAGCCAATTGGATTGCAGGTTTTTGTCACCTGGTTTACTCGACTCGAGTCACCAGAGAGTAACCGGGCGTCATCGCCGAAGACCTCCTCAATGGAGGGGAGCGCTGGGGCTCCGCTGCTTGAGTGGATTTGAAATTTTGACTCCTTTTCAACAACAAAAGCAACATTTTTATTGCCGTAGCGCATCTTCATACGGGAATGCAGTTGAAAATGCTTTACACAAAATAAAAGACGACTTACACGAGGAAGAACAGCAAGCTACAAATATACAACTAAATAAATAAAATATACAAAATGAATAAAGAATCGTGTACTGACATAACACAGACACACAAGTTGTATGCAGAACTCCGTTTTAATTTGTGTTCGTTTTGAAGGAATCCCCCCCCCCCCCCATTTCTGGATATCATCTTTGGGGTTGGTTGTTGGCTTTGACATCGCAGTCAAGTCATTTGAAATTTCTTGGCACCTTTTCCCGGTGCCATCTTTGTGATGCTGTAGTTTCTTCCATGTTGTCTTCTCCACCACCCGGCCCTTTTCTTCATTTGACTGGCATTGATGCCCCTTTGCCATAGCACTAGTGTTTTTTTAACGGTCTTCCTGATATTCATTATGTAAAATAAGATTGAGTCTTCCAGGTTATCATTAATTTCTTTTAGGATTTTGGCACTTTGGGTTTGCATTTTCCTTACGGCCAACTGCATGTGCAGACCGAGTGACAAGGTGACATGGAGGAGGAGAAGAAAAAAAAAAAGAGTGGCAACATCTGCTGAGCGTGAGGCAAATTGCAGAAGCCGATTACGTGAAGAACAATGACAGCTGTGCCATCTACTGAGTGTCGTGTGTGTGTGTGTGTGGTGTGGGGCTGCAGGTTTCATCTCGAGAGGCTCACATGGCAGCTTCATGTCAAACCAACTTGTGCCCATAAGCAAGGAGCATTGCTTCTGCATCCTTGAGTCGTCAGTGTTTCACTCCTTAACGTGGCTTACATCGGGGTTTGTGTCAGGCTGATCAAGAAGGTGACATGGCTGCTAAGAACGACAGGAAGAAGACGAAGAAGAACAGCAGTACTGGCATCCGCTGGCCATCAAGCACATGTGGCGTGGCAACCTGCTGGTACTTGCCAACTACAGCGGCTGGAACCGGCAGCCAGCGTGTCTTCTGTTCATTTAATTATCTTTTTTAATTAGCTTATTTCAACTAAAATGCCTGTTTAATAAAGATTTCTCTGGTGACAACACTTTTCTTCCTCATCACTTCTTCATTGGCAGCGTGCAGGCCTCTTCCTTGGGTTTCCCGCAGTCTGTTTTATTAGATGGCTGACTCACAGGATGTGACTCGGCTCCGGCTGTGACAGTGACAGCTGACACCTCACTGGATGGGGGAGAGAGCAGCTTGTGTACCAACTCCTGCCTTCTGACCTGAGAAGAACTGGAAGGCGATGCGCTTGTGCGGCTGTGCGCTTGCAGCCAGTGGGCTATGAAAATGAGCTTGGAGATGAAGGGCCAAATGTATGTGTGGACATCGTATGGCCTAGCGGGTAAAGTGCTAGACATGGAGGTCACTTCAGTCCCCACCTCCACGGAGTCACTGAACCTGCAGGCTTACACAGGTCTGGGGTGGTCCCACCTCCTTAGGCGCAACATGATGAGAACAAGCCACATACGCTGCTATGTTCCCCCAGTCCTCTAGTAGGCAGCAGCAGCATTTCAGCTGTCATACCTGAGGTTCTCGCAGGGGCTGCTGGGAAATGTAGTTCTGTTTAAAATGAAGGGGCAAACAACAGATATACACATTTATGGTGATTGTGTGCTGAAATTGCACAGTTTAGCAGATGTTGGACCAGGATGCCAGTTCAATCCCCACCTCTACTGAGTCACTGAACTGGCAGGCTTACACAGGTCTGAAGGCACACGAGACTAATAAAAAATCTACATTTTGTAAATGGGAGCAGGCAGAATGAAGAAAATGAAGAGAAGTACACGTCCTGGCAAGGACACCATGCTGACAGGTTTCTGGCCCCATATTTGTTCAACAGCTGCTACGTTCCCCCAGTCCTCTAGTAGGCAGCAGCAGCACTTCGGCTGCCATACCTGAGGTTTCTGCAGAGGCCACTGGGAAAATGTAGTGTGTGTTTAAAATGAAGGGATAAATGACAGATATATATACATTTAAGGTGATTGTGTGCCGAAATTGCACAGTTTAGTGCAGGGGTGGGCAATGTCAGTGTTGGAGGGCCACAGTAGCTGCAGGTTTTCGTTCCAACCCAGTTGCTTAATTAGAAACCAGTCCTTGCCCATCTCAGACCTTATTCAATTTGATGGCTTATTGGTCTGCAATGTTAGGTTCTTAGATCATTGATTTTTTTCCTTTCCAAGGATATCATCCAATTGATTTGAAGCCTAAAGCAGATCATTTTCAGTCCGTCACATTTTTCTCTTCAGTGTTTTATTAAACCAAATAGTACAGGATGAACACACACAGGTGTCAATGGAAACACGATAGATGGAAACTGCTGGCTGCTTTGTCATTGGCCTCTTTATTGCTAATATGGAGCCATTTAAAGCACTGAATGCAGCTGTTGAAGACTGAAATAAACAATGGGGGGGGGGGGCTTAACAAGCGAGACCACTAAAATGAAACATCAAAATGTCACTTAAGCAATAAGAGCTTCATCAGCAATAGTTGACTTCTGGGGTGGAACAAAAACCCCAGGCACTACACCCCCACGGGACCGACGCTGCCCAACCCTGGTTTAGTGGATAAGATGTTGGACAAGGATGGCAGTGCAATTCCCACCTCTACTGAGTCACTGAACTGGCAGGCTTACACAGGTCTGGGATGGAGGGGGTCCCACCCCCTTAGGCTTAACATGAATAGGACAAGGAGAAAGTAGGGTGAAATGACAAAATCTATTTAGTTAGCCAATAAAAGGTGTCATTTCACCCTACTTCCTCCTGTATCAATCTATGGCTCACACTGTACAACACTCTGCTGCTATGAATAGGACAAGGCACATACAGTATAGGAGTATTGTAAAGGGGAGCAGGCGGAATGGAGGAAAAGAACAGCGGGACGCATCCTGCCAGGCGGGGCTGGATTTAGATGAAAAGAGGCCCTAGGATATTCCACTTATGAGGCCCTTTCGCCTCCCATTTTTAAGTTTGTTCAAATTGCTAACAATTTGAATGTAGGCCCCTCTTGATCTTGAGGCCCTAGGCTGAAGCCTAGTTAGCCTATAGGAAAATCCGGCCCTGCTGCCAGGGATGCCCTTGCTTGGCAGGGATGCCATATTGGCAGTTTTTTTTTGACCCACACTGGTCCAGAAGCTGCTGTACTCCCGCAGTCCTCTAGTAGGCAGCAGCAGCATTTCTCCTGCCATACTTGAGGTTCCCACAGAGGCTACTGGGAAATGTAGTGTTTGGGAGTGTCTCCGTGGAAACAGAGGAGCTTCCTGCCACAATGAAGTGGGATTCAAATGGAGTTGAGAACTGACCTGGCATCCTTGTGGAGACACGCTGCCCACCAGTTCGACTCCATCCATCTGTCCATCTGCTTCTGGGTTCCGGGGTTCAAGCCCCTGCCTGAGGTGCTGGTGTCACTTTCTCCATCAGCCTTCTGGTGCCCACATCTCCATGAATGGCTAACTGGTGACTCCAAAGTGTCCCAAGATGAGCAGAAGGCTGTGTAGGTAGGCCTTGGATTGGCACCCCGTCCAGGGTGCGTCCTGGCCTTGAGCCTCACGCAGTTGGGGTGGGCCCTGGACTGGACTTGGTGGGCCTCGCAGTGGATGTATTTAGGATGGCGTCACCATTCTGTGCTCCAGTGCTGACGTCTCCAAGTCCCGTAAAGACGTCTGCCTTATCGGAAGAAAGAAAGAAGTCGGGAGCCCGTAACATTGATGTCATTTTTTCGGTTTTATTTTCGTGATCATATTTTCCATTATAACATATACATACATACAGTTCATACATTCTCTCACCCGCTTCATGGAGGTCAGGGTTGTGGGGGTCTACACAGTGTCAAGCGATTACAAAAGATCTGCAGCATTCACTCCAAACCCCAAAGCCTTGCCTAAAATGTCCTAACTGGCCAGCATGGCGGGGCGCGGGTGAGTGCGTGATTGTGCACGGCTGGGGCTGGCATCCCATCCAGGCTGGGCTCCGGCGTCCAAGTCTCATGCTCCTCCGGCTTCTGGAAACCTGGAAAAGATAAAGGGAGCTCAGAAAACGGGCAGCTGGGCTAAGGATTTGGGGTCACTGCTAATATTACGGAATAACAAGTGCTGACCAACTGTGAAACGTACAGGATGGGACTTTGACCGGGGATGGTCAGACACCTTTATGGCCACTCGCTTCATGTGCTGATGTGACACAAGGCAGGACGCGACCTCCTAAACGCCATCGGGAGATGAAGACAATCCCAGCAGCACCGCGTGCAAGGCAGGAGAGCAATGCTGGACAGTCCACCAGGGAGACCACCAAGAGGCGACCCTCAAGGCACATGCAGGCTGTCCATGGGGGACTTCTGGGACCACCACTTCTGGGTACACCTCTGATGGGGGAGGTCATGCAACATTTCAAAGGACCTGACGAGCAGCACAGGAGCTGAGAGCGTCGGTGACGGGCAGGAAGGGGGGACAGCGAGGGGCCGGACAGAGAAATAGAGAGATATGGAAGGCGCTATATGGGAGATTGATGAATAGATATGAGAGAGAGAAACTGTACAATAGACAGATATAAGAGGAGCTATATAATGGACAGATAGGTATGAAAGGCACTATATAACAGATAGATAGAACTATATAATAGACAGACCGAGAGATATGAGAGGCGCTATATAAATGATACATAGAATAATATGAAAGACATTATATAGGGTGGTCCAGGTCTAATTATGCAATTTTCATTACGCTATAACTTATTAAGTTTATTACATAGAAAATCACCCGAAAAATCCCGTGCCATCGAGAAGTGTGCGAACTGACGACATGAAGAATCGTCTTCGCGCCGAACTGGAATCGTCTCCACATAAATCAAAGTCATCCAGACGATCTGGATCTGCATAATTAGACCTGGACCACCCTGTATAATAGATATGAAAAGCACCATATAAAAAATAGAAAAGTCAGAATGATAGATGTGAAAGGCGCTATATAGTAGAGAAATAAGAAAAGCACTATATAATAAACAGGCAAACAGATATGATGGGAAGTACATAACAGGTATACAGTATAACTAAACATATTACCAACTAGACTAACTATATAATAGTTAAGAAAGGCATTAGAACACAGATAGACAGATGGAAGTCAGTACATAACAGACAGATATGAAAGGATAAACAGATCAATATAAAAGACATTAAATGACAGATATGAAAGGCACTCCATAAGATAGACACATAGATGTGAAAGGCGCTATATAATAGATAGATAGATAGTGTGATGGACGGCTAGATGACGTCTTCCCTGAAGCATGGAGGTGCCCCGGATTCCCGCAGGGCACAATGGGAGATGGAGTTTGGCTTCATAGCCTTGCTGGGTGCCATGGGTGCCATTGCGTGACGCTGAAGGGAGATGCGGGGATTTTTATTTTCCCTGTAGCCCGGAAGTATTCCCACGTTACGGGGACGGTAGAACAGAAGTACTTCTGTGCTGAAGAAAAATATGTCTTCATCTGACCCGGAAGTGCTATTGAATCACATGGACAGAAGGACAGGAGCACGTCCGGGTCATGGACTATTTAAAGGACTGATCGAGACCCAGCAAGAAGAGTTGGGAGGGAGAGTGATGGAGCTGCTCGGAGAGGAGGATTGATTTGGTGTATTGTAATTATTGATTTACTGTGTATTGTGGTGGTGGAGGTGCCTGAAAAGCACATTATTTCAAGAAGAAAAGAAATTAAAAATATTTCTAGTGCTTTTACCTGGTGTCTGGACGTTTTGTCTGTGGGGTTTGAGGAGCGACAGCACCCTCTAGTGTCACAATAGATAGATAGATTTGAAAGGCACTATATAATAGATAGACAGAGATAATCCTGCCCAGTGGTTTCACATTTAATCTTGATCTGTTGCCCTCCCGCTCCCCTGCCGGCTCCTTTGCCAACTTCTGTTCCCTTGGCAGGCGTGGTGCTAGAAGATGCAGAGAGCAGACGCTGATTCTTTAAAGAGCACACAAACTCCCAAATCGTTAAAGAAGGAATCCTGTAGCCTGACAAGGTCATCTTTTACACAAAGCTGTCTTTGTCACCTGCTAAACGGATTCAATTCATCATTCTGGCTGAACTGTGCCAGTCTCTGCCTATCAGCAATGTGTGGAGATGGGAGAAACTTGCAGAAGGAGGAGCGACTCTGTCTGGGTGTTGTGAGAGGACAGGACAGGACAGGAGACTCGCCTCAGTTAAAGACACATGGAAGCCCACTCATTGTTTTCACCTAAAGGACTCTCAGCCCGTGTAAAAGAAGATCCTCTGGTCCAATGAAGCCAAGAGAAGCATCAAGTCTGGGGGAGAAACGACACTGCTACCAATTAAATGCCATGCCATGCCAGTGGTGAGGCGTGCTGGTGTCAGCATCAAGGACTGGGAGACTCATCAGGGTTGAAGAGAAGCTGAACAGAGTAAAGCACTGAGAGATCCTTAATGAAAACCTGCGCAGAGCCCTGGGGACCTCACGCTGAGCAGAAGGTTCCCCTTCCAACAGGACAAAGCAAAGAGGACACAGGAGGGATCTGGGGGGACAACTCTGGGAATGTCCTTGAGTGGCCCAGACTTGAAACCAATGGAACATCTCCGGAGAGACCACCAACGGTCTTCATTCAAACTGACAGAGCCTGAGTGGATCTGCAGAGGAGAGAAGCAGGAAGTCCCAAGTCGAGGTGTGCCAAGCTCGTGGTGTCAAAGGCTCCAGGATGGAATGGCTGCCACAAGTAAACGCAGAGTGAAGGCTCTGAACACTCGGGTCAATGGGATATTTCAGGTCTTTATTTCTATTAAATTTTCCAAAAGTTCCTAAAGTCCTGGTTTCGCGTCGTCATTCTGAGGTATGGAGTGTTACTTGATGAGGGGAAAAAACAAATGATGGAAACGATTTTAGCACAAGCAAAATATGGAAACAGTGAAAGGGGTCTGCCGCTTTATTCCCGATGGATTTTTGGCCTGGTGCTTTAGGAGCAGCCTGCATGTATAGAAGGGGCTAAAAATTACTGGAAACTCAATGGTGACCATTCCATTAATGCCGTTTTTTGTTTTTATCCCCCTCTTTTCGGTTTATTTTGAGCCGTGACGCTGTCATTTACTTTGTGACCCAGCGAGTCGGCCGTGGACCAGGTGGCACACAGAGGGTATCCTCTTTATTGGTGCCCAGGCCCAGGGAGTGGGCACCTTCTCGACTCGCTGCTGTCCGCTGATGTAAGGGCCGTCACTCCGCCTCCAAAATATGAAGAAGAGAAGCTGTGAATTGAAACAAACAATGGCTTATTCCCTTGTCGCGCCGCAGGTTTGACTACCGTGCACAAAGACTGCGAAGTGTTAATTGGAAGCTTCACAGGCCCCCTCTGCCTCGTGCGTCTGCATTTCAGTGATGGCGTTGCTAGGAGTACGGGAGTCCTGCACTGTGACTCGAGCAGTAATTGGTTCAGCGTGACTGGCTGGCCTTGTTAACACGCCGCTTTACGTTTTCTTTCTTTGATTTGGAGACGGGAGCCGCAAGGAGACAGCAGAGAGAGAGAGAGAGAGAGAAACTAATTAAGACACGGCGACGATGACGACGACAAAGACATCGGTAGGTACCTTCAGGGAAGTCGGGCAAAACGTCCATTCATCAATAAATGTGTGGCTTTAGGGGGAACTCAGAATACGCGTCGTGGCCCTGCTGTGGTCCTCAGAAAGGAGATGAAGAAGACGAGGAGCTCCAAGGGATCACAATGAACCGTTAAGGATGGGCTTAATCAACATTAAAAAGCGCACTCTGGCGGTGACGGGTGTGGAGTGAGGGTCTTCAGAAAGACCCCTACACTTACAAACATCTTGTTAGGTTGCCCCCTTGTGCTAAAATCATTTCAATTCTTGTGATCCCCTCATCAAGTAACACTCAATACCCCCTGAAAGACAAAGAGATAATGGGAATGTAGGAAAGTCTGACCTCCTCACGCGGAACTTCATTGAAGCCCCTCTGGCAGCCATTCCAATCCTGGAGTCTTCTTGCGTCGCACACCCAGATTCGGGGGATTCTCTGCCATTCTTCACCGTAGGTGCCACACCTCAAGCTCTGCCAGGTTGGATGGAGACCATCGGTGGATTTTTGGGTCTCTCCGCTGCCTTGCAACCCTTCAGCCCACTTTGGGGTCCGGAGTGCTCTGGAAAGCTTCCACTTGGGACCGTGACACACCCCGAGTGTGACAATGTGGGAGTGCAAGAGCAGGTGAAGGAGGAAGCACCACGCCGATTTCATAAACCTCTCGATGCCACTCGTTAATCGTCGCTGAGACACGTGCCGCCTGTAAGGAACAATTAAGACCAGACACCGTGGGGCTCAGCTGGAACATGTCGGAGAACACGGATACGGACAGCCATGAAGGGATCACCGCAGTTAAGTGTCAGAACGTTTACGGGACCGTGCCATCCGTCTGGTGAAGGGGGCTGTCGGGCCGCACATGGAGATGTAAGGGTTTCTGTAGGGGTGGGGTGTAGCCCGCTTTTGAGACGTTAACTTTCATGCCCCACATGTACCTTTATTTCCCGCTTATTTGAATTCTAAAAATACAAATAAAAACAGAAAGCAGTGACATTCACTGGGGAGAGGAGTGCGTTTACCACACCGTCAGTCATTTACGTACCCCGCTTAGTCCAGAACAGGGTCACAGGGGGTCTGTGTCTGCTAGAGCCTGTCCCAGCAAGAAATGGGCAGCAAGGCAGAAACGGTTTAGCACCCAAACTCTCTGACTGTGATGGCATGTTGTCACAACACATGCCAAACATGGTGCCAATGCACGGGAGCATCGGGTGTGTGTCACAAATGAGTACTCAACTAAAAACACACGGAGAGACTTAGATGTGAAACTGCGGTTGACACAATTTCTCTTTGCTCCTGAGCGCAGCAGGACTCTCCAGACTACCGATTTTGTCGTGGTGGGGGTCCTAGGGTGACCCCAAATTCCCCTTTATGCTCCTTTTTTTACATTAATCACATTTGGAAGTGAAGGACATGGCAGCAACGTTGGCAGAATGCCCTGGGGTGTTGTGTTTCGTGAGTGGCACATGAATTCTGGTGTCACACGCATGTACATAGGGGCAGCTAAAGGGCTCTAGTGACTGCAATTCTATCGCTGCTCCAGGGGTTGGCGCTGTGTCCTAATGCCACTCTCGCTCTTTCTCACTCTGCAGACCAGTTGATTGACAGCTAGGACACCTCTGATGTCACTTCCGCTGTCCATCCACCTGGACCGGCCTCATCCTGTCAGAAGGGCTCAAAACCAGAAGCTCCGCCATCTTGGAAGAGTTCTGTCTTGAAGTCCCATCGGTAGAGAGGACTCTGCAGTATGTTGTGTGTTACTGCTGCCTCTAAATATATGGAGTGGCCATCTTGGCACGCCAACTCTTATCATTGTCCTCTCTTTCTGTTACACTAGTAATATCAAATATTAAAGAGACGGACCGAAATCTACAATCAGCTGGTGCTCAGGCCCTACAGGATCAGATGAGACCTTTGGTTAACTGTTTTGGAGCCATCTGTCACAGCGAGGGGGCGAATTGACCAGAGTTGGGCCCGGACCCTTTAAGGAAAGCAAAGTCTGGATTACATGACAAACGTCGCTGGATTTATAGGTCAGTCTCAGCTTCATGGAACGTCCTGCAGCAGAGTTACTCTAAGGTAAAAGGAGCCGCTCCACCTCACCTCGAGGAGTCAGAGTCGGGAGGCAGCGGGCGATGAGCATCAGGAGGACGGAAGGAGAGAATCCTGGCTGGTACTTAACTGGAGAAGCGACACTTACAAATAAAAACATTTTATGTGAACGTGGCATTGTGGGACATTGGGTCTGTGGCTTGGGGCTCAGTGGCGCCCCCTTGTGGTCACACTGTGTGATTTTCAGATTGCCTTTACTTTTTGCTTTATCCTTGTACGGCCAAAGGATTCCTTGGCCTATGAAACCTTGGGAAAGATCTTAGAAAAAATTTAAAACACAGAAGAACAGACAGAAAAAATTAAAATCTGCCTGCCAAATCACGGCAAGTAGAAAATGAAGCTCCCTTTACACTTGAGAGAGGATTGAGACACGCTGGCTGAGACATGACAGCCATGCTGCTCACCCATGGACGTTCATTTCTGTTAATAAATTTGAAAACTGAAGCAAAGGGAGAGCCGCGGATTCCAAGGCGCTCAATTTTGGGTTTATAAGAAGCTTCAGTTGCCAGTCTTCACAGGCTCACCAAGGGTTACAATAAAAACTCTAATTAATTGCGATATCATTCCCATAATGCTTTTACACAGAATCACGCTTGAAATTACATAATTGAATGACATTTGTTTAATTCTGATGGAATTTGATTAACACGTCAGGCCTTCTCTTCCTCTCATAGAAGCGGCTGGCAGCTCATTTCAAATGAGGCCCAATTCTCCATCCATCTAAATGCCCACCAACGGGATCTATTTATTTATTTTAGCCCTGAGTTACTGCAATCCATTATCATTACAGGAGGCTACAACACAAGTGTCTAATATTCAATGAACATAAATAAAATTAAATAAGTAAAGTGCCATGGAAATCAAGAGCAAGTTAGAAAAGAAATGAGAAGGCGGAGGCTGGCGTGGAATAGGCAGGCTGGCTGGCCATGGTGCGCTCATCTGTCATTCTGCCAGCTCTGAGAAAGCTGGAAAGCTCAACTTTATTGTGACGGATGTGCCGCTCCCATGTGAAATGAATCAGGGTGACAGTCGTGATGAGAAAAGAGGGCCGTGGCAGTGTCTGCTCTTGGGGGCATTGTCTGTGTGCCAAACACTGGGTATTGACGGGCCTCCTGCAGAACATCGGGGTTCAAGTCAAGTCAAGTCAGGTTTACTCAGTACGATGAACGTCTTACTTGAATGAAAGTAAAGGAGGAGGTGAGACCTGAATGGGAGAAAAGCCCATTGGAGCTCTAGGCAGGGTGGTTGGGTTATATTTGGGTCCCACTTGGTGCTCTGGGGCATGCAGTCCCTCAAATGCACAGATGGTACATTACTGCAGATTTAAAGGAGTGTGAGCCCCTTGCCATACACAGTGTGCGTACTTTCATTTTCATAAACGGTGCCCAGCTGGTAACAGCAGCCACTCAGCATCGTCACAGTTTGATGACCAGCTGGTGCCCTCTTTCTGTACATACCGAGGGCATTATTGTCATATTTCTATGACCTGGTGGTGTTGGGTCCCCCTCGGTGTCTGAAGCATGCCCCTTAGATGACTATACCTATGTCGCCTTATGGATTGACAGGCTACAATAAAAACTATTATATATTAAAGAAAAAAATAACGTAATAAGGAAAAGACTGAAATATTACATTAAATAGTGGGAGTGCGGCTATGTGCATTGGGGTCCGTGGTGATGTGCAGTTACCGAGTGAGCGCTCAGGCTTTGGAGGAGTAGGTGATTAGGCGAGTGTGGTGGTGTGGTGGAGCGGCTCCAGGGTGTTGAGGGGGTGAACAGCTGACTGTGCACTCAAGTGCAGATGCGTGCAGTTTAGTCAACCTGACCCCGGTGGGTGTCCATACTGGGTCTACGCCAGTGCATTACTGCCAACTATCATGCCGGTTTGGGTGGGCACTCTTGATAAATGGTCTCCCCCAGTCCATCCATTAATCTCATCCCCTTGACTGGTATAATAACGCAGCCCCATCCCGGCCGGGTTACGCCTCTTCTCACGTTGTCACTCTGTTACGGCTTCCTGGCCGGGCAACGATCCACCATAGCACTTAAATATATCCTGCCTGGCACTTTGCTGCTGGGTGAGGCTCCCACCCTAACCCACCGTGATGCTGAGAGAAGGGGATTACGAAAGCAGACGGTTTTATTGCTTTCTTCTGTTTTGTTGTCATTGAACCCGGTAACGGCCTCGCTGTCCACCCACTGATGGTTCCTGCCTTGAGCCCGATGCTGCTGGGACAGGCCTGAGCCTCTCATGACCCTGAACTGGTTTATGTGACCATGAAGATGGTTTATTATGTTCGTTTTGTGTTGGGCTAAACTTCACAGACTGTTTCTTTATCACCGGTGCCCCAATAGAGCTGGCACAGGCCAGGGCACAGTAGGTGGGTACATTTCTAATCGTCAATAATCCATTCCTACTTTTGCTGAATGAATGTTTAGCATTTTGGTGACAACTGAACATAACTAACATTTCTATCAGAGAACTGAAAATGCCACAGGGGTTGGAGGGGCATTCCGACCAGAGAAGGGGATGATTCCATACCCAGACGGGAGGCTCAGAGCAGACAGATGGGTATGCTGACCAGGAGAGAGGAAGGAGCCAGGCCCGGAAGTGATGGCTGAAGTGGATGGGTGGACAGCCCATCTAGAAGATGTCGCTAGGGTCTCTTTATTCCCCTGGGTTGCTAGATGGCAGCAGCCCTCCACACTAGTGCCCATTTGAGAACCAGCAGGGAATGCTGGGAGATGTAGTCCAGCAACACACCCCCTGCTGGGGACCATGGGTGCCACATGGGGGTGTTGCAGGGAGATGCACTCCCTTATGAATGGGACTTCTGTATGACCCGGAAGTACTTCCATTGGGCAGCGGCCCTGGCACCAGTAGTACTCCTGGGTCCTTAATAAAAAGGACTGCACTCCCTTGTCCAGGCTGGAGTTGGAGCTGGAAGGGTATAGAGCAACACTGGACTGGAGGGGGGCAGTGCTGTGGTGAGAAGAAGAGCGGCATTGTGGAGAGAGAACCCGTAAATATTTGTGGAGGAACTGGTGAATAAGCCTTCCTTTATTTGAACCTGGGACTCTCTGTGTGAGAGACACCCCGGTTTCCATCACAAACGATAAGCCACACTAAGGTAAATGGCAGGAAGGGAGAAGCCAAACCCAAAGCCGGCTGGCATGCCAGTGCACCATCCAGGCCTGGGGACGACACGAGGTCCTCTTTCAGCAAATGTCCACAAAGCCCAGCGCTTATTTCAGATTCCATCTGTGAACACCAGCTACCTCCACAACGCATTGGCATTCAGACACAAAAGATGGGCCGCATACCCACAGTCGAGCATATTTAAAAAAAAAAAAAAAAGTTCGGCCGTCTGGCTTTAATTTTATTCACGCAATGTCTTCTCCTTGGGGATGGAGTGGATCTCTCCTGTCAATTTGCTGTAAACACCAAACACCTCATAAGGTCTGAAGCCTTTTAAATTCAGGCTGTCTTCATAACGATAACAGCATTATCAATCTTACTCCCATGAGAAATAAATTAGATTTGTAACACTCTGCCATCAGCCGCTAAACAACTTAAAGCACACATGACCTAAACCAATTCACAGCGGGCCAGAAGAGAATGACATTTAAACGCGTTTTTCCATTACTGTATGTATGTGCCATAAATGGAATCCACTGTCTGTCTATCAGGCCCATGCAGTGGGCTCCAGCTGCTCAAGTGTGAGGGGAAAATTAAAGTTTGAATGAAATGTGGGATCTTATTTAATCACACCTGGCGCTTCAATCTTGCATTGGCATCAAGCTGCTCTACTGTATCAAATTGGGCCTTGTGACATTTTAGGGCCAGAAAATAGAATTAACCGTTCTGTAGCCTGAAAGGAAACCAGCAGATCAGCATCCCAAAAAAAAAATAAAACGTCGGACCCACAAGAAGCTTCTCATTTGCATGCCATCTTCAGGAGTGACAAATACTGGCATCACCTGAGTGTCAGAACATTTACATGGCTGCGCCATCCATGAAGACGACATTGTCTGGTGAAGGGGGGCTGTCAGGCCGGACATAGAGAGCACCCGTCTTCAATGAGTGACAATGAGAAGAACACCCAAAGGTCACAGTGACGGTGGCCACACGGTCCAAGGGACTTCAGCACCCTGGGTGAGGAGAGAGCCGCAGAAGGCAGCCATTAATAAGACTCAAAATGACAATTCAACCACAGTGAGAGGGTGACGAAAGAATGGACTGAGCTCTACAGAGAAGAACGCTCATATAGGACATACATCAAAAAATCTCTGGAACTGTTATATAAAAATAAAAATATTATCAAGCGTCGTTAAAGTCCCATCCTTGAGATCCAATACACTTGTCCCATTCCCTGTAGTCCTCTGAAATCACATTGTGTTGAGGCCTGGATCAGAGAATCGGGATCAAGCCATTTCTAAAGGGTCAGAGGGTTCCCATGAGCACAGTGGCCTCAAGAATCCCACCAGGACGCTTCTTAGAGTTGGCCATCTGGCCAAACTGAGTAACTGGGCCAGAAGAGAGGTAACCAAGAACTCAATGGTCACTCTAACAGAGCTTAAGAAGTCCTCAGCTGAGATGGGAGAACTGGTCAGAGGGATGGCCATCTTAGCTTCTTCCAAACCAGTGTAGTTGTGTCCGATGGACCTCCACGTCCACCATCAGTTGGCTATCGCACCTCTTTAGTATTGTCTCGTTTCGAAGTTGATCCCGAAGAGTGACAGCCAGGAACTAACGTAGGCAACACATTTGGAAGACTTCCAGTTGATTCTGCTCAGACTTGAGAATAGTCCACGTTTCAGGTCCGTACAGAAGGATTGGCAGGATCAACGACCTTTAAAGGTGGATTTTCATCTTGATGGAGATGTTTGACGACTAAAACAGAATTGCTGTAAACCAGGGGTCCCAAACTCCGGTCCCGGAGGGCCACAGTGGCTGCAGGTTTTCATTCTAACCCTTTTCTTAATCAGTGACCTGTTTTTGCTGCTAATTAACTTCTTTGAATTCATTTTAATTGACTTGCTTTTGAAGACTCAGACCCCTTAATTGTTTCTTTTTCCTTAATTAACAGCCAAACAATAATGAGATACAAAATGAGCCAAAATGTGACCAGCAAACTGTGACCATCATATAATATCTGAAAATAAAGAAAGGTGAAGGTCTCAGGAATGCTGATCTGCTCAGGTCCCCTAAACATTTTAACAGAAAAGAGAAAATCCACAATTTCGGAAATGTCTGCTATTGCACAATGAGAGCAGCAACAAGCCATGGAATTAAAGAACGGGATTAATTAACAACAACAATCAGAGCCTCACTAAGCAGCTGGTTGGAGTTTGAGGCCCTGACTTAGCTGGTTTTCTGTCGGCTCACTCACTTCATGTTTCATTTCTGTTTGGGTGCCATTTAAGGAAAGAAATGAAACAAATCAGAGGAACGACGAAGAAATTCATTGGAACAAATCTTAAAAAACAAGTCAATTAAAATCAAAGGAAAAGGAATTAAATGAGCAGCAAGAACAGATCACTAATTAAGAAAAGGGTTACAATGAAAACCTGCAGCCACTGCGGCCCTCCAGAACCGGAGTTGGGGATCCCTGCTGTAAACTGTATGACAATATTCTTGTATATAACAGTTCAAGTTTTTTTGACGTACGTACCATATGAGTGTCCTCCTCTGTAGAGCTCAGTCCATTCCTTTGTGACCCCCTCACTGTGGTTGAATTGTCATTTTCACGTTGCTAAATCAGTCTTCCTAATGTCTGCCTGCTGTGGCTCTAAAAGTAGGTCTTCACTTTGATATCATGAGCGTAGACTGATGGGCAAAAATGTTAAATTCGTCCAAGTTAATACAGTGTGCAGAGAGCGAGGGGCTCCAAATACTTTCTAAATATATAGACAGAGCAAAGTGATCAACCCTGCTTGACCAGGTCAGTATAGACTTGTGTCCCCACACCGTCCCCAGATGTGACAACGTAGTTTAGAGGCTTCAAGCTTCACTCCTCCCTCATCTCACGTGTCCATTTAAAACTCTTCAAAAACGCTCTCTCTTTACCTGCACTTCACAGGTGTTACCATTCATTTCAGCTGAACGAGAGTTTGGCTCAAACTGCCCGTAAAACTGCTGCTGAGAGGAGTTTTCTAAACCGCTTCCTCCTTAAACACTAAGATGTGAATAGTGTCATTAAAAATAACGGCAAATAACTTTAGAAGCAGTTTAGGAGTTTTATGTTGCAACGGACGACAGGAATAGGCTGGCATCCTGATCGGGACAGAATACGATTCATTACACAGCGTGTATTCAGAGCAGTGGCGCCCCGATACACTAGATGGCAGCACACCCAGGCTAGGATTCGCACACAGACACTCACAGTTGTAGTTCCATGGGGCAGCCCGGTTGAGTTATGTGGGGTCCACCAGGGGGAGCTATTGGGATTAGTAATCCCTACTTTCTAAGACTTCTGATTGACCCGGATGGGATATTCCCTAGCACCGGAAGTACTACTGGGTCCAAGATAAAAAGGTGCTGCTCTGCCACATCCAGGTGAGTTGGAACCGGGCAACACTCACCTGGGAGGAGTGGAGGAGAAGCCAGTGAGCAAAAAGAGAAAGAATTCTAATGTGTGGTGTTGTAAATTGATAAAGAAGCCTTTAGTAAGGTAATTGTTAATAATAAGTTTGTAATGATGACTTGTGTCTGTGTTTGGGATGTTGCAGCGCCCTCTACAGGTCACAATGATCTAATGTTAAAACACTGTTTTAAGTGAGAATGGGTACGTAATGAAGGTTCGTCCATTTAATGAACCCTCAACTGCTTTCAATTTGGTGTCTACCTTGTCACTCCGAAAATAAAGCAAGTGATGCGCATCTGCCATTGGTCACTTTGCACATCCTGTAGATCTGACACTTTCCGATTAAGCCATACCGTAATTCCCCATTAACTAGAAGCAGGTGAGGTACAGTAGCTGCTCAGCGCTAGTCTGATTCATCTTGATTTGCTGCCGACTTGGTACTCGGTAAACGATGTGCAAAGTTTGAAATTTACATCTGTCAGCAGGAATGTGAAATGCCAAGATGTTTGTTTGTTGACCTTTTCGGTGAAGAATGATTCCCTAACAACCATTGTTATTGAAATCCACAATATTTCATATTTCTTCATGAAAATGCATTGTACAGTAACTAAAAAGATAACGAGGCGTGGGCACAATGCCCCCCCCCCCCCCCCATCTCACTTTTATTTTCCAGTTTTCCTGGAATCCTTCTAAATAAACTTCTGTGCAGTGAAGAAAACATCCATCCATCATTTAAACCCAACGTTGGGGGGTCCATCCTGGCGTCATCCTGCACAAGAAAGGGAAGGTGCCAGTTCATGGTAGAACTCAGCCACACTAACTCTCTGTTATACTGGTTGGTGTGCCACTGGGATGTAAAACAATAAACAGAAAATGTGAAAAAGCAGATGGACATGGAGAGGACATTCAGGCACCACACAGGAAGTGACCGGGCCGAGGCCTGAATGTGGTGCTCAATCAGTAGTGGTAATCACTGTGCCACCAGGCCGCCACTCTAAACTCCTTATATTACTTATGCAGATTTTCAAGCCACTTATGTCTCCAGCATTTGCATGCATTAACAGAGAATTCCAACTATTTAAGGTAACTGGAGTTAACTAAGAAACATTCCATTGATTGTCCTACGCACTTCAGGGATTTACAAGCAACTGCCACAGTGGAGCCATGAAACGGTGGGATGGAAAAAGTAAATTTAGAAAACTGAAGGGTAAAAGGATGAATAAGGAGACACACGTTACTTATTTTAAAAATAAAAAAAAAAAGTGTAGTAATTGGTTTGCTAAGTCCTTTCCATTTTCTTTGTCACATTCGATGGACTGTATATGTCTGCAAGGCCTTCACAAAGTCTTCAGACTCTGTGCTGGTGTGATATCTATATCTGTCTATCTATATATCTTGTCACACATATGTGAGTAGGAGACAGCTAAAGGGCCTGGGCAACTGTAATACTACACCAGACCAGGGGGTGGCACCGTGTGCTGACTGTCTCTCTCAGTTTCTTGCAGACCATTCCGGGGAAATCTCAGCAAGTTCCGGCACCCCTGATGACATCACTTCCGGCTCCAGCACCTTGGATGATGTCACTTCTGGTTCCGGCATGGATGACATCGTTTCCTTCCCCAGCCCTTAAAACCGCCATTTCACCTCCAAAGAGTCAGTTCTGTTTTGGACTCAGTCTTGTAAACATATTTCTATTCAAATATTTCAAAAACTTTTAAAGCTGGGATATAATATACGGGTGGCTGCCCCAAACCTTTATGACGTCTGGAGACTTATTCTTATTACAATCTATATATCTATAGCTATATATACAGTACACACACATATATATATACATATATATATACATATATATATATACACATATATATATATATATATACACACACACATACATACATACATACATACATACATACATACATACATACATACATATATATATATTGTCACACACGCGTGCCTGGAAGGCAGCTAAAAGGCTCAAAAGACGGTAATTCCTCACCAAACCAGGGGATGGCAGAGTGCACTAATCCTTGCTCTTTTCCATTAGCAGACTGATTACGGAAAATTCCGCTTGGGTCCGATGACGTCACTTCCGGTTCCGACATCAAGACGTCACATGTCTGGTCCCGGCCCCGGCCCCAAGGACATCAAGTCTGGTCCCGACGATGTCATTTCCAGTTCCTGCCCGATGACATCATTTCCCGTCTACCTTACATATAAGCACAATGTTTTCCTGTTCTTCTTGTTCTTTGTGACGGGCTGATCTGCATCAATTTGAACCACATCTTTGCTACACTTTTGGCAGTCAATTGCAAGTATAAGGGTGGCTGCCCCCAAACCTCTTTCCGTGTTATGTGGATCATTTACAATATGTATATATATTATATATTAAAATCTAACATCTGTCTGTCTGTCCGCTTTTCACAAGAGAACTACTTAAAGGATTTAGATCGGGTTTTTTTCTAGAATTTGCTTCAACATTCTGGTTGATTTTGTGACTTTTCTCATTGCATTATGTATCACAGTTTGCTTACGGTGCAGATTAATTTGCATGAATCCGAGAGAGAGGCTGCAGGCCAAGGGGAGAGGGAGGCACCACATGTTGGAGCGCACCTTGCCTCCGCTTAGCTAGCGATACCTGTTTGTTCAGTAGACATTATCATCTGGAGATTGTTAAGGAGTAACGTTTGACGTTTTTGAGATTAGAGAGATCAGAGCTGTGTGTGTTTTAGAAGCTAGCTGCACATTGGCAGAGATATCACGGCCACATGCTCTTCTCCCCACGCAGGGGGCGCTCTACTGTCAGACCTGAACACGATCAAATAAGGTGCCAACATCTATTAATTTTAAAAGTTTGTCCTGTTTAACTACTATATGGATGCAGCAATGGGGACAGCTGGTATTGCATATAAGCTGATAAATATTTTGCATGTATTTATTTGTAAGCTAAAGAAAGCTATGTAATGTAAGAGAGTGTTCACTTCATTGATGAGAACAGCTTTGATGTTCAGATAAGACCCCCTCTGTCTTCAGGAGGGACTCAGGATGTGACGTTTACGGTGAGGGTTGGAGCGTCAGACCAGCTTGACAAGGCTGACTGTGTTTGGACTTGGAGCACATAAGCCATCACCTGCAGGAAGGCCATAAACTAACTAAACAAAGCAACTGGGGGACTAAAGATTGGCTGTTTAGGATTGGTTTTGAATTGGAGGCCATTCTGCACTACGACACCCCATTGGTTGGTGTTTAGTGGTAAGAATGGTAAGAAGTTGGTCACTTTCCTTGCCTTTACCCCCCTCTCTCTCTCTCCCTGTCACTCTCACCATCTGGCCATGAAGAGAAGACCATGATGAAGACCATTCGAGCTCGGCAGCCATACGGAGACAGGCCTGTGGCCCGTTTCAATACTCCATTCAAAGGCCATGTGGTAGCAAAGACCAAGTCAGACTGAAGATAAGCTGAGAGCCACCGATGGACACCAAGATGCTCTGCTCCTCAGGCTGTAAAGAGTGTGCTTTGCCAGTATTCACATTATATTCTGCTTCCTTAATACTTTTGGCCATTTTGTCAGTAATACATAATTAAACGTGTAACGTAACTCCTGCCCGTTTCTTTACTCTCTCTACTTGCTGGGTACTAAAGTACCTGATCATAGAGTGGTAAGTGTATGGGATTTTAGAAACATCCACACAATAAAGAGCATAAAGGAGAAAATAGGGTCACCATGGCAGGGCCGTCTTAACGCAGTTACCAGGGGGTCCCATGCTAATCTACTGTATGTATGTTGTGACTTGCTGAGTGGTTGTGTAGGTAGGGGCACCAGTGCACGGCTTTACCCGGGGGCCTGTAATTCTGTTAAGACGGCCCTGCACCATGGACCTCACAAGATAAAACAGACCCCCTTCACTTTTTTCACATTTTGTTCTGTTTCTGCCTTGTGCTAAGATGATGGTAATTTATTTGTTTCCCCCATCAAGCAGCACTCAGTATCAGAGAATGACAAGAGTTTAAGAATATTTTTAATTTGTTAAAAAAAAAAAAATCCCATAAGGCTCTATCCCACCACAGGAACTTTGTTATGAGGAATCGCCGAGTTCCTGTATGTTGGCCCTTGGCCATTTTCATTTGTTATGATACCACCTCACAACAGGAACTGTAACCTGAATGCAAAATATGATGACGATGAAACAAGAGCAATGCGGTCAAAAGTGCAGTATGTTCACAGGGCAACGCCTTATTGGTTTAAAATGATCGTGACTTTATGGGGGACCCCCCCCCCAATTATTTTAATGTGGTGTACAGGGTGGTGATCAGGAGTGCATGGAGGACCTCCCTCTGGATTTCACACAGGAAACCTTCACTGTTTCAAAGCCATCGCGTCTTCACAGCGGGTTATTGCTTTGATGCGTTGTGTGGTGCGGCACATCACTCAGGCAGTTCTGAAGAGAGAGTGATGCGGTGTGAAGTGCGGAGCTCCGTCTTCACCAATAACTCCCCAAAGTACCAACAGACTTGTAAGGTGGTGCCAGTACTTATGGTCAACCAATCAGCACAATTCATTGTCCGAGGTCCCCATATGACAGTTCCTGGTTGTACAAAAAGTACACACCCTTGGAATTGGGGCTAAAAAGAGTACCAGAAACGCCCTACCAGGAACTACAAGTGGCCCGAGTTCTTCAAGTAGGAATAGTAAAAAGTTTCTAAAAAGTCCCTGGTTCCTGAAAAATGTTTGAGTGGTGGCAAAGTGCCAACTGACAGAAATATTCCGACCCTGTGCTTTGGCTCAGGTGCATCCCATTCTATTGGTCATCACTGAGATGTTTCTACACCTTGTATGGAGTCCAACCAGTGCTAAACTAAACGCGCAGGACTAGTAAAGGCACAATCCTGTCTACAGAAGGTCCCACAGGTGAGCAAAAACCAAGCCATGAGGTTGAAGGAAATGCCTGAAGAGTTTAGAGACAGGACCGTGTTGAGGTGCAGATCTGGGGAAGGCTACAGCACTGAAGATTCCTCCGTAATTCTTAAATGGCAGTAGGCTAAAACAGCCACAACTCATCCTAGAGCTGATTGCCTGACCAAACTATGCAATTGGGTGTGAAGGGCCCTGGTGAAAGGGGTTACAAAGAACCAGAGGGTCACTCTGGCTATGTGGAGATGGGAGAAACTTTCAGAAGGATAATCATCACTGCAACACTAAAGTAATCTGGGCATTATGGGAGTTTGCAAAAGGGCACCTAAAGGTCATTCAGACATTGAGAAACAAGATTGACTGGAATGATGAAACTCAATTCTAAGGGTCACGTCTGGAAGAAACCAGGCAATGCTCATCACCTGCGCAATACCATTGCAAAGGAGAAGCTCGGTGGTGGCAGGATCAGGGACTGGCGAACTAGTCAGTGATGAGGGCAAACTGAACAGAGTAAAGTACAGAGACACCCATAATGAAAACCTGCTTCAGAGCGCTCTGGACCTCAGACTGGGTTTAATGGTCACCTTCTAACAGGACAAAGCAAAGACAACGCAGCAGGGGCTTAAGGACAACTCTGGGAATGACTTAGAGTGGCGTGGACAGAGCCTGGCCTTGAACCCAATCGAATGTGACAATAGCCGTCCACTGAAGGTCTCCATAGGTCACCTGACAGAGCTGGAGAAGATCTGCACAGGCGAATGGCAGGAAATCCCCAAATCCAAGTGTGAGAAGCTGTCCTGTGTCGAACCCAAGAAGATTCCAGTCTGGAATTGCCACCACAACGAAGTAAAGGGTCTAAATACTCGTGTCAATGGAACATGTCAGGTTTTTATTTTTAACTACATTTCCTAAAATCCTCCATTTGCCATCCTGGGGTATCAAGTGTTACTTTATGAATTTAAACGATTTTAGCACAAGGCTGCAACAACATAACGAAATGTGACAAAGTGAAGGGGTCTGGAGACTTTCTGAAGGCACTATATGTGTGTGAATCAAATAAATGAGGCCCCTTTTAGAGTTCTGGCCTCCCAAGAATTCAGAGAATGTCTTAAGAGCACATCCAGTCGTCTAGAGTATTGTTAAAAAACACATCAACAGATTTATATCAATAAAATAGAAGCTTGTCGTGAATCCAAATCTGAGTATCACATACCAAATTGGATAATGGAGAACAATCTGGAATCCTGCAGTTTGGCACCACTTCTGATCTGGATTCCATTATACAAAAGAACACATGTGATTCATATTATACTTTCAACAGAAGCCAATAACTTTTTGGAGCTGCCATTGCAGCTTTAACACTGAGGAGGGGGAGCCAAGTTTCATCTGCCGTCTGGAGGCTGTGAGAGTTTTGGACAAGATGGGCTTTTGATATCTAGAAGCTGAACGAGTGATACTGGGAATGGACGGAGGCTCCGCCCCAATCACTGCTTTTCATCAACATTTTTTATCTAGCCCCTCCCATTTGTGCTGTCGCTATGCAGCACTACTTGTGCAGCAGTCACATGTTGAGGGGGCTGAGCATTCGGTTTTGTGCCATAAGCCTGTGTGACGTGTCATGAAGGCCACGCTTGTTCAGATCGATTTCAAGTGAAGGAGGAGATCAACATGGCGATTATTCTTTTGAAGCAAGGGGCCCGAGTTCTTCGGCAAGGTGTATAACGTGAACACGTTTAATCATAGCAGGTTTGTTTCACCAGCTTAGTGGGAAAAAGGAGCTTGTTATAAAAGGTAATGCAGCCATACTGGATGAACACACATCTGTCACGATCTGGCTAATAAGTTCAAATTTTTTACAATTGTTCATTGGTCTCTAAAAAATAATTTGCATCTGTTTTTTTTTTTTTTTTTGACATTTCTGAGATCAAGGAATCAAGTGGTTCTTTTCGTCTTTTGCTTTCTTATATTTTTAACATCGTTGAAAACGATTCACCATCTCTCGTAGTTGCCATCTTGTTTGTCTTATGGAGATGACACCACGTTGGAAAGTCGATGCTAACTGTCAATCAGATTCGACTTCAGTGAATCTTGTTATTGCTAGTGCACATCAATCAGAAGGCCAATAAAAAAAATTTTAAATGTGATTGGCTGAAGATGAAAATGATCGCTAGGTCTCCCCGCCCATTTCTGCAGCAATACCTTCTTGTGTATTTTTTTTTGCCGCTGGTTATGTGCACCCTTTACGACTCACTGCACTGTTCTGTGGCGACGTCCAGAGCTTTGTTATTCAATTGTTGTCTTTCCGGTTATGACCCCTATGTGAATGCTGTCTTCATCGTGTCATCTATCGATTACAATTTTTCTCAAAACTGCTGACCTCAAGCAAGCAGTACAGAAGACATTCTGAATGTTGACTTCCAGGTTTAGGTTACGTATTCAGTTTTAATGCTTGGTTTAACACTCTTCTCGGTGATGACCATTTTGCTATCTCTCGACTTCGGTTTACCTCCTGGTTCATTTACCTTTTGATCTCACGGTGTACCTTTACCAGTACCCTAACAAAACTATCAACTGAGTGTTTTTATTCATCTTTTGTTTCTTTAGCAGCATTGTCTCATTTTCCTAAAGGACACCATCATGCTTTAGGATGCTGGTAAGCGATTCCCAGAAGGCACACATTGCGATGTCACTTGCATGAAATTTTAAAAACCTGGTGTAACACATTCCTAATCATTCAAGATTTGGGGTTGTGTAATAAAAACCTTTGCATCACTTTTGTTTTGTTAGATTTTGAATTAACTGCTTACAGCCATTTTTCTCTGCTCTCTGACTGCAATTTACTTCTTGTTTTTCTTGGTTCCTGTTATGTGTCCCCTTTCCGGATTACGACTTACGACCACGATTCAAGCTACAGGTCCGGAGCTTTGTAATTTAAGTATGGTCTTCCCGGAGTTAGGAACTGGTACTTAATTGATTTAATTATGAGCCTTTCCTTATTAAATTTCTTGAATGGCCACTCAATTTGAATTTTTTTTCTAGGTAAGGATTCTGTCTCTAAAGTCCGTTTATTAATTCATAGCTAATTTTGCTCCATTTTCGGTCCCACCATCATAAGGAGAGCATTCTGCGTTGTTAGGGTGTGTGTCCTCAGTGGACGTGACCTTCCTGTAATCCTGTGGTAAGTAACAAGGTCTTCTTTCAGAGAACTTCCTCATCTGAGTTTGCGGATATCAGAACTCTTTTCTTCAAAATGATCCTTGATAAAAGTCGTTTTGTTTGTCCTCCTGGTTTTGACTTTTGCTCTTGAAATATTCCATTTTTGTCACTCATTTTGGCTTTGATCTCTCGGTTTTGATCCCTGTGCTGGCATTGACTGCACCTTTACTCCCAGTTTCCATAGAAAACACTTTGCTGATAGTCGTACTGATGAGACAGTAAAAGATTTTAATGAAAAAGGATCGGAAGATGAGACTCGAAACCAGTAAAAACAGTCGATTAGTGGTCACGTTTAAAAAGCTAAGCAAAAAATCGTTTAACCAGAAAATATATTAGTGCTGTTGTCATATATAGGCTTCAGTGGGTCTTTTAACTAGAAAAACATGAGTCTGTAAAGAGGAACATACAAATCAAAAAAATGCAATGTGCACCAACATGGGAATCCTGATAATGGATACTCTGGACTAGAAAGTGATGGTCTGTTTTGGCAGCATACTGGCAGGTAAAGTTTTTGAGCACGACTGAAAGGTCCACATAAGGAAACAAAAAAAATGGTTGTGAACAAAAGGAAACCAAAGCCAAAACGAGAGGCAAAATTCGAGGTTGAGAGAACAAGCAAGAGGTCAAAACCGAAAATGGCACGTGACTAGTGTTTGCACAAAGCTTTTTTGAGAGTTTTTGGTATCCGCATATCAGATAAGGAAATGAATCCCCAGCCGTCCGTTTATCCCATCGCACTAATTCAGCACAGGTCACAACCTCAGAGGCCACGTCCCTAGAAATGCGGACCTAACGACGGGATTTCAAGATGGTGCCTACAAGAGCCATTTCATAGTTACATAAGATTCATAAATATTTTACTAGATGACAATGCATAATCTATGGGAGGTTCCTATAACCCCCATAAGTAGAATTGAATTGGTATATTCTAGCCATTTCTAACAGCTCTGACTAAATATTCTTCTCAGTTAGTGACCAGCCTTGCCATGTATAAGGTGTAGAGGGCACATGGTTTTGCCTACGGGCCTTTTGAGTGTGTGAAGTAACACGTAAGACAACGCACTTATTTAAGTGCTCAGCCGTACAATTAAGGCGTACAGAAGAAGAAATTAAGAACTTTTAAGTACAGAAATAACTAACGTTTCTCAAGAAAAGCTAAGTTTAGAGGAGACACATTTTTCTTCTTTTTTGCCTTTTATTCTACGTGTGTAACTACTTTTTTCTTTATTCTTGTCTGGATTATTTGCTTTTAACTTTCACTAAATATTTTTAAAACCAACTTTTGGACTGAGATATTTCTTTCGGCACGCGTTTTACCTGTGCTTGAACTCGCCTTATACTTCGGCGACTACAGTGCCGATTGAAGACCTAAAATGGCGTCCATGACGTTGCAAAACACAACACAACATCTAAACCACAGACAATTTCAAGCAATTAATAAAAATAACAGAACCCTCAAGATCTCAAAAAAACTCTCAATACAAGTATCTGCATAAATCATGACGTGGTCTTCCCAAGTGATTCTGGGAAAGATCACTTTGGTAACCGTCAACACTCTATTAAAAACAATATGGTGTCGCAAAAAGGCGCTGTCAAAATGAAATAGCATAAAAGAGTCTGTTTGGCCGTTTGTTAGGTTTAATTATACTGTACTTAAATTTTCATCTTGTGACCACTACATGGTTAGTAGTTAAGAAAGAAGGTATCCATGCTGTTCACTTTAAGTCTACAAGAGTGAAATTCTTCTCGAAAAGAATAAAAGTACATTAGTAGGACCACCACAGTGAAGTTCAGCAGTCACTGAGGGAACAGACAATGTTACGGTGTACAAGCACTAACCAGTACATCCAACGAGGCCGTATCTAAAAATAAAAAAGCAAACGGACGTCATGTTACGTGATGAAGCCCCCACCTACCGGTTTCATTTTTAATAATTTACTGTAGCCCGGTCCCTTCTGTGTTCTGCAAGCCCCACAATAATCATCAGGCTACGTGATTTACTTTTGACCTTTCTTCACTGGACTGTGATTTATTGTGCTAGATTGGACTTTATATACCACAATATCTACTTTGCTTGTCTAGGGGAAATTTTTCGAGGTGCTGTTGACCTGAAAAACTAATGAATGGGTCAGGCAGAGGGAAACCAAAAAGTGGAGCATTTCGGCAGTAAATCTGCTAACATAACAAGAAGCTGCTGCAGCGGACAGTTTTAGCGCATCTTTTTCAATCTCTGCCTTCAGATGGTCCTCAGACCCTTTTCATTTTAACACATTTTGTTATGTTGCGGCCTTGTGCTAAAATCATTTTTTTTTTCCCTTATCAAGCAACACTCAGTACCCCAGACGCCTGTTTACACGTAATGTTGGACACGCACGAGTAGGGGCATCTTCAGGACTCTGGCTTGACTTGCAAATCGCCTCTGGACGACGGTGTCACAAAGTCCACATTTTTTAATTGATTTTGTTGCATTTGATTAATAGGAGTGCCTGTTAAATGGAGTTTACCTGGCCGGTGCTCTCACACTTTGCTTAGTTATGTCTGTTTGTATTACAATAAATATAAACTCGCCATAGTACTCGTTAAAGACAAGTAATTGAATAATTAAAAATACTTGCTATCTCTTGCCCTGCAAATACCTTCGGTGCCCCTGTATTTGTATGTGCAAACATCTCGTCACCAGCGCTCCTTTTCTCGAGTGTGTTCCTGTAAAGCCCACTTCTCAGACTCTGTCATTATTGTTGAGGTGCCTTTATTACCTTCTGTCTGCTTTCACACTTCCTGTCTGTGAAGTCGACTCCCTCAGTGTGCCTCCTACGCCTCTACTCCTCTTAATGCGTCTCACACTCACATCTCCGTCACCAAATCTAAAGTGACCAATCATACCACAGCCAAAGCCAAACTGGCCAATCAGATTGCTCAGAGGGACTGGACACACAGAAGAGTGTTTTTGTTATATACTAGAAGTTCTGTATGTTAAGAGTGTCTCCGCAGCATAATGGAGGTAAGACACGGGCACCGGTATCAGGTGAAATGCGATAACAACAGCCCCACTCCTTTTGCCCACAGGCCGGAGGACAAAGACCACTCATTTCACTTTCAGCTTGATCCACCAAGGTTCCACCTTTTCTAAACAGTGGATTTATTTTAAAAAAGTGTTACCAATATATAGAGAGTTGTTCGTATGTACATATATTTATTGGATTGGACGGCCAGGTATTGTGGTCTGTCAGGAAGCCAGGAAGAGCAGGGAGACCAAGAAAAGGGCAAGCCATTCCCCGGGACATGGAAGGATAGCCACCCTGGATTACATCGGGGCTATGAGCATGGGGCTGTAAAGCTCAAGTCTGTCGGGTTACGTGGTCACCACCAGGGGGCACTGGGATAATTCCGGAGCCGTGGTCTGCAGCACTTCCACCTCAACCAGAAGTTAATTGAGGAACTTTATATATTATACATATATAGTCAATTCTTGTTATCTGCACAAGTTATGTTCCTGAAAAACCAACTTTGAAAGACGTGTACAAAAGGCATGAACTTAATCAGTGCAAGCTTATGATCTGCCCTTACTGGGAATTCCTCGTTCATGGCACAATGGCAAGCCCTGGTCCCCATCAGTAATGGGGTTTAATGGTCAGTGCCGAGTAGACACATGTTGATCCATTCAGGGTACCCGCACATGCAGCCCTGGACATCAAAGGGTATCACAAGCCAGTTACTGCTTAATCTCACAATTCACTGCTGCATATGACCACGAACAGGCAGAAGTAGACCACAGATAAACAAAGTGGGTTACATCTTGTAAAAGCAAATAAGCAAATCTGCAGGAACAGAATCCACAGATGGAGAGGTTTTACTATATCTATCTATCGATCTATCTATATATCTATCTAATCCTGCCAACTACGCTAAAGCATCTATCTATCTATATTAATAAAAGGCAAAGCCCTCACTCACTCACTGACTGACTGACTCCCTCACTCACTCACTGACTGACTCATCACTAATTCTCCAACTTCCCGTGAAGGTAGAAGGCTGAAATTTGGCAGGCTCATTCCTTACAGCTTATTTACAAAAGTTAGGCTTCATTTTGAAATTCTATGCGTAACGGTCATAACTGGAACCTACTTTCGACCATATATACAGCCATAGCCTGCAGCTCAGTCACCGTGTGAGCTGGAGTTGCGTCCCGCATCATCATGCCTCCCACGTAATTGAGTGCCTGCCCATATAAGGTAAATATTCGCAGGTGAAGGACTGTGCTTATGCAAACAAAGATGAGATGGTCTAGTGTTTGGCACAAACTCAGCGGAAGTGCGAGAGAAACTTTTAAGTGCCGGGTCTGAGCTAACATTAAATATTTGCTGGTGAAGGACTGTGCTTATGCAAACGAATAGAAAGCAAATGTTACGTTATTTTTAAAATGTTTCCTTTTCTTTTTCATAACTTCTTTAACACGCTTCTCCACTGCAAAGCGCGGGTATTTTGCTAGTCTATCATATAGTGCTTTTCACCTAACTATCTAATCCTGCCAGCTACACTACAATATCTATCTATCGTCAGAGATGGCTGGGGTGGCAACCCGGCCGGGACGCCCAGGAGGACCGGAGGAGGGCTTGCGCCTTCCCCAGACCATGTGGGGACGACCGCCCTGGTTGCTTTGGGGTGCCTTTGGAGTCATGGAACTCAGCACTTCCGCAACACCCGGAAGTGCTGGGGGTTGGAGAACGGGGACACCCGGAGTGCTTCCGGGTGCGCAGCCGGCACTTCCACCACACAGGGGAGTGCGGGCAGAGGAGTGTCGGGAAGCACCTGGAGCACATCCGGGTGTGTATATAAGGGGCCTCCTCCCTCCATTTGATGGCTGGAGTCGGGTGGAAGAGGACAGAGCTCGGAGGAGAGGAGTGGAGGCGGACCAGAGAAGTGAAAGGCTTTGCGAGAAGGCCTGGACTTGAGGGGTGATTGGTGCTGTGGCACTGGGCTTGTGCACTTTATTGTAAATAATAGTATAAAATAAAAGTGTGTTGGGTGAAAACATAATGTCTACCTGTCTGTGTCCGGGCTGTACCCTACAATATCTATCTATCTATCGAGTAATGAAAGCAAGAGCTGCAGACACTACCCAGTGACCCTGCCAAGGAAAAAAAAGAAAAACAAAGTTGTCAGCAACACTGACATGAGTTCAGAACACAGCTGGTTTAAAATGGCGATGTCTAAAGTTTTAAATAATCCTGGCAAGAAGAGGCGGGTCCAGAAAGGTGAACACCACAAGGGGCATCAGCAGTGGAATGCCTATCAGTCTTCCCTTCTGTGGTGGGAGGAAGAGAGAAGGCATTAGAAACAGCATCACCCCCTGGTTCGGCACAGCCCTTAGACTGCCTCCAATGCGCGCACACATGCGTCATAATATACATACAGTATATATGTATATTGTATTTGTGTGCAATTCTGCCCACCTAGACACAATAAATATAAACACATTGATCCATGTTGTGACCAGGTAGACAGAACTGCATGAGCTGTTTCAAAGCGCTGGGGCACCAACTGGACGTCCCTGTTTAAACGCTACAAAAGAACAAACAAATACTGCGCTCGATGGCACTAATAACAGAAAATCATACTGTCCAGGCCAGCTCAACAAAAAAGGGTCCCTCTTATGGAGGATCGGGTTTCATGAAGGTGCTTGCTCCAGACCAAGTTTAGGTCTCCTCTGGGGACTATCGAGTTTTTTATAGAGCCGTGACTGGAAGTGCGGCGCCGGCTTTGGGCCCTGTGGTTGGGTCAGCTGCCTTCTCCTTCTTGGGAGAAACTGTTAGTGTGAGCGCCTTCTCTTGTCCAATTGTGGCATTGCTTACCTCAACAGAGCCAGGTAGGTGATCCCCAGGTGAAAATGTGTGACTATCCATAGTATATACAACACATATAATTTATGACTGAACAGTTCAATACCAACAACGCACCAATAACTATAAGGAATAAAAGCGAAGCACTCTCAGTGTAATAAAAGCAGGCCTCCTGGCTGGCAGAGTCTATTTATATCGCCATATCCAGTACAGTTAATCCTGTTCAAAATGTATGTGTGTATTCAAACAGAAAAACTGATAGGACACAAGAAAAAACGCTCAAAGCTGACATTCTTTTGACACATTTGCTTCGCTGCACAGGCTTATCTGAAATACTAATAACTTGAGTGAAATTCCCCCCTGTATTGGCCTAAGAGACGCCTGGATAAAGACATCAGCTTGGGACGCAGTGACCAAGGACTGAACTCTGATCTTCAAGGTGGAAAATGGAAATGCACAGATAACGCAAATCCCTAATAGTAATAAAAAAAGGGATCACCCTGTGTGTTAATAAAACAGAAATCTGAAAGGACATAGCCGAGATGTTTCCAAAAAAACAAACCTCCCGCAATGTAAAATTACTTGGTGCGGCAGCAGTGGACAAGCAGCAATTGGCAAATGTCAGTCATGATAAAGTATCTTTTATTAAATAAAGGTGGCTCAATTGTTTCATTTAGAGTGGAAATTCAATATGTATTCAGCTTTTGCCCTCTCCCTGCCCTTTGCATCACCACACCACATCAGGTTAAAATTAGAAGCATTTACCATTAAAAGGAAAACTGAAATCGGGAATACTGTAGAGAAAAGTCAGTCCGGTGGTTTACATGGAGCCAGAGTCAGGATGCTGAATATGCTGTGAATTGGGAAAGGACTGAAAAATGAAAACAGCAAAGCAGGACGTCCTGCAAAGTGGTGCAGAACAAAACGGGCGCAGCACAAAGGCGTACTCGGTAAGGCCGGGGGTGCACCGTGCCACCCTGTTGTCTACCTGAACTACAAGTGCAGGCGGTTATGGAGGACACTGAACCCTCGGAAATCTTCTGTCCTGACTCGGCAGGAAAACAGAGAACTCTTCTTGTGAGTTAAACTGGGAGACGCTTGCAAAAGGCAAAGCAGACAAAAATAAAATAAAACAAAGCGACCAAAAATCACAATCAAAATTCAAAGCCAGAAGTCGAAAAACCAGGCAAGACATGACAAATAAATGACAATGTGAATACAAGAAAAGCTTGGAAGGCTCTGTCCGCAGATCGCACAATGCAGTGCAGTGCAAACGCTGACCTTTCATCCCATCAGCTGACAGATCCAAGGTCACGACCCCAGAGACCACGCCCCTAGAAATGTGTGCCACAAACCCTAACAACAGTATGCAAAATGGCTTCCGAGACCCCAAACTTCAGCACTGATTGGGACACTTTGACGCTACACAAGCCCCTGATCTGAGCGTCGACACAATCCTGTCTCTAAACTCTGACCTCACGGTTTGGACCCTCGAAGGTCAGACAGCTGTGTGCCTTTCCTAATCAGTCCAATCGATTGAACAGACCACAGGTGGACTCCAAACGAGGCGTAGAAACATCTCAATGATCATCAATAGAATGAGGCACAATCTTCTATTTTTAATACGTTTGGATAAATTCCTAAATGTCCGATTCCACTTTTGTCATTCTGGTTTATTGAGAAGAAGAAAAAAAAAAAAAGAAAGAATTTAAACAATTTTAGCACAAGGCTGCAACATAAGAAGAATGTGACAAAAGTGATGAGGTCCGAAGAATTTGTGAAGGCTCTTTGGACGTAACTCAGCTTATCCTATTAAGGACGTTCTGTAATGGAGTGGTACTGTGCTTCTGTGTTTTCTTTTATTTTAATAAAATAGAGGCAATTAAAACTATATTCCTGCATACGATCAACACTTTAATGAAAATCTCAGCTTTACCTTTCAGGGGGGCTGCTTCACCATTTCCCAGCAGGGATCACTGTGGAAACAAGGGAGGGAGAAGTTTAATGGGGGCAAATAACAAACTGCATTTCAAAGAAAAATGGTGAACACTGTATTGCTTCCAATTTCAATTTAATAAAACAGACTTTTATGGAAAAAATGGATTAGTAGATACAATAGTTGCAAGTAAACAATGTGTGGAAATCACTTTCCCTTGACGAGCCCCCCATTAGGGAATCACTCGTTTACCCCAGAAAAATGGGATTTTTGAGGGATGGTAGCTGAAAAACCTCAAATTTAGGGCACATCCCAATTTTAAGTTTGGAAACCTGTGGAAAAAAGTGGGTCTTAAAATTATAAGCAATAGAGTTTGTTAGACAGTCACAAGGGCTCCATTTTAATGTACAGTATTAACTAGTGACACACAGTGACTCCATGAACAATTATTCAACCAATCATCTGAAAACAGAGGCCAGCGCTCAAACCCTGGGTTCACAAAAGTAAGGGGGCACACAAAAGATGAAGGTGGTGTGCGCAGAACAGCAAGCGGTCCGAGGGATGCAGAACGCTGAGGTCATAGGTGGAAATTTAGATATCAGCAATTGAGTTGTGAACTGCAAACTTAATGAAGTAAAAGAGTGAATTTTTAACAGAAATGGTCAGTAGCGCAAGACGCTCCGTGGAGCACAAAAAAGGAAACTCCTGAAGACAAGGCAATCCGAGGCCATCACAGATATCACAGAATGGTGAAAAGAAAGAGCAAAGGCTCAAAAATCTAGAAAATCACAAGAAGCACAAAAGAAGGTCAAATAAAACAATCCACTCCCGCCAGGAACTCTGGGAGACCCTTTCATACTTAGAGGGTGGAAAGCAGTTCCTGGTGGTGACTGGTCTCTTGGGGAACCACCCAAAAATAATAATAATTCTTAATATTTATATATAGCTTTCTCTCATTACTCACAGCAAGTGGGAGTTCACTTCAGCAACCACCAATGTGTAGCACCCCACCTGGATGATGCGACGGCAACAATTTTTGCTCCAGTGTACTCACCACACATTAGCTGTTAGGTGGTGAAGAGGCATGACAGATAGCCAATTAGAGACAGGGGATCATTAGGGGGCCAGAATGACCAGACCTTGGTGGGCAATTTAGCCTGGACATCAGGGTATATCCAAAACTTTATGAAGGATGCCCAGGGATCTTTAATGACCACAGAAAGTCAGGCCCTTGGGTTTTATGTCTCATCCAAAGGACAGTGCCATCTTTACAGTTCAGTGTCCCCGTCACTGCATTGGGGTATTGGGATCCACATTCAGACCTCAGAGTAAGCGCCCTCTGCTGGCTCACCAACACCTCCTCCAACAGCAGCACCAGCTATTCCCATCCAACTACTGGCTGGGCCCAAACAGGCTTAACTTCAGGTGGATGTCCTGTTCTGAAGTGCAGGTGGTACGGCTGCTGGCTACACAAGGAACATAACAAAGGCATTGGCAACAAATCAGATAATAAACAAAGGTAATGTTACCATAGAAACATGGCACAATAACCGACAAAAAAAAGACAAGAAATGTGACTTGAAGCCGCAGCCAGGGGAGAAACTCTGGCGGAAACATGACACCATGGAGTCGTTTTGAAGAAAGTTGAAAGTTCTCTATCTGAGGTGACATATTACTGGAACGAGCCTAGCAAAAATGATATTTATTTTAATATTTTTCTTACCCCGTGTAATTTGTAGTGATGCCTGTGAAAACATTTTACCCTCGCGTGTTCATGAATAACGGAGATAAAAAAAAGCTTCTGATTTAATAGACGTCAATGGTGACCAATGCTGTACAACCACAAATAATGTGAAAAAGTGTCCACAGGAAAAAAGGAAAAGAAAAAAAAAAATCTCACGTTACTCTTGGGTCGCATAATCCACATGTTGGTTAGCCAGTTGTATGCGCAAAACACATGCATGCTTTGGTAAAACATTGTTAAATAGACTGCTGGGCATAAACAGAAAACCCAAGCTATATGGGATTGCCTATTTGAATTGCAGATAACACACTTGACCAATGAATGAGGGGGAGAGGCGGGTCTTCAATTTGAGAATAGGAATCTTGGCCAATGAATGAGGGTGAGAGGTGAATTTTATATTTAATAGAAGCCTATGGTGACCTGTGTGGGACAACAGCAAACAACAGCAAAAAGATAAACAAAAAAATCTCACATTACTCATGTCACACATGTTAAGGTGTCCGGTCATCTGATCACAATGTCACAAACAAGTGTACTTTTACTGAAATGTTAAACAAAACGCTTCCGGAAAAACACTTCCACGAACGAAAGTGAAACGCATTCAACTACAAATGCACATTGAACCGAAGACTCGCCTTCCCTCTCATTCACTGGCCAGGAGTCCATTCCAGTAACAGCTTGATTCACATTGCGCTTCCTCAAGATATTGATATTTCAAAGTGCCCTGAAAGACAAATAAACCTAAAGATTAAAAATTAACAACAGGAAACTACACCTCATACTTGTGCATATCCAAGATGTCTCAAAAAGCAGTAGGCCACGTCACCCGGGCAGTTTCACAGACTGACACTAAATAATCCTGAGCTAAAATTGTAACCTCAGGTGTTGGGTCTACAATTCAGTTACTCACTCGTGTTTGGCCGCATTCGGTTTTCATTTCATTAGAAGCAAAAGTAAGCACAATGCTTAAGCAAAGGGTCCTCCACCAACACTAACAGGAAGATAGTTGAGGGTTTTAGGAAAGAAATCAAATACCCGGATATCAGAAGCTGTGAGCTGCCATCCTAAATAGGTGGGTCAGGATGACACATCTCGAGTTTCCTTTGTGTCACATGATTACAAAAAAAATTATACTAAAATTGCAGTGACCATCCAAAAAAACAGAACACAAAATGACATCACCAGAACGGTCGTGACTGACGTTTTTATTTATTTTTTCCTGGGCTCACCCAGAGACTTCGTTGCTGAGGTTCATTTTATGATTGAAAGGTTTATCTAAAAGCTGATTATTTTTTCATGTTTTTGACATTTTTGTTGTGATTATGGGCACCGCAATGTTGAGAGGGTTTTGTGTCGCCTGTTACCATGGTAAGACATCCCAGGATGCACGGGGGTCGTGCAATGGTGAGTTCACCCGCATGACTGTATAAAGGTCACCTCATGCAGTCCCGACTCTTCGGTGATTTCGATATTATGTAGCGATTAGGTGCGACTTTCCTTTCGATTTTGTTTTAGAGTTGGTGACCATGACGATCAATTTGATTTTAGTATTGATATTTTTAAAAATATTTTATATATATTTATATTTTTTTATATTGATATTTTGTTTTGATTTTGGTATTGATATTCCACTGGTTTTAAAACTTAAAACTGATTTTTAGTTTACAGTTGATGGTTATGACAATTGTTTTGATTTTGGTATATATATTTTTACATATTTTATATATATCATTTTTAATTTTTTTATTTTTATTTTGGTATTCATATTTTATCCATTTAAAGACTAATTTATGTTTTAGAGTTGGCAGCTCTGACTATTGTTTTGATTTTGATCTTTTTTATATTTTTCATACATTATATTTAAAATTTTTGTTTTTAAATATTAATATTCTGATTTTTTTTCTTTTGATTTTGGTATTGACATTCTACCCGTTTAAAGACTTTGATTTGATGGTTTAGAGTTGGTGGCTTTCACGATTATTTTCTTGACTTCAGGCTCTGACCCTGACGTCGTTTTTCTGGCCACGTCTTTTTGTCTTCTGGTCATTCTCCAAGTTTGACTTGACTGTTTCATTGCTAGTCAGTACAAGAATGATGACGAAATAATTTATAAAAAAAAAAAAGGAAAAAACAAATTAAATGTACACAAAAGGTACATACAAGAGGCAAAGGTACACAAAAATAAAATAAACACAAAATAAAGCAATTAAAACTCTTTAATCCCAACAGCCTCTTCACACTCCTCCAAAATCACGGCCTGGTCACAGGAAAGGCCAATGGCAAACTGTACCTAAAAGAAGCGGTCCTGGGTCAGAATCCTGGCCCTAAACTGATAGATATAGATATATATATACTAGCAGGAGTACCCGGTGTTGCCTGGGAATCTATAACCGGTGAATTTCCCAAATGAAAGAAACAGAACAAACAGTTTTCTGATTTACATTTTATTGTAAGTTCCTCTACTTTGGACTGTGTCTGCTGTGGTGTTTGAGACGCCTTTGAAATAGACTTTTCTCTGGCATCTGAAGTGGCATGGGTATATTCGCGTAAAGCAAGATAATTATAATGTGTTATATGGTATTACGTACGGAATACGCACCACAGTGAGATGAATTTACTTTATTTACACTACATTGGAAAGCGAACAAATCATAGACATATATAGATAGACGCTGCATTCACTGTGTTGCCCAGTCGACGCGATACGTCAGCGCATCCGCCATATTGCAAGTGGTAAAAGTGCCATTTAAACTAATATACGTAGACGTGGAAACCGGGTTTTCTGATGAAAAAACAATATTTAAAACAGTATCGTTTACATACAACAGATTTTGGCAAATTGTTTAAATGTAATTATTTATATACATTTATACACTAACAAAGGCAATCATTAAATACTACTACTACTAATAATAATAATTATTATTATTAAATAATTCCTCCCATATAAGTAACATTTCACGGACTGCCTTCTTCCATCTCTGAAACATTTCTAGACTTTGTCCTGTTCTTACGCAGCACAGTACTGAAGTATCGGTTAATGCTGGAGTCGTATAGATTACTGTAATGCTATTCTATCTGGCATCCCACAAAAACGTATCCATCGCTTACAACTTCTTCAAAATTCTGCTGCCAGGATAATAACCTGCTGTTCTAAATCCACGGAACAAATCACACCTATTCTCTCTCAACTTCACTGGCTCCCTGTTAACTACAGAATACAATACAAAATACCGCTCTGAACATTTAAAGCTCTCCAGTATGGAGTCGAGGTATTGACGCGAACACCATACATACAGATACTATCAAATTATATATACATATATACATACATACATACACACACATACATACATATACACACAGAATAACAGCACATGTCACATGATTCTTTGGGGGGCTTTCTGATTAAATTTGTGATTTCCAATAAAACCTAAGAGGGCAGTTCCAGAGTGCAAAGGCCATCGCTGTGTACTGCTTTTGAAATCACGGCTGTTATGAACATATAGTTCCATGAAAACAATGCAGAAAGCAGACATCTGATGCACCTTTATGAGATGATTTCTTGAAGAAAGCAGGCGTCATTTTTCATTTGTTCACCTCTATTCGCAGTGATGTGTGTGACACTTGACGTCCCATCTCGTCCTTTATCGGTTTCTTCTGATTTGTCTCTTTTCTCACACAGGGTGCTCAGAATGAATGATCGGCAATCTGTCATGTGCACTGGTGATGCCTGCACCGAGGACGAAATGAAAGAAGGTTCTCTATGGCAACCACATTGTGAAGGGCATCGAGCACAAAATGAAAGAGTTTTACATTTGGAAGACGTCCACAGTTTAGGTAAACATCTGATCAGGCACACATTGTGCAAATGAACATCAAGGCTGATACCCGCCTGACTCTACGCAATATCAACATACAGAAGCCATTTTTCTTGTCCTCCTTCCAGGTAGCTTGATTCGTCTTTCTTGTTGCCTGGAAGTTGGAGCTCTCATCCTTGCAGTGTTTTCTTGGAACAACGTGACATGACATGAGTGGGTGGGAAGAGGAACTTCTTAGCAATTCAAATCCAACAGAGGAGATACGTGCACCTTGAGTGAAATCAACTGTGAGCCACAGAGGAACAGACGAAGCGCGCCTCTGATTACACATTATGTTAGATGGCAACCTTTAAAAATAGATTTGCATTTATTTCTGAAAAGTTCTCTGCCGTCTCTGCTTGTGTTATCTCTCCTTTTTCAAAGTCAGTGTGCCAAGTAGCAAGCCTGCCGATCATACAGATATAGAAAGTTATCAGGCCGGAGTGCGAATGCGCTGCAGTCAGGATACATGAGACGGATGTGGGAGAGATTTAGCATTGTGCCCTCAAGAGTTTTAAAGATGAAGACGATCGATGAAGTTTATGAAGAACTGTTCTTGATATTCACCCCTTAGGGAGGATCTGGAGGGAGTTATGGTGCACTTGATCCATCCCTGAACCCGGATATAAACACAAGGGGGCCACATTTATGAATAAGGGGCTCCAAAAATGGGTGGATTGGCAGATAACAGAGAACCTGTTGAATCATTACAGAGGGACTTGGGCAGCAGACGGGCTTGGGCAGATTTGTGGCAGTTAATGTAAAGTATAACACGTAGGAAGTAAAAATGTGAAGTTTGAATACACAATGGGAGGTCTGGAAATCGAAAGTACACCTCATTAGAAGGACTATCACTACCAACTCCCAGATGGTGTTCAGAAGCCATTAAGAAGGCAAACAGAATGTCAGGTTACATAGCGCCCTGATATGTGGCGTATGAGTCCAAGGAAGTTCTGCTCAAGCTTTATAACACACTTGGTGAGGCCTCATCTGGAGTCCTGTGTGCAGTTTGGTTCTACAAAAAGGACATAGCAGCACTAGAAAAGGTCCAGACAAGAGCGACTAGGCTGACTCCAGGGCTACAGGGGATGAGTTATGAGGAAAGATGAAGAGAGTATGTGAATTTCCCCTTGGGATTAATGAAGTATCTAAAGAAAAGTAAAAGTAAAGTAAGAGCTGAGCCTATACAGTTTAAATTTCACACAGAGAATCACAGAGACATGGAAGGAGTGACCAAGTAGTGTGGTGGAGAGCAGGACTTTAGGGACCTTCATTAATTTCCAACGGTGACCACAAGGGGGCGTCACTGAGCCCCAAACCCAAGACACAGTAATATTCAGTTTCTGTAACATTGTGTCTCTTGGTTATCGACTTTGGGTTTGGTAACAGTGTCTCTATCTCGAACATCGACTTGTGTCAATCGACATTATTTACACTGCTACACTTTGGCGTCCACATAGTTTTTTCTGACTTCTGCTGTTGACCCTCGCTATGGTTACTTTAACATACGTGTATGTCCTAGTGGGTATCCCCATTCCTGTGTTGTCAGTGAGCAGGTGGTCATTGCCCCTGCTGCTGGGCAGCAGAATCTCCAGGATGAAACAAATGTGATAACACCGGAGAGTTGAAGCCTATGCAGCACAGTGTAGGCTACTGTTCTGATATGTAAATCAAAAGATTAGGCCGTACGGTGGTGAACAAAAAATTTAAAACTAAAACGAGCGCCACTTTAGTGCCAACCTAAAGGGTGGCAGCGAGCAAAAATCCCAAAGAGCTGGCAAGTAATGAGGATGTCCTGGGAGAAGAGTGGAGCTGACAAAGAAGCATCAATCATCTCCAAGGTCGCACAGAGGATATTGACTAGCATTAAATCAATGCAGCACCGGCTATCTGTTGGGCCTTGTTGTATCGATCAGACATGCCCCGGATGCCTCAAAGATACCCCCTCTGGGCTGGACCCCCCGTGTCTCCCTTACAGCTTACATCACAGTTCATAGGAGAGACAGCAGCAGATGTGACCTATAAGGCAAGCCAAAAATAAAAACATTTTTGAAATAAGCTTTGTAAAAAGGTCTCATCGGCCCACAGAGAGAGAGATGGCTTTTAAAATCCGAAAGAGGAAAGCTTCTTGACTGTCAGCAGCAACAAAACAATCAATGCGGCCGAGTCTGATTTATTTGGATCTCGCCTGTCAAAGTATGGCAAATTAATCTGAAACATCCAAGACGGAGCTAAGAGGAGCTGAGCTAAAGCTGACAGGAAGTACTGCAGGCAAACTGATTACGAGATGGACGGGGATAAAAAGAAAAAAAAATAGATTTACAAGCAAAGGTCAAACTGGGAAGTCCAGAAAAGTTCAAATGACCAGAGCTGAAAATATCTGGGATGGGAGGGAAAGACAAAAGGCACACAAACGCTGACAAGGACGTTGTAGTTTATCCAGAAACTCGGACAATACGGAATGAGAGATGCAGACTTGTATAGTGTCGACATGGTGAAGGATCACTTTACAACATCCACCGATCTCAGCACACCAACCAACAAAACAGCACCGCCTGTTGGAAAACAAATATGGCAGCACAAAAAGACGCAAAAAATTTTGAAAAAAACAGAAACAAAAACATAACAAAAATAAATTCAGCAGCTTGTTTTTGAGTGGTCTTGGTGTGCATGTGTAGGGTGATGGGTGACTCCAAACTCACTGTGCCCTGTGATGGCGTGGCATCCTGTCCCAGGTTGGTTTTCTTTCACCCAGTTCAACTGGCACAGGCCCCGGATCCCTGTAACCCTGGAGAAGGCGAGGCGACTTCATAAAATGAACAAATTTACTTCCTCCAAATAACGAGCCTAAAGCCGGGGGCTCCAGCTGTTTGTCTTTGTATTTACAGTTTTATTTTTATTGCACACTAATTTGGTCCTTTATCATCGCCATTTCTTTTTTCTTATAATAACACTGACTCGAGTCACTTGATTAATTTCTTTGGAAACACAACGAGCACCGTAATGAATTATTTAATGATAAATTATACGCATGCAGAGACCTGAGCCCAGAATTAGCCACGCAGTTTTATGAACCACAAGCAAAACTCAGAGGAAAAAAAAAAAAAAAAAAACAGTCGTGAACCATCAGGACCCCATGAATGTGAGGACGTTCTAAACTGGCAGCCCTTGTCGGGTGACTCAGAGGGTCTTACTTATCATTATTGAGAAAGTCAGCATGCAGGACTGGATTACAAACTGTCACCATTTAATTACTTATATGGATGGCTTGGGGGCGCAGAGGGTAGCACTGCCACCTCAGTGATTTAGCACTCTTGGCTTGAATTCTGCTCCCCCAGGCCTGCTGGAACAGGATTAAGCAGCTTTGAGAAACTTTGTTGTGTTGTGTTATGTTGTACTTTATTTTGTCATTATAAGTTGTGGTATGGATGGTTTGCACAATATGACACAAAATAACACAACGAAACGTAACTATGAGAAGTTGTGTTCTGTTGTGCCGTGTCATGTTGTAGTATGTCATTGTGTTATGTTACCCTGTGTCTTATTAAGTTATTTGGTGTTAACTTATAGTGGGTTGTGTTATATTAAGCTGGTCGCATTATGCAGGCTTACAGTTTGTTGTAGTGTGACATTATGTTACGTTGTATGGTGGTGTGTTATATTAAGCTGCACTGTGTGTGTTGTGTTATATCATGGCTTGTGCCACTTTACATTGTGTTACGTTTTGTTATATTATGCTGTATTAAGTTATGTTATGGTGTGTTATGTCATGGTTGCTGTGTTATGTTAAATTGTTTTAAGTTTTGTTGTTACCGTGTGTCACGTTATGGTTTGTTGTGTTGTGTTATGTTATATTAAGTTGTATTATATTATAGTTTGTAGTGTTATGTTGTATTGTGTTACATTATGCTGTATTAAGTTGTGTTCTGTGTTGTGTTATGTAGTGGCAAGTTGAGTTATGTTATATTAAGCCGTATTATGGTGTATTATACTGTTCTATATTAAGTTATGTTATGGTGTGTTACATTTTGTTATGTTACGGTTTGTTGTGTTGTGTAATACTATGCTGTGTTATATTAAGGTGTATTAAGATATGTTGTGTTATGTTTTGTTAAAGTGTGTGACGTTATGGCTTGCCGTGTTGTGTTATTACAATCTGCGTCATGTTAAGCTATAGTTTGTTATGTTGTGTAATGGCATATTGTGTTACATTATATTAACTTGTATTATGGTTTGTTGTATTATTTTATACTGTGCTATACTATGCATGTATTGTATACTATGGTGTGCTAAGTTATGTCACAGTGTGTTATATTAAGATTTGTTGAGTTGTTCTACGTTCTACTGCGTCATGGCATGTTGCAGTGTGTTATGTTAGTTTGTTAGGGTGGGTTGTGTAATTACATAATGTGGTCTGTTATATTAAGTTGTACTATGTGTGCTGTATTACATTATTGTTTGTTGTGTTATGTTATATTGCGTTATTTTATACTGCATTAAGTTATGTTATGGCGTGTTATGTTATGATTTGTTGTGTTGTGTTGTGTTATGTTATATTGCGTTATTTTATACTGCATTAAGTTATGTTATGGCGTGTTATGTTATGATTTGTTGTGTTGTGTTATGTTACGGTTTGTTACTTTCATCTTAAATTAAATCACGTTATGGTGAGTTGTGTGATTCGATGAACCTGCAAGTCTTCGGGATGTGAGAGGAGTTCAAGTGTCCCTGTATACGACTGACATGAACGCAGGCAGAACGTTTCAAGCTCCACACAGACAGACTGTGAGCCGGAATTTGAACTCGAGTCCCAGCAGCAGTGAGGCACTTCTGATATAAACTGATTCAATCTTCTAATCATAAGGCTGGAATCAATTTATGACGGAACGCCAATCTACCTCCATGACCACTGAAACACACACACACACACACACACACACCCCAACAGCACACTGGGCCAATGTAAAATAGAGAAATGTAGCACGAACATAGGGAGGATGTGGATACTCCACCCAGACGGTGACCGGGCCGGGATTTGAACTCAGTGCTGCTCTGCTTACAAAGTAATCCCCGGTAATCTTGCTACTCACGCACTATTTTATCCTTTTCACAGAAAATGAAGTCTTCGCCATCAGTCAGAGTTTGACTCCTCTTTTCCGTTGTGTATTTTCTCAATCCAATTACATATAATAGAATATGAAGTCGATACAATTTATCGCTCCCTGTAATGTTATAAAAGGAGACCACTAGCCATCCGGGGAGCCATGACAGACACGTGCCGTTAACTCGTATGCCTTGCCACCGCACAGAAGGCCTTCATTATCTTGTCGTCAGCATCTGATGCTCCGCAGTGAGTTATGAGCTCACGCTGCCTTCGCATGTCGGCGAACACAAATCAAATCTCACGGCCCGCCCGGAGCGGCTCCCTACACGACATTATATGGGAGCGCGCAACTCCTGCCTAAACCTGCTTTTACTAAAAGCCTGCAAAACGGTAGGCACCCGATGGTCTCTGTTACATCTGCGGTGGTCCGGGGTTTAAGACACAGGGTGACACATTGACCCCAGAATTTACAGAAGCACCCGGGGTGGTTGCTGATCAGGATTATGATCGTATTTTTCATATTTAATTTGCTACCGGTGGTCCTAGCCCTCTAAGAGGCACCCCCCAGAAGGTTAAAAATGACAAATTTCAAACCTAAGCATGTGGGGTATTGTTTCACACTATTTCAAGGTCAGAATTATGAATATGAGGTTATTTTTGATTTGTGATCCTCTCCTAGCCCTCTATGGACCTCCATCAGAGGGTGAAAAATGACAAATTTCTATTATAATTGACAATATTTAGACTTTAACTCTTTAAATTGAAGCACACATTTTTATATTTCAAACATCTGACCCAAGTATTCATGCACTTCTACCTCATGACGTGAATCGATTTACACTTCTTATGATCACCCCGAGTCAGGATGGCTTATGCTGATTCAGGCTTACGTTCTCCGGCGACACCACCCAGCTGGGAGACTGGTTGCTAGGACGCGAGGCCCTGTTGCTGGGAGACGATTCCCGGAAGTCACATGTCAACGTTTTTAAAAAGTCAGCGCCACACGTACCCAATCATCCAAGATTTGGATCCCTCAAAGAAAAGCCCTTTGCATCATTTCATATTGTTCATTTCAGAATTTACTGGCAACGACTTTATTTCTGATTATGATTTACATCCCGTGACGTTTGTGAAGGGTAATACCGCAGACTGTGGAATTATGATAACTGTCATTCAGATTCATCGCCGGCGAATCATGTTGCTGCTAGCACACGTCAATCAGAAGTTCATTAGCAAAAAACCAACGTGACTGGCTGAAATAAAACAAATGATTGACAGATGTGCTGCCCATCCAACATGCCCGCTGTGCCACTCTTAATTGTTCGAAATACATATAAAGCGCTTTGTCAAATTCACTTAATCCAAATCAGTGTCCTGGGGAAAGGCACAGCCTGCCCTGGAAGAATTGGGCATCAAGCAAGAAAGCAACCCTGGATGAGATGCCAGTTCATCGCCGGGCTCCCTGACACACAAACATCAAATTTAATTATATTGGGGTCAGTCATTAACTCACATACAAAACACACCTTCATGGATCTGACATTAAGACTTGGGGTACCTGGAGGAAATCCAGCAAAGACACAGGGAGAGCACACAGAAAACACACAGACGGTGACCAGGAATAGGATCTGAGGTCAGGACACTGGATCTGTGAGAAACCAGCACTATCCTTTGAACCACTATACCACTCTCAGTGAACTTCTTCAAATTAGTTTAATCCAACTTAAGGTCTTAGGGTTTAAAGAAGGAAGAAATGCGGCACATAGAGTTTAATTCCACTGGGGCCAGTTCTGAGTTACCGACCAAACCTGAAAATTTTATTGAATCTGGAAGGAAAACTGGGAACATGGAAACAATCCCATACAGAAACATGGAAAACATGCAGACACCACACAGACAGCGACCAGGTGAGTGGTTTGAATCCAGGATGCTGGATCTGTGAGGCAATAGCACTGCTTGCTGAGCCACTCGCCATCTTCACAGAGGAAATGTAAATTAGTGCAAATAGAAAATCGCAAGCATGTAACCCTCTACTGGATCTCCTGGGACTGGATGAAAAAATAAAAATGGAGAGATAAAATAAAGACTGGCTGAAAACATTGTCTCTGGTGGGCTTCTGACACTCATTAAACTACAGCCAAACACCTTCAGAGATGCAAAGATTTAATAAGTAAACCGTAAAGATAAACAAAGGGGAAAAAAAGTTAAAAAGCCCAGTTTAGTAAAAATGTGAGGTTATGACCCATTCCCGTTTCATAAATGTAAAAGTACATAAATGGTTGGCACACATGAATGGGATTAGTACTTCTAGATGGCCACCCTCTGAATTATCTCTTGAATTCTAATTTCAGACGTCGTTTTGCTGTCACTGATTTGCAGACCGCGTTTGCCTTTCTGACGTCTCCTGCTACGTCTCTAAGCCAGCCGGGTCCCTCATCACAGGCCTGTTGTTTCTGATTTACTCCACAAATACTTCACACGTGGCATTCTGCTGATGTGCACATCGCACCCTCTCATGTGGTTCAGCCAATGGGCAAATGAGCGAGGCGGACATGTCACAAGTCTGCATGACACGGGCTGCACCGGTGCACTTCTGGGAGCAGATGATGCTCATATTATTTTTAGGAGTCTCTGCCCTTAAACTAAACACGTCTCACCTAAAAGGTTCACTGGGATAAGTGGGTGCTTTAAAGAAACATTCATCTGTAGACAGATGTGTAAGGCCGCGTGTCCTCTTGTCGACTAAAATGGCCCCACATGCCGCACAGAAACGGAAGGTTTGGATGCATCTTGTACTGTAAGCAGCGAGGCAAGGCAGACAAAATGTTTGTGTTACAGCAAAAGAACCTCCACTAATCTGAAGAACTGCAGCGGAGCCAAGAAACAAACAGACAGGCGCACTGCTCTCTGGAAACTTGGGAGGGATGGATGGACGGACAGATGGTTGTGGCTCCAAATTTCCTTTCCTTGTTTAAACTATTTTTTTTTTTAGCTAGGCAGACTGGAATCTTTTGAAGCGACTCACCAAAGCAGACAGAGGATATAAGACTTTAGGGGACACCAACGCCACTCACTCCTTGGCCCTACTTTAGCATTTTTATAAAGAATTGGAAGACTTTCTTATGTAAAGAAACACTCCACTCAAAAATGATATTTTGTACATGTTACTTACCCCATGTAGTATGTAGTGATGGCCGAGAACAAATTTTCACATAGAATGGAGGTTAAAAAAAAAAAAACAAGTTTATAATGCCGACCGATGCTGCACAGTGACAAGCAATGTGAAAAACGTCACCGGAGAAAACAAGGAAAAAAAAAAAATAAAAAACAAACACTCATGTTACTCGTGTGGCATAATCGGTAATCCAACTGTATGCTCAAAATGTGCAAAACGCATGCATTTTTTCCAAAGATATTATTAAATAGATACACCCCGGAAAATCAGAACACATAATAAATAGGAAATGCTAGGGGCATGGGACTGAGTTTCTGAATTGAACATCTGACTCTCCTACTCCTTTATTGGTCGGCAGACTTATCATTAAATATAAGGTCCACCCCCCCCCTTCATTCATTGGTCAACAGTCTTATCTTCAAATACAGTGTTCGAAAGGTGGCACATAGTTACAAAAAAATTTTATAAAAAAGAAAAAAAAGTGACCTCTCTGTCTTTGATGAAGTAAACCAATGACTTCCAAACCCACACAGGGGTATGTGGGGGATTGAGAGGACGTTCACTTCTGGTACTGAAAATCCCAAAAATGCTGCTTCACATATGCACAACTGGGAACAACTTCTGTCCAGAGTCCCCAGATGCAGCTGAATGTCAACCCCACATGTCCATGACCTAACTTGTCTCTTTTGTTGTGAACATTTTTATAATCAGCACTGTAGAGAAACACTGGGTGGCACCACGGCACTGCTGCCTTGCAGCAAGACGACCAGGGCTCATGTCCCGGTTCCTCCCAGGCGTGGGTTTCGTCCCACTGTCTGAAGACATGCAGGTTAGGTGAACTGGTGGCGCTACAGTGGCCCTTGTGTATGATGTGTGTTTGTGCTGGCACCCTGTCCAGAGTTTGTTCCTGTGGTTGCTGTGATAGGCCCCAGTCCCAATGACCCTGGCCTGGATTAAGTAAATTAGAAAATGACATGGCGCTATACAAACCATATTATTATCAAATGTCTCCTGGCAGTGGGACCCTAACTGTGCAGATGGTTGGAACAGCAGAAGCCCACTAATTCGGACATTTGAATAACAAGAGTGAAAGGTTACAGTCAGCCGAGGAGAAGGTCCGTCCTGTTTGGTTTGATCCTGCCATTTTCCTTCTGGCACCGGTGGGCACCCCAAGTGAAAGCATTCGAGGACTTTCAGCCTTGGGTTTTTTCTTTTTTTTCGCCTTTCGGGTTCGCCCACACCTTCCTGCATGACTGAATTCTGGGCTTCTGCTAGCGGCGCGTTTCGGCTGCTCAACACAAGTTTGTGCTCGCAGTTCTTGTTTTTGCAGCAAACAGCTTTCTCGAGGCTCTGGGCGCCTTCACATGTGGCGGCTTTTTCTCTACACATTTTTCCATTGTTCCGTCCCTCGTCTTTTATGGGTCACTGACAAGCTGATTGCACTTTATGAGTAACAGCTGATCTCAGGCTATGACTAAGCGGATTTTAATCCAAGCGCTGTTTAAAAAAAATAGACTTTACCCTGGGAACTGGTCGCCCCCTTACACTTTAAAAAAAAAACTACCTAATCAAAATGTAAAACATGCAAATAAACATCTGCGTCATTTTTCATTCTTTTGCCAATTTTAGTGATTTGCAGAGCAAAAAAAAAAAAAAAAGCTGCAGATATGCGAGATGAAGCTGACACCCGCTGCACAGAACTGTCATCCTTGCACTCATTCCCTTCCTAATCCAGTTTGGACTCATGGGGAGCTGGTGCCAACACTTGCAGCAATGGGCACAAGGCAGAGACAGTGAAGAACAGGGCTGGCACAAGTGTATACGGCGCCCCCAAGTCTAGTGTTGAATGGGTCTAAAATTTTGACTTTGGTATCAATGCCAGAGCAAATAACCGATAGCTCCAGCTTCATAACTGATAGTGGAGAGGTTCTGATCGTGTTACAGCAATAAGTTGGGGTACCCCATCGTCAAGCAGTATTGGGGGGTCCACATGAAATTCCCACCGTGTCTAAACATGTAGTTTCATTCCATGAAGTGTACTAAACAGATGTTTTTCCACAACTGCAATAGCGAGTGCCAAGTGAACGGGTGGGGGGGTGTGTGTGTGTGTAGGGGATTGAGAGGAAAGCTGATGTTCACTTCTGGTACTGAAAATCCCAAAAATGCGTATGCACACCTGGGAACCTCATCCACCCAGGCTCTCAAAAGGTAAGCAGTGCCACCTTGGCTGGAGGGGGGCACTGCACTCTCTCCACCACAGTTCTATGAGGACTTCCAAGGATGGCACCTAGCTCCACCCACAATGCCCAGAGAAGGCTCCGCCCCATTTAAATAAGCTATCCACAGAAGGAGGTGGTCATTCTGGGCCAGGACCTCAACAGAGACAGAGCTCCCGCTGAAGTACCACCAGTCGAGTGCGGGGGGCACGAACCTTTTTTTTTTATCATTATTTTCTTCAATGGTCATTAAACTGGGTTGCCCAGCTGGCACCCCAACCTCTCTCTGGCATTCCCGGTCACAGCTGGTACCGCACTGTTTGAAAAATTGGGTTTGTTAAAGTGCAGTCGCCCACTGCTGCTGCACATACTTGTTACGTTAGTGGCCCTGTATGCCCAGTCATGGACTGGCATGCCCTGCTTGGCTTTGCATTCCTGCTGGGATGGGCCCCAACTCCCTTTACTCCTCCTGTAACAGGAATAATGAGCCCAGACATGAGACAGGTGGATAGATGAATAAATCATTCCAGCTGTGTGCTTAATTTAGCTTGTTAGAAAAACGGAAAAAAAAAAAAAAACAAACCTTGCATTTGATCGGCGGTTTGAGTTTTGCTGCTTGTCCAGACTTGAGCACGGGAGCAAAGGGAACCGATGGAGATTTGAGTGGACATTTGAGCGGAAACCACGGGGAGGGAATTCTAAGCTGCAGCCCACAGATCGTCTGACAGTCTGCTGGGCCCAAGCCTAACCGCATTGAACGGTATTCTACTGAAAAGCCTTTGTTACTGGAAATAAAAGAGAAAGAAAAGATAATTAAATTGTCAACAGAGCTTCACCGCTGATGTAGGCCCAGATATGATATACGTGAGGATATTCAATTTTCTAATAGTTGTGTCTATTATATTTAAGTGTCACGTTTGCCAATAGACTGACAAAGCAGGTGTTCAAAATGTCAGGCCTGCGCCCCCCCTGGCTGATGTGTGACAGAGCTGAGGGTTACAAGTCTGCCACGGCGCAACCAATCGGTTTTAGACATCCGACAATTGATGGAGGTCAACTCTCCGGGATCTCGGTTGATTGTTGTATAAAAGCACCTGAATGTGGAAGGGCCAACTTGGTGTGTCAGTATGGTGGTCAAACCTGCACAAGAAAAGCAAAAGAGCACAGCAAGCAACTCCGTGAAAAGCCCACCCAAGACAGGGGACGAGAACAAGAAAAAATCTCAGAGTCACTAAATATCCAGTTAAATCAGTCCAGTGCCCGTCACAGTCAGTATGGAGCCCTAAGCAGTTTTGGGGGGTGGGGGGTTGGGCAGGGAATGGGAGCCTTATGGGGTGAGATTCACACACCCCTTCAGCTACCAAAATGGTGCAACTCAATGTCTATGGTGTGCTTTCAGTATTAGACTTCGAGGACCACGGGGGCCTCCTCCTCAGTATCTGTAGCATACGCTCCCTACCTCAAGTTACCAAAACGGCACCCATCGGTGTCTGCAGTGCCCTTTCAATATTATTAGACATTGAGGACCATCAGGTGGGGTTCTGTAGTGTGCAGCCCCTAAAGTTAAACAAAAAAACACATTGCTATCTATAGCAGGCTTTTCAGTGTGTTAGACTTCTAGGACCATGGGGGGGCTCTCCTGCTCCTTGAGTTACCAAAACGGCACCCCTTGGTGTCTATTGAGGTCTTTCTGTATTTGTTTAGACTCTGAGGACCATAAGGGGCTCTCCCTTAATGTCCATAGTGCTCAGCCCCTCAAGTTAACCAAAATGGCACCCCTTGGTGTCTATAGCGTCCTTAAATATTGTTAGACTTTGAGGACGTAAGGGGCTCCCCTCTCTGCGTTCATAGCATGTGTTCCTTGAGTTACCAGAATGGTGCCCCTCGGGGTCTATCTCACACTTTCAGTATTGTTAGATTTCAGGGACCTCCAAGTTGGAGATCAGAAATAAGTTGCAAGTTTTAGTGGAACGCAGCGTAAGAGTGGTCAGTTTGACAAGCGACATCTAGAAGATGCGGCAACAACAGGCGACTCCATCCAAAGAGGAAAAGGCCACTGCAAGAGGAAAAAGGGTCTGCTGTGTGTTATTATACCAGCTGAAACAGACCACCCGGGTATCAAATAAATGTGTGAGACCTGCATTGATTTGTACCCGTCCAAGTAGGGTTCGCACAGCTAGTAGATTGAACTTCATGTGTCAGTGTAGCTATGGATGAAATTCCACGGTGTGCACTTTGTGAATCTACTTATGCTGGTTGTGGCCAAGGAGTAACGGTAACAGAGTGAGGGGTTTGTGTTATCAATGAGGCACAATGGCAGAAAAGGTCCCTTCAGAGTGCTGTGGGCAGGATGATGGCTTCACTCGGCTAGAAACGAGTGCCATACGGATGTGCATCCAGCGGTTCCTCATTTACGCTCCATAAATGCGATCACATTTCGTTTCAGTGGTCCTTTATAATGCATCCATTGTACAAAAGTACATTAACAAGAACAAATCCAGCCCACCATACAGATGAACAATAATGTATGCATAGGCACAGCGCCTCGGCTAATTTCAAGCCCAGATGTTTCAAAGACAAACATGAATTAATTGTGGGGGAAATGAACGGCAGCGCACTCGGCTGTGGAGCGGTCCTCACAAACTGCCAGCTCTTTTATTGTTTCTTTCCTCCCTGGGCTCCTCGGTTTCACCCTGGAAAGGCTGAGGTATACAAAGCCTGGGATGAGTGACGTCAGGACCCATAGCTGTCATGATTTAGGGTGTGCGAGGTACGCAGATTCCACTTCTGCACTTATTTTTATAAGTATTGTACAATACATCTCCATTAGCACTCACTATTGTCATGTTTGAGTATTTTGGACAAAATTAGGTAAATAAATATGCAAAAAAATAAAGGCCTTGGGAAAAGTGACAATAAATAGATCACAAAAGTAAATGTAAGCAAATAAATGTGTCATTATATATATATATATTTATATATATATATATAGTAGTGGACTACCGGGGTTCCTTGTGATGCAAGACCAAGGGAGAAGGCATATTCAGGGCAATACCTCCCCTGGAACACTACAGGGCAACCCTCCAGGCTAACAGCGAGGCCACAGGTGTGCAGCTTAGAAGCTCAACCATGCTGGGGCCCGTGGCCAACTCCAGGGGGCGACTGGACAGTTCCTGAGCCCTGGGCCGCAGCACTTCCGAAACACACGGAAGTAGGTCTGGGGGCACCTGGAGCACTTCCGGGTGCTGTCTAAAAGGGGCCGCCTCACTCCATTCAGAGAGCCAGAGGCAGGAGGAGGTGGACTAAGCTTGCTGGGAGAGGAGTGGAGGCGGCAGAGAAAGGAGAGAAGGAGGAAGGAAAGGACTGTGTATTTGTGTGGGTGCTTTACTTTGTGCTGTGGATTGTGAAAATAAAACGTCTGTTGTGCGGCAACTCATTTCTCTGCCTGTCTGTGTCGCATTAGGGTGGCTGTGCGTGCCCTGGTGGTCCACAATATATCTATTTCTTTTTTTGCATGTATTTAATTCATTCAGCAGCCATACCCCCTGTACTTCAGAGGCACTATGTGATACACGGATATCTCAATAAAATGGCAACTGTCAGAGTTTGTTTGTGCGTCCAACTGGTTGCTTTGTCTCTGCTATTTAACAGGCAGCGCACCACAAACATTTTTAGTAATAAAATGCAATTGTCATTCCAAAAGATGGCACATCGTAACACTGTCTTTACAAATCCCATTCCAAATGGCATATAACAGAGACATATGCATTGCATTTGTAATTTCAACAGACGGTACATTATAAACATCAGCACTGTTCTTACAAATCCCATACCAAATTGCAAATAGCAGACCTATGCACTGCATGATGCCCTGTAAATTGTTAAGACTGAGGTCTACATTGATTATTTAGATTCAGCCCATCTTAGATCAGTCCACCTTACTAAATAGACAAGTGTCTGTCTGGGTGTCCATTCAGTTGCTATGTCTCTTCTGTCCAACAGATTGTGCATCACAAACATTAGCAGTACTTTTACGAATCCTGTATCCAATGGCATGTAACACAGACATCACCACCAGAAAGACACACTGCACTGCAATCTCCGTTGATTACTTAAATATTAAGTCGTCTTAAATTTGGGGGGTTACAGCTAGTAGATTTTAATCTTGATTAGAATCCAGTGCTGCTGGTGTGTCTTAAGACAGTCTGACAATGGATGGCTGGATGTAAATCACACATCATATCTGGCGCTTCCTATTGCTGACCATTCCTTTAAAACCAACAGTTTTCCATTCTAGCCGTCTGTTGTTCCACCAGTCTATCTATGATGTCACCGAGACCAATGGTCAAGATTTGAATTTTTTTTTCCCCCTTTAAATGATAATTGCATCTTCCAGCATCGGCTCCTTGTCTAACAGCACATGTTGTGAAGATGCCAAACCACAAGTCATAAGCCAAACATCCCGTGACTTCACTAAAGAAATTCCAAAAAAGTTGAATGCATAAGAAATGCAATCAGTTTCCTTAATTTAATCAAATCCCGTATGCGTCGGTGTTAAATGCAGTAGCAATGATTGCCGAGTTCCATTTAAGCAGTGTCTTCAAATGCAAGGTTTAAAGAAAATGATGACTGCCTCTGTGCAGCGATTCTAGAGTGTTCTTTTGTTCAGGCAGTTTGATGTCCTTAGAGTTCCGAGCCCTTGTGTCTTCAGGGTTCCCTCCATCCCTTTATTACGGCACCATCAGTGACAAACTCATGAATCAGTGATACACTAGAAGGCCAAATGTTTGTGGACACCTGACCATCACACCTATATACAGTAAGCTTGTCAGGCTGTGGCCATTAATTTGGTGCCGGACCATCACATGGCAACCCGCAGCCTTCATTCCACAAAATTCTGAGGTGTGTCTGTGGGAATTTGTGTCCATTCTGTCAAAAGTACGTTTGGGAGGTCAGGTCCTGATGTCGTATGAGAAGATCAGACTCACAATCGACGTTCTAGTTCATCCCAGAGGTGTTCGGTAGGGTGGAGAGTTTTGTTCTGCCACAGATGGAACAAGGAAGAGACTGAAGGGAAAAGACCACCCGGAGGATGGACGATCTGAAACTCAGCGTCTAAATACAAGCAGAGTTCTTCACTGAAGTCAACGTACCTGAACAGAGCAAAGCCTGGCACGCTAGTCGAGAAAACAAAGCTGACGCTCCTCAATGTCCCCTGTTACGATGACTACATTTTATTTATTTTTTGTACCTTTCTCTTTGTAGCTTTTTAAGATCCATGTGGCTGAACTGTTTTTTTTTTTTTATACCAATAGAGCCCAACTTTCACATTCGTTTTTTGCCAGTTGCCTCCCTTTGAAAATGAAATGCTGTTATCTCCCTGCAACGCCATTTTGAACTACTCATGGGCGCTGCTCTTTGATGGCAGGAACGTCAGCCGTTCTCTCAGCAACTTTCCCAGAGTTCAGCAGGAGTGTGTGACACATGGCATCATCAGCACGCACTGTAAGTTCCAGAACTTGAGATTCTAGTTTATCTGTGCTTGGATAAAAATACTTTATGTGTGTTTCGCAGTGCTTATCCAACTTCCTTTCTGTGCAGCGATTTCTGATTCTTGTCTTACATTTTTGGCTTGGTAAAAGATTAGTTTGTCTTTTTATTTTGGTAAGGACGCCTGCTTGTATTTTTGACTATGTTTCATCTCCCGTTCCTATTACCAGTTAAGATCTTTTCACTGTCTCACCGTAAAGCAGGACCAGAACCCTCACTGGCCTGCCCAAAAGAGACGACTCCCTCCAGTCCAGCCAACCCCCAACTACAGCTAGCAGGCTGTTGCCTACACAGGCCCCAAAACGGGAAAAAGGCTTTTAAAGTTCAAAAAACACGATAAGTCATAATATATATATATATAAAATTCTTTTCGCGTTTGAAACGGAAATTACGTATGACCACAGAACATATTATAATACAGGAATTAATCACTTCGTTTGTGGACACCATTTTTATATTGTCATTACGAATTGTTATTATTTGTGTGAGAGTTATTTTACTAATATTGAAAAGAAGTTAACACAAACACGCCAATCTATCCCATAGAAGTGCGCCCCGCATCGCCCTCCTCTCCGGACTCCAGCGCTGAGCCGTCCGCCACCAGGTGCGTTCTGACAGAGAAGTTTGATTTTTTCGTCCACGTGACTGTCGCAGAAACTGCCAGATTCTAACTTTTTTTTAATTGCCAATACTTGATAGTAGAAGAGATGAGGAAAACAGCTATGCATCTTTCTACTTTTTAACTGTGCCGAGCTGTAAACAATGTGAACAATGTAAACAATGTGAAGACAACACCGCCTTCAGCGGCGAGGGGTCGTGAGAACAAAGTGGACGCTGGGAGGCACAGAATGTCGGACTGCTCTGCCAGGTCGAGAGTTTCGCAGTTTCAGGCGACGTCCTCTCTTCTCGAACTGTATGTGACACTTCGAGACCCCCTCGGCTCATGGTAGAGTGGAAATCATTGCGAATGAGTGCGATCGGCGCCATCGAAGCAAAACTCTCTTTGTAAATTGCGCTTCACGACTACTTACTGTCCCTTAAGGTGAGTTCAGGTCACTAAAACCTCGCAACATTCAAGGTTGCTTTTGTGATGAATTCTTTTAAGACGATGGAGGGTTTACATCTAAGATGATGTACCAACCTCGTCATGTTAAGTTTTGGACTTGGGAATTGTTTGGACCTCCTGCCCATTAAGCACGGAAGGGCAGCATCCACATTTCTCAGAATAATTTTTCTCTTAAATCACAGGCATGTAGTGCAAGGTTGTCAGGCAGAAATTTGCAGGATCGCATAGAAAATTTAATTTCTATACCACAGCGGTCATGTAGCGCCTTTCACAAGGGATCTGCTACCGAGAGATGATCCAAAAACATTTAAGCTGCTGTTAGTGCTACTTACCTGTTGTGTTATAGCACCTTTAAAATGTACTTTACCCGAAAGCACTCCAGGTTCTGCTCAATGTATCTTTACTTCTTACATGTTAATCTTTTACTTTTTAATAATTTATATACTACATTTTATTTTTCCCTTGCACTCAAGTGAGCAAAGCCACTGGGTAATCAGCTAATAATATATATATATATATATATATATATATATATATATATAAAAGAAATGCCCTATTAGGGAGAGGATGATCATAAACTTCTGGCTCTGGGTTGCATTCTGTAATGGATGACAGGCATAGGGCATGAGTCATTACCTGGCCGGGAGGCCGATGTAATTATGGAACGGAGGAGATACTGTATTTGGAGCAGTGGCTTCCCCGATACACTAGATGGCAGCACACACAGACCAGATACCCACAGGGCATAATGGAAGTTGTTTAGTCCCGTAGGACAGCCCGGTTGGGTAGGCCTACCTACCGTGGGGGCCGCCAGGGGGAGCTGCTGGGATTGGTAATCCCTACTTCCAATCGACATGGAGGTACTTCCATTTGGCTATTTCCTGGCACAGGAAGTACTCCTGGGCTAAAGATAAAAGGAGCCATTCTGCCACATCCTGGTAAGTCAGAGCTGGGAGAGGAGTCTGGCAACACTTGCCTGGGAGAAGTAGAAGAGAGACAATTAGATTGAACAGAGTGAGAATTATAGTGTGGAGTGAGAAACGCTTCATTGTGGAAGAGTTTCACACAATAAAACCCTTTGTTCTTTGGAAGGCTTGTGTGAGTTCGGAGAGCTGCAGTGCCCTCTGGTGACCACAATGCTAATTATATTGAATTGACGCCACATGATTTGATGACTGGCAATTTGCGTCAACAAGCAGCTGGACCTAATAAAGTAAACAAGTACAGATGTGCATTCATATCCAAAAATTATGCCTCTAAAAATTCACCAAAAAATGACTCCTATTAATGAGAATGAAATAGAGGTATACATGCAGTAATAGTAGTAATGGATGTTATGCCGCATGAAAGCAGATTTTTATTTGCATAATAATTTTAAAACCACATGTATTAATTGCCAGTTCATTTCACGATTCATTATCGAGCAAAAGTATTGTTTTTTTTTTTATTAACAAAATGTTAATAATCAGCTTGTCGCCATGGAAGACTTTTTAATGAAATAAGCTGCAATTTTAAAACGCGACTTTAATGAGGCTGCTGCTTTCATTCTGAGTGTCTGACAAGGTGGCCCTCTGCATGTGACAATGACCTACCTACCTACCTGCCTGCCTACGGAGGTTGACTGGCGACCACACAAGTCCTTCTGTTTTTTTTTTCTTTCTTTCTTAAATGTTATTTTTTTTCTGTGGGTTTTATTCATTTTTTCTCCAAAGGTTTTGAAAGATGAAAATGTCTGTTCTCACTTTCATTCTCTCCTTGCATTTGGTTATGTGCTGCAAGTAGACAAGGCCTTGAGAGTCTGAATCGGGATATCAAAAAGTAGACGAGTCAATGCCAAAACAAGAGACCAAAAAAAAGGGGGCAAGAAAGTCGAGAAGCAAGTAACCGTGTGAATACGTGATTGAGAAAGGGCTTCGAATCCTCAATTTGGATGAGGAACTCATTCCCGCAGGGTCCTTTTTAACCCGTTCTGTTACAGGCGACTGTGATGTTGCCACCCATTGTCAGGATACACGGTGCTTGTGGTTGTTATGTACGTGTCCTAGCAGGTCACGACCGGATTACTGCGATTCAATAGATATAAATGGTCTTCCAGGGCAACCTTTCCCTATCCGAGTTGTGGATAAAAAGATAAATAAATACATAAAATCCTATCGCTTGTTACAATTTCTTGACGCTCACTTTTCTTTGGTCTCCCGGTTTTCATGTCCCAGTCACTCCAAATCTCATCTGCACTGCAGACACAACAATTGCATTTCTATTCAGAGGTCACGACCTCGGAGTACACACTCATGACTCTAACGATGGGGGCTCAAAATGCCAGCGAGTGTGAAAAGGCAAAAATACAGAAAAATTGGTCCAAAAATGATTAACCATCAAAATAAAAAAGAAGCACCACAAATATCAGAATTAAATTCAGCGACTAAAAAAAATGAAAAACAAAAGTATTGTCAGGTCGTAGAAAATAATACATGAAAACTCATAAGAAACCAATCCTAACAGTTTTTGTTGTGATTCAAGTGCAATCCTACAGAGAACTGGGTGTAAGCTTCCCAAAAAAAATCCACAAACAAGGCCTTCCCCAGGGCAGCCTGACCTTAAACTCCGCAGGCTGGCTTCGGCCTACACAGGCCTAAAAGGAGGAAATGGCTTTCAAAGTTCCAAACACTTCATTAATATTTAAAAATATAGCACAAAATACACAAACAGTCCACTTGTAGAAAAGAGAACCATCAAATTTTTTGGCTAGAAGTCAAAGACCATAAAGTAATTTTTGTAAAGGCACAAAATGTTTTACTACACATGCGAGAAGCACAAAACATGGCAAAAATGAAATAAAAAGGGGCAAGAAGTGTTGCCAAGACAAACAAGTCCACATACACAATTTAAATGACAGGATCCACAGAACAGAAGAAAAAAACAAACAAACTGGTTGTTTAGGTGGCATTGGATGTTTTGTACAGGGCGGCGCTTTAAATTTGGGGTGGGGCTGCATGTCTAAGACTGGGGTGGGTGTTCAAGGCATGGCTGGATGTTTGGACTGGGGATGGTGTTTTGGGGTTAGAGTTGGGTGTTTTGCGATATGAATGGATCTTATAGGTAGAGCTGGGTGTTTGGGGTGGGGTTTTATTTTGGGGTGTGGCGGGGATGGATGTTCGGGGTTAGAGATTTATGTTTGTGCTAGGGCTGGCTGTTTAGGGCATGGCCGAGTGTTGTGGGTAGGGTTGGATGTTTGGGATAAACCTCTATGTTTTGACAGGGGCTGGCGTTTGGGGCGGGGCAGACTGTTTAAGGCATGGCAGGATGATTGGCCAGGTCTTTGTATTTGGAGTGGGCTGCGTGTCTAAAACTGGGGTGAGTCTTTGGGGCTGGGCTAGGTGTTTGGGGTGGGACTGGGTGTTTGAAAATATGACAGGATGTTGTGGTCAGGGCGGGATATTTGGAATGGGGGTCACAGTTTAAGGCATGGCTGAGTATTTAGGGTGGAGCTGGATATTGGGGAGGAGCTTTACATTTGGGGCAGGGTTGTCTGTTTAAGGCATGACTGAGTGTTTTGGGGGAGGTTGGATGTTTAAGGTAGACCTTTGTGTTTTGATTGGGACTTTAGGTTTAGGGTGGGGCTGATTGTTGAAGGCATGGCAGGGTGTTTTGACTGGCACTGCTGTTTGTGGCAGGGCTGGGTGTTGCTGATGCAAATTCACAGTCTCGAACTGTTCCCACAACTGATGCTATGGCTCAGTCACATTATTTTAAACATCATGGATCCAAAACAAACAATTGTGAAAGAACTGGAAAAGCCCAAGAAAGACGGAAAAAGCCATTCCTTTGAAGGTGAAATTCGAAGTGATGAGATGTACAGTTGGTACATAGAATTATAAATCAGTATTGAATGAAAGAGAAACGTCTTACTCGAATTTCCTTTGGTGACTAATGATGTTATTGTAAAAACATTCGTATTTTGGTGTCATTTGAGGAAAAAAAAAATGGCAGGTCATTCCATGGGGCCAAGGAACATTTTATCATTTTTTGCACACTTAAATTGATGATAATTATGTGCCCACATTATGAGATCTCACCTTACAAGGTGGTTTTTCAGAAACAGATTAGCTTTACAAAGCAGGAGATGCCTGTCAACTGGAAATGAGTGAATTGGCATAAATGTGCAATTACCAGAGGGTCATTAGCAACTTTTCAAAGGTACTGCAGGGGGCGCTCTTTGTGCAGATTGACTCATTTCACTCCCCGCTGCCAATCAGCATTACCCAGTGCCAATTCCAAGTATGTCAAGGAGTTCACAAACTCCGCACCTTGCATGCAGCCCCCCATCTGCCTGCCTGACAAAGGTTATCATTAGATTTATCACTTCTGAATAGAAGGTCATACGCTACAGTTATAAATCCTCAATCTAGTTAGCAGCCCTCTAAAAGGAAATTAAATCCAGGCTGCAGTATTATTAGATCTAAACTGCATAACATCTCACATTTTTATTCTAAATTGCTCTGACAAGACGGCATGCAATACGATCGGCCTGGAGTGGCGGAGCACGAGACGAGCCGCTCAGCACTGCGATCCCGGCGAGCTCCTAAACTTTAGTGTGTTTCATTAGGCCTCTTCAGAAGGATGAGCGTAAAATAGGTGCCACTTACAGCCCACGTACATAATTCCATTAACGTTCCGTAGGCAAAACGGCTTCTAATTTTAAACCACTAATGAGGTGAAAAAGAAGGAGAAAGAACCTGCCTGGCCTGTAATGAAGCATCCTTTACATCACATTACGGTAATGGCTTTAATTGGTGACACACAAAAAATTCCAGTTTGCCTGTGGAGCTTTATAAATTCATTTTATCATTGTGCTGGCAATGTTAGTACTGTGGTGTAGCGGGCCAGGGTTCAAATCTCAGTCTGGTCGCTGCCTGTATGGAATTTTGCGTGCTCTCCATGTGTGTCAGTGGGTCTGTCATCTGCCACTCCAGCTTCCTTCCCAAATTAACTACAAATCAATCAGAAATGGGTACTAAGGTGTGTGTGTGTGTGTGTATACGTGTGTGGGTAAAAGTGACTGGCAGCTAATCCAGGACTGGCTCCCATATGCTGACAGATTAGGGACCACCAAGTCCCAAGTAGGTAAATCATTTACAAGATGGAAGGCTGCACTGGGAAAATGCTGCAGATTCTGCACAGTCTTCACCCACCCACTGGAAAAAGGGCACAATGCAGTTAACATCTATGCGTTACATCTCAGCCAGAGCTGCTCCACACGCTGGGGTTCAAATTCATGTTTTATACCTCTTTTGTTCTGCACTGATTTTATTACTTACGGGATGTTGATTATCTGCATCAATCCTTATTTTTGGCTTTGTTGATGTATATAAGCTGCCTCTGTTATGTTCCACTGTTTTGAAGGTGGTACCCCCAAGAGGTGGGGCCACCTGCCAATCAATGCCAGGAATTGCACTCCGCCTTATAAACATGGAGGGTCTTCCACAGTTCCTTGTGGTTCATTGCAAAATGAGGAGTTTGTGGTCTTGTAAAGTCAGTGAGCTTTGTATTTACTGGAATTTCCGACATTTTGTTTTGTATTCCGACTGCTCTCGGAATTTGTATTGGGAATATTAGTTGTACTGGACTCCCTTATTGATTTTGGGCAAATCTTATTTCCTTTGTGCTCCAAGGAGCGCCATTGTTAGTGAATGTTATTTGTTAAGAATAAATCTGTTATTTTATAAAGATTCTAGGAGACCCTTTTTGTATCTAACCAGGGATTTTGATGGGTCTTTCCCCTCTAGTGAGCATTTCAGTTTTATTCTGCCATCCTCAAATGTGCTCAGTTTGAGTGTGTGTTTGAATAAGCCCTGCGATGGACTGTGATGTTATCTTATTATACAGCGACTTTCAACAGTGATCAACTTATCAACTAAGGTTTTTCTACTGACTAATCATGGAAGGGAGATGGCCAACTTGTTGAAATTCACTATGTAATTGTTGAATAGAGTGAAAGAAAGTACATTAGTGACAGATTGAAAGAAACAATTTAATAGAGAGATCAATAGTGCCAAAGGCACTACATAACAGAAAATAAGGTATGAAAGGTGCTATATGATAATTAGATAGAATTTAATTTTAGTATAGCAGGAAGGATTAGATAGCTATGAAAGATATGAAAGATATGATAGATATGATAGATAGATAGATATTGTAGTTGGCAGAATTAGATAGATAGCTTTTCATTTTTCCATCTATCTAATCCTGCCAACTACACTACAATATCTGACTATCTAGATATCTAATCCTGCCTACTATACTAAAATTAAATACCATCTATCATACAGTGCCTTTCATAGCTATCAATATATCATCTATTTCTAATCCTGCCTACTATACTAAATTATGTCTCTCTATCATATAGTGCTTTTCTTCCTATCTACATTATCTATTTACCTATCAAGTGTCTTTCACTATTATATAGTGCCTTTCATATCTATCTCTCTATTATATAGTGCCTTTCTATATCTGTGTATCTTTCTTTCATTTTGGTTTTCATTTCTTTTTCAGGCTGAGGTGATTCTGTAGTTTGTGAACACCTTTCGGTCCCTTAGCACATTTGTGACACTTCCTTTGGTCCAATGGTTTTTTTTTGCTCTACTCATCATGGAGTAAGAGGCTGTCCAGCTGTCTCATTGTTTTTCTGTGCATTGCAGATCTGGTGGTCTCCTCCAATTTCTGTCTGTCTGTGCAATCTTATTAATTGAGATTTTCTCAGATTCCCACCATTCACACAATGCTTCTGGACTGTGTTTTATTGTAAAAGACCTTAAAGTGGATTAAGATGCTTAAAGGATGGACAGATGGATGAATGGAGATGCAACAGCTAAGCAGTCCTGGGTTCAAATCATAGCCTGGCCACTATCTGTGAGGATTCTGCACGTTCTCCACATGTCCATATTTTTTCCTTTAGGTTTTTTATTTTTATTCTTTTACTTTTCCGAAGATGCACAAGTTAACTGGGCCAGTGTGAGTGTGGGTGTGAGGGTGAGTGGGCCTCGTGGCAGACCTGAGGTTGGTCAGTGCTGAAGGTAGGTGCCCTCCTTGCCCCCGGTGCTATCTGGATCCCCCCCAAGACTCTGAACTCAATTAAGCAGCTCAGAAGATAAATGGATGAACGTGGAGCAGTTCCAGTGCCCACTCACTGTCTGTCTATGTGAAGTTTGCATGTTCTCCCCATGTCTGTGTTTGCTTTTCCTGCCACATTCCAAAGACAGGCAGGTCAGGTTGACTAGTGAGTGTGCCATGTGTAGACCTCGTGCACCCCATGTTGGGCTGCTTCCCAACCTGAGCCCAAGGCTGCAGAGAACCCTGAACCGGACCGAGGGGTAATAAGAATGGATGGATGTGTGCAGGTGGATAATCTGTCGTGGTGACATTAAGAAGGGAAACTGTGTGCCCTTGCAGTCCTGTTTATTACGCCTCATACATCAAACTGGGTGGGATTTAAGATGGGTAATTAAACATTCTAATTATATCTAAAGTGACAAATGTGAATCCTGGATGGCATTAGTTAAAGAAAAGAAGCACTACAGAATTTAATATCAAAGATCAGGGAGGATCAATCATCTTGGCATGGCTCAAAGACCTTTTATTGAACTTGCTTTAATCAACTGGCAATGCCAGAATCATTCTGAAAGTTAGCATCATAAAGGGGACTCAGGGGTTTAATAACTAGCCTTAGAAAAGAAAATAAATTTTTAATAGAGGGCAAACACGGCCTGCAGCTAATAACACACTGGGAATTAAAACATCAACCACTCACAAACATCACCTCATTCATATTTAAAGCTGCAGGCCCAAGAAACGTGCGCGTATTTAGAATTTGATTAAAATCCACAATCAAGGATTCAGGTGATCCTTGGCTTGTCAAAATGAAAGCCATCTCAGACGACCACTCGGAGAAGTCGAATAATTAATGGGAAAATTAAAAGGATTTCACTTTTAAGAAAGCTTCCCCATCATAACACTGATAACACGATAGCCTTTATGATCTTATATGGCAGAAAAATTCACCTTCTGTGATGTGAATAAAAGACAAAAATAAAGCCTTGTAACACAATTCCTACTTGTAGCTACATTTTCCAACATCAGTAGTTAAAACTTAATCAGATACTGGGGGTCAAATGCTGTTTGTAGCCTCACAACATTGTATGTTATAAGGAAGCTGTGAGATCATCCCTTTAACGGACCCACACAATTGTGAATATGAGGGTGTGCTGTGGGAAGGTGGAGCCCATCCTGGCAGCAGCGGGCACAAGGCCATGACATCTGTCCAGGCAGGACATCTCACATTCTGTGTTCAGATTTGTGTTCAGTTTATCTGCTCTGCCATTCTTCAGCTTTCCCACACAGTGGGTTAAATGGCAGCTCTAAATGGGCTCCGGGTTCCTGTTTAGTACCTTGTGGATTATTATTATTGCTAGTGAAACACGGCGACCTGTGCTCCTACGATAAGGTCGGTTCATATTGAGTAAGCTGAACTTTTCCACTTTAGTAACGCGTTCTTTTGTTTTCCCCATTAAAAAAATACAACTTCACACTTAACAGACTGGCCAAAGAACTTTCCCGAGTAGCGAAACGACGAACTAAGGCGGTAAAAGCAATGCCTGCCTATGGCTGGATGTTTCGAGGGTTTGCCGACTTTCTATCTACCTATCAATCATATTGTGTCTTTCACATCTATCTATCCCTGCCTATTACACCATCTATCATATAGTTCTTTTCACATCTATCTAATCCTGCCTACTATACCAAATTCTATTTATCCATCCATCTGTCATATAGCTCCTTTCACATCTATCTGTCTAATCAATCATGCCTACTATACCAAATTCTGTCTATCAATCATATAGTGCCTTTCACATCCATCTATCCCTGCCTACTATACCATCTATCATTTAGTTCCTTTCACATCTATCTAATCCTGCCTACTGTACCAAATTCTATTTATCTATCCATCTGTAATATAGCATCTTTTCACATCTATCTATCCATCCATCCATCCATCCATCCATCCTATAGTGCCTTTCACATCTATTTAATCATACCTAATATACCAAATTCTATCTATCAATCATATAGTGCCTTTCTATCTAGTTATCTATCTATCATATAGTGCCTTTCACATCTATCTGTCTAAGTGACGACATTGATCAGCACCTGCCAAGTTAGAGTTTTTCTGTATGCTGCACATGTGACAATATTAACCTAAAGTGTGACTTTCAGATCTGTCTATCTAAATGAAACCAGTCACTTTGAATATTTATTACCGCGGGCCGTTTTTTCTCCTTCCAACATGTCTCATGGACGTTGTGAATATGTGTTTTAACGTGCCATTCCACCTGATAAGCCTTTCAAAGAGGCCGATCTCAACGGCTTTCTTCTCCAAATGCTATTAAATTGCCCAGAAGGTGATGCCGAGTGTTACATTTGGTTGTTCTCCGTCCGTCTTAATGGACGTGTTACATCACAGCAAGACAGCAACTCTTAAGCAGAGGAAGGCCCGGTGACATTGAAAAATGACAATAAGCTAAATGAAGTGCTCAGTGGTGAGAACATAAATGACATGTCTTTAATCAATATTAGGAGCAAGATGAGAGAATTTAATAGATAAATAAGGTGAGGGCCAGGAGGCATGTAGTCTTTAATCAACAGTCTAGGCTGAAAATTGAAATGAATGTTAAAAATGCGACTGTAACAACTGCCTGGCAATATGGAGAACCAGACTGAAGATCTACAGACAGCGACAGCCAGACACAGAGCTGGTGTGCGGAGACGAGTAGAAATTAAACCAACTGCAATGTGCCATGTGATCCACGTAGCTCTCCATTACTTCTAAAAATGGACTGGTGGGGGGAGTCTACAGAAACATTTCAGGGAACTGATGACCTTCTGATTGAAGGGGCACCGATGGTGGGCACACTTAGTTACATAATGCATCATAACTTTCTTATGCCCACTTAATTCTTTTCCAGACTCTGGACTGGATGCCAGTCCATCACAAGGGCAGCTCACCCACATTCCAACATGGCGCCACGTGTTCGGGATGTGGTAGTGAAGCCAAAAAACAGACAAAAACCCACACAGACACACAAGGAGAACACGCGAGCTCACTTTTGAACCCAAACACGGAGACAGCAGCACAAATCACACAAGAATGAAGTTAATGTTTTCTCTGGTTATGATTTTATGTAACCATTATTGAATGTTTTGTTCTTATTTCATAACCATTGCATTTTGTTACGGGCTGGCTCCGCCATTTGTTTACGTGTTGCCCTGGTTACCATCCACAAGTGCACAGCCTGTGATATCCAAGAGGTGACAGGATACCAGGTCGGTAATCTGAGATTGTGGATGTCACCCTTGTTCAGCCCTGCTCTACATTCTTATTTTGTTCGTACTTTGGAACACATTTTTGTTCTCCTTTTGACTTTGATTTTTGCATCACGTCCTACAGTTTTTGGTGCTCGACGTTAAGGTTGAGCCCAACATGAGCAATGAGGACCTGGCAATAAAAAAAGATTGTAGAACAAAGTAAAAGTCATAACTGGGAGGACAGAGAGATCGACAATAACAAAGTCGAAAAATCATTGAGCAAACTTGAAGACAAAATAAACTGAAGACATTAAGTCTGAATAAAGTGGCACGATACGCTGAAAACTGTCAACGAAATATACATCATACCGGTATATAGAAGGTGTGCTAATGACACCAAATGTCGCTGTCATGAGCTGCAAGCCCCACAAGCACTTCTAAAAATGCCCACTAGAGGGGGATATCACCGTGAAACCCCAGCTCATAACATCACAAACGCAGGGTCTTGATCAAATTTCTAGCTGTGTAAGCCCATGCTGTAACAAACCCAGGCTCCTAGAAACTATTGAAAACATCAGAATAAAAATTGAAATGCAGAGTAGGCAGTTTCGTTTTGCCGAAGTGATTGACGATCAGCAGCTAAGCGAGTTTATCTTTCCTTGCCAGTTTAACTTTGGCAACAGAGTTGCTTTCTTTCAGCTTCATGCTGTAGCCTCGCACTTCCGGGCCGGACAGACAGACAGACAGACACACTTCCACGTGTAGACGTTTATATATAAGATAATAATTAAGAACTCTTTCCATTTATATGGCGCTTTTCTCACCACTCAAAGCATTTCAGTGAGTGCAGGGTCACTTTAATCACCACCAACGTGCAGCAGCCATTTTTGCGGCAGCATGCTCATCACACATTAGCCGTTATGTGCTGAGAGAGACAGAGACAGGGGTGGATTAGGGGGCCAGAATGACTAAGCCATGGAGGGCTACTCATCCAGGCCATTGGGGTACATCTTACTCGTTTAGCAAGATGTCCAGGGACCAAAGAGAGTCAGGACCTCGGTTTTATGTCTCCTTCGAAGGACGGCGCAGTTTTTACAACACAGGGTCCCTGTCACTGTAATGGGGTAGTGGGGTCCACACTCAGACCACAGGGTAAAGGCCCTCTGCTGGCCTCACTAACACCTCTTCCAGCAGCCACCCAAGCCTTTCCAAGATGGTCTCCCATCCAAGTGCTGGCCGGGCCTGAACAGGCTTAGCGTCAGGTGAATGTCCGCTTCTGAAGGGCAGGTGGTATGGCTGCTGGTAAATAAAAAGAGCACAGCGAAGCTCTGTGGGGCACAAAGGAAAAATGGAATTGCCTCATAAACGAAGGCAACCCAAATCAAACAAATCCCGACACAGATTCTAAGCGCAAGGTCCAAAAAAATGGAGCAAAAATTCAAAACAATCAAAATATCGAAAACCTCACAATAAGCACAAGAACGCAAACCAACTCCCTAACGTATTCACAACGGACCACCAGGAACTGTGGGAGACCCTCCGGATTTATAGAGTGGAGGGTTGTTCCTGGTGGTGACCACCCACAAACCACACTGGACATAAAACATGCAGCTCACATACATTAAGAGAATCAAAAACAAAGAGCGATGCACATAATCGACAAAAACAACACTGACATAAATAACAAATGTGAAACAGAACCCTGGCCGAGGCACGAGAGTCGTGTCACACAAAAACAAATCCCTGTGATCCGGGACCAGCGTCTTGATGACCGATTTGAAAAACTGCAAGGTGTATCAAAAAACAAAATAGCAACGCGATAAATTTAATGACAGCGGCACTCACAACTCCCTGTGATGGTCTTTGCTTGGCCCTCGACTACGTCTCTCCTCCTTATCCAGTTTCTCATTTTTGTGCTGCTTCATCACACCGACGACTCTGCCTGGGCCTGCTGTTCACGCAACTGTGTCTGGTACAAGCCTGGCACCGCATTCCTGACAGGTTGGCATCTCACACGTCCAAGGCTGCTGGAATTAGAAGGTTCCAGAAATGAATGGGCTGACTCAGTTAATAATAAAGTGCCTGTGAAGTTGCTAGCCATCTCTGGCCCGACTCCCAGCTCCACAGTCCATTCACTGATAAATGGCTTTGACCAAAACCAAGGGAACGGCGACCCCTTGGCCTTCCACAGGACAAATGGAGCTGTGATACATAATTAAACTAAAAAGTTACCATATCCACTGAGATTTATCGTTTATTGAGTTCTGTAGATCTGATCCAGTGTCACCGTCTCTGTCCATGACAAAAACAGCCGGCAGCTAATCATTCATCCTGTGCCAGGACGTGTTATTGACACCCTTGGATGGCTCGCTGGACCAATAAAAGGAGCATATTTAACCGTCATAATTTAGGCCGAGAGTAACTCATTAAGGCGCCACCATGCTGATGAGTGCGTGGGCCGCTGACCCTCATGTAGTATCGATTCCTTCTGAAAAATGCAGACAGACTGGCACTATGTGGAAACACCCAGGATGCAATACATCTCAGTAAGGTCTACAGTTTCCCTGGGGATTCATTTATTTTACTTTTCGTGGATACATTTTCAAAGTTCATCGTTTACTTTTTATTCTTTTCAGTCATTAAATGACACCATTCTGTGCGTTACGGCTGAGCCAAACCGGAGAAATGAAGGCAGGTCAGAAACCAAAAAATGAGAGTCGCTACCAGGAGGGGCAGAATGAGATCAGACGTGCAAAACCGAAAACGTCAAGCAAACCCAAAGTCGAAAAGTAGAGAATTGAAGAAAAACAAACGCAACACCAAGTAGAGGTTGTTTCTTTATTTATCTAAACACGGATAACGAGATGAGCACAGTGCCGGTGTTATCGCTCCGATGATGTCACACGTCATGTTATGTGAAGGCACACCATGTCACGTCAAGTGGCTTTATTGTCACATCATCTGTACTCTGTACCGCACCATACACTGGCATGAAATAACAGGACCACCGTGGTGCAACGTAAACACGGACGAGTGCAGGACAGGAAAACAACTTTACTATACTATAAATACATATAAATAAATAAATAGGTAAGTGAATGCATAGGAATTATAAAAATATTATAACAGCAACTGATAATAAAAAAACAACTGTAGTGACAAGTGTAACAAACATACTGCATATAAATAATCTACTAGGAGCAGATCTGAGGGTAGGGGGCAGCACAGAGTTCAGTGTCCGGACAACCAAGCAGTAGAAGTTGTTGTAGAACCTTCCAGAACTGGTTTGGATGTGACAGTACCTTCTGCCAGGTGGCATTGGGACAAAGAGACCACGATAGGGGGTGGCAGTGGCAGACCACAGATGGAAGATGGAGCTCTCAGTCTCTGCATTTTGATGACACTTATGAAACGTCTACTTCATTTTTCCTCGCCTTCGTGCTAACAAATGGGGTCTTCGCTTTAGGAGCCCCATCTCCTCTTGTTCTTTGTTTTGTTACAGTATGCTAATCCTAAACACCCCTCAGGAAACGAATATTCTGCATCTAAAGCATAGCAGTGGTGTGTGCGTGTGTCTGCATGCATGTAGCGGGACAGCAGTTGAGTCACAGCCCCAGGGACACGAGTTCCATTCCCTGGCCTCACCGGAGTCACCTTTCTGATTTGCGGTGACACTGAAAGTTTTCTGCCTTTTTTTATGTCCCAAGATTGATACTGTAGAACTGGAAGGGAAACTGTGCCTGGCAAAAGGGCCCCTGTGATGACGGCAGGTTAAATTTATGCATTATACTTCACACTGAAGATTACTTTATTGATTTTTTTTTTTTTTTTTCTACCCGCCGAGCCAGAGGCCACATTAAGAGTGAGGACTGAGGAGCTTTCCAAACGGCTCCCTAGTTAGGCTCGTGTATCTCCTAATCCATCAAGATGGCAAAGGTTACCGGTCTAAAATGGATAGCGAGGTGACGGGGCAGCACCTCAGTGAAGTTCAGGCCCCAGATTCTGCTCCGCAGACACACCACATGCACTTCAGAAGAGGTCATCCACCTGAAGCTAAGCCTGTTCGGGCCCGGCCGTTACTTGGATGGAAGGACATCTAGGAAAAGCTTGAGTCGCTGCTGGAGGAAGTGATGGTGAGGCAATCAGGGTGCACTTACCCTGTGGCCTGTATGTGAATCCCAATGCCCCACTGCAGTAAAAATGGTGCCATCCTTCAGATGAGACATAAAACCCAAGGTTCTGACTCTCTGTGGTTGTAAAAGATCCATGGACGTCCTTCATAAATGTCCTGGATAAATTGGTTATTCTGCCCCCATAATTATCCCCCCTCTCTCTCTCTCTCTCACGACTTCACCACCTAATAACTAATATGTGGTGAGTATATTGGCACAAAAATGGCCGCCGTCGCATCATTCAGGTGGATGCTGCACATTAGTTGTGGCTGAAGTGACTCCCCACTCACTATAGCGCTTCGAGTAGAGAGAAAAGCACCACATAAACGGAAAGAATTATTATTATTAAAATTATTATTACTTTCTCAGATGGTTTCCCCTCTTGAGTCTGATCTTTGCTTGATGGGTTATGTCCATCTGCTGCAGACATTCAATCATTGAGCCCACACAAGGCAGAGTCGTGAAAGCCATAGCTGGACAAAGCACATCTTGTGATTTTGTATTCATTTTAATTTTTTACGAACATCATACATTTTTCTGGTTATTTCTGTTAGTGTTGATTTATGTTTTCATCTTCAATACCACCAGAATTTTTCTTCATTTAAGGTCGTTTTCTCATAGTTGAGGTTTTTTATCATTTTGTTATTGCTACTGTGACATCATTTTCCCTTGACGTATGGCGCCATGCTGAGGTCCCATTGTAAAGACACGATTTGAGATTACTAGAGGTGTGGCGTCAATTGACATCATCAGGGCAGAAATTTAAAAGCCAGCTCCATGGTGCCCTACTTGTCCGAGTTTGTGGAATCGGAGTGAATACTCGACAATTTCTCTTAAAGACTTTACAGGCAAATGACTTTAGTTTCTGATTAATAGACTTCAGTGTTATGCAGAGTACAACCATCATTTTTGAGACTGCAGGCACTATATTTAATGGCAACCTATAACGTTTTTATTTTCTATCGATACTCACAGAATACCCACCTCATTAAAAATATGTAACGGTGTCCAAGAACAATCACAAGCCAGAGAGGACGTGTCTGTGCCTTAAAGGCACAAAAACAGATTTTGGTCAAAGACAGACAGACAGTCTTGTATGTCAAGCACATCGTAGAGCCGGACTTTTTTGTTAAAAAAAATTTTATTTATAAAGGATTTCAGTTGCCATTATTCCACGGTTACTCCCTCTTTGTGACATTCTGTAACGTTTATTTTAAATCTTCAATCCAGTTTCTTCATTTTTGGGCCTAGTAAGGCAGAAGCTTACTGTTGGTAGTTAGGAGTCAGCTGGCCTGTGAAGGTCCTAGTCTGCCTTTATAGTTTCTTTGAGGCATCCAGCCCTTTTCCATCACATCTGTAACATCCAACATGACAAGGCCAACTCGGGCTAGGGAGAAGGGCTGGGCTGGTCTGGCTTGTGGTATTCGGAGGACTGCACCCATTTCTGAGCCTGTGTGTGACAGGGTGATAACATCTTGTCTGCTCAAGCCAAGGCTGGCAGCGTCCATAAGTGCGATACTGAGGAGTGGCAGGTCATGCAGGGCCGTAGGTGTGGAGTGTGTGGTGTGTTCAAGCGTGCGTGTGCGTGTGTGTGTGTGTACAGAATAGGCCAATCCAGAACAAAGCTGGCGAGTCCCACTTCTCTCTTCAACTTCATTTTCAGGCTCTCGACACTTGTCAGTTTTCAGACGAGATGCCGTTCTCTTTATTTGAGCGCTGATTGTGCTTTACACTGGCTTGCCTTTTCAAAATTCGACATTTTTGATCCGATTGCACTACAAGTCATATTAAGGCCCTGCTAATTACAGTCATTTTTTTGTCCTCCTCCACCCTTGCCCCAACATTTAATTAGGTCCAAGTGCTGCGTTTGTACCTATTATCGAATTTCAATACTTGTGATTTCAGACTTATTTTGTAAATTTCAGCGAATGGGCCCTAAATGTACATTAGGAGAGATGCAGCTGAAACGCATTATTTTCATCAAATCAAGCGCTGCTAACACATAATTAACTGAAACAATGGTTGTAAATTAACAACACATTTGTGGACGGCAAACAAAGTTTGATTTCATAAGAAAACAACAAAGCCCAGATTGCACTTTAGTGGTGCTACAAATGTTTAAACACCTCCACTGGCACTTCATGCATTTTTATTTGTACTTGAAGAAGAAAGAGATGGCAGGGAGTGTGCTGAAATGATGAGGTCTCAATGCAGAAGGCTGCCCACTCAACAACTCAGTCATTTTCTAACCCGCTTAGTCCAGGGGTCCTAGGGGTTTCCTGGAGCCTATCCCAGCTAGCATAGAGCGCAAGGCAGGAACAAACCCTGTACAGGGTGCCAGACCATTCATCGCAGGACAAACACACACACACACTAGGGCCAATTGAGTATGGTCAATCTACCTAACCTGCATGTCCTTGGACCGTGGAAAGAAACCGGACCACCTGATATATAAAAAATAATAAATAAAGCTGAGATGTGCTGGTGGGCGGGGCTGACTGGCAAGTACGCAATGAATCACAAGCAGTCTGTCACAGGGACCAAGAGGTGGGGCGGAGCCTTCTGTGATGTACATGGCAAAACGCACCTGAGATGCCAAACAATCATAGGGCAGATGAAGGAGGACCCAGATGTGATGCAAGTGGCACAACAATCTGAGCTATCAACCAGCCACAGCGACAGAGAAGTTTGAAAGGAGCCTGCTATGCTGTACATCATAGAAAGTCAAAGAGGCAGAGAAGTGTTTAGAGCCTTATATAACCTTTAACATCTGAGGTGCTGACCAACCACAAAGGCAAAGGAGTGGGCAAAGTCCTCTGCAAAGTATACAACCAATCCTACTCACCAACTACAGGGGCAGAGAAGTGGGAGAAGACTTCTGTGATGTCTGCAACCAGTTTCACCCGAGGTTAGAGAGAGAGTTGCAAAGAGTGAGAGAGAGAGAGAGAGAGAGAGAGAGAGAGAGAGAGAGAGAGAGAGATAGATAGATAGATAGATAGATAGATAGATAGATAGATAGATAGATAGGGGCACTATATAATGGATAGATACCACATCTATTATATAGTGCCTTTCCCAATTATCTATCACAAAATGTGTGTCCTCCCAATTCCTTTGAGGCACAGACACCACCTCGTTGGCTTATGACTGTTGAGTAAACTGGTCGGTTTGACACAGAATTCTTAGGCACAGTGCAATCAAGAAATATGTTGGTCTTTGACAAGAGGAACATTCTGATTATAAATAGCAAATACAAGTTCAAGCTCAGATGCAGCTCATCTGAACATCCTTGAACATCCTGTAGACCATGTAGATGGAAACATGTAATTAAATATTGTGTCTGCAGCCTCAAAATGATGAGTGTACTGCACACTTCATAACATTGTAAACTATTAATCAGAAACTAAGGTTGCTTGCCAGTAAAGAGACACAGAGGTTTCACTGTGCGTCCAAAAACTTGGACAGTCTGTCTATCTGTCCATCCAATATAATGCTTTTCATGTTAACCTATCTACATTTTCAATCTTGCCTACTACGCTGTCTATCTATCTATTCTTAAACTGATACTTTTCTATCTGTGCTATCCTGCCTACTATGCTAAAATTGCTATCTATCTATCTATCTATCTATCTATCTGTTTCTGATGAAAAAACAGCACAGAGAAAAGCTGAATTCCAGGCATCTGCCGTGAGAATTTAACCCAAGGCAACGGTGTGCGCATTCTTAGCGTGTCATCCAGGTGTCATCCAGACATTCATGCAATTTCCAGCTTTTTTTGTTTGTCAGGACATGTCAGTAAAAATTCCATCTGATTTAATTGGCTCTGGTCACAGCCCAAGACTCAAATGTTCTTTTCAATGGCATTCCTCGATTGCCTTTGTTTACATTACAAATCCATCTTGGGCCCCCCCCCCCCCCAACCTGTAATGATTAATTTAAAGACAGTTTTTCAAATCCAGGGTTGGATACATTTTTTTGGTCAACATTAACGGAAAGCAGCCCACAAAAGGAGGGATTTATATGGATTTAGGGAGGAAGAAGCTCAACGTGATTTACGGTTACAGTGTCTTGAAAGGCAGTTTGAACCAAAGCCATTGCTAATCCCAGTGAACAAATTGAGATACACCTGTGTGGCCCTGGGTTTGGGCACGTTCCAGTTTGAAATGCAGCTGCAGCACAGCTGGGGAATGGTAGACTTTAAACTGCTTATAATATGGCAGGATCAAGTAGTCCCTCGAGACCTCAGAGCTCAGATTTCCGGAGGTTCTATTTCAACTACAGCATGTCACACAGGCATGCACTGCAGAGCTGAACTGACCTCCTGTCCAGGGTGAGTACCTACAGTGTGTAACCCTCTGATATTATCTTATTTAATTTAACCTTCTCAAACCCACTTAATCCAGTTCAGGGCTTGGTGGTCCCAAGCCTATACCAGGGTGACCGATGACTTGTGGACAGTGGGAGGTGCTTGTTTTTTAAGTAGTGGTGTTAAGAATGTCAGAAGGCAGACACGTGGACAGAGTTAGCCAGATGGGTCTCGACTCTTCTTCTGGGTCAGTGGTGCTCTGTCTAGAGGAGAAAAAGACGTAGTCGATTCTAAACCTGAGATCAGTCCTCACTTTCGTCAAACCCAAAACAGTAGGCTAAATCTCAGTCAGCCATTTTAAGCATTACATTCTTTACACAGAAAGTCAAAAATGAGGAAAGCACACATGCCAACGATTAGAGTTTTAATCCGCAATCTCGGACAACCAGAACTTTCATGGTGTTGGTCTTTATGCTGTCACAACAGTGAGTCAAACGCTGCATACTTCCTGTTAATTTTCCATAGCAAACATAGTGGTAAACACACCACAAAATGGCACAGAAAAGAAAATGGAACGAGAAAAGACATATATGCATATTTTAACTACCTTAAATAAATCTTTCTACCAGAAAATACAACATCAAATTCTAAATGTCTAAAAAAACCCTCAATGGGAAGAAAAATGAAAATGACCAATATGTGGGCACTCTGGCTTTACTGCCAGCCCCCACTGTGATTGTTTCTCTTGCTTAATCCTGGTGGGCTCTTGTGAACAATCACGTCCCCCCACAACATATGTATCTCAGTGATTTGGTGTCTCTGACCCTCACTTTCTGTTTTTTGACTACGATTCTTCACATTCTAATTGTCTCCTGGTCTTTTCTTGTTCATGATAATCCCCAACATTCCGCATGTCGTAACGATGGCCACCACTTATTTCAGCTCTGATTTTTAGATTTCTTTGTCCTTATCTTCTTCACTTGTTAGGCAGAACAAATACATTTATACAAGATGTTCTACTGCTAGTGTTAAGGGCCCAGGAGATTAAATGTCACAAACAGGAATTCTAATTAAACTGAACTAAACTGGTAGCCAGAATGGGAATGGTAATTTTTCTGAAATTAACCCGTAACGACACTTTTCTGAAATCCACAATATCGGATGCCAAAGGTTCAGTCATAGCGTTTTATAAAACGTCACTCTGGTGATATCGCATGACTCAGCTTTTAGGGTCACACCTTCTAGAAACTGTGGGTTGTGTCTCCATGATGAGACAACCAAAATGGTGGCGGTCACACACAAAACAAAATGGTAAATCAAAACTACTGCTATGCTGGCTACTTCAGTATTATTCTTGATGGTGTTGTGAAGTGGCAACAATTATGTGAAGCTGAGCACAAACTCCTACCTTATTATATTTTCATTCGTCTTCTCTTAATACTGTGAATATCTTTATATATAATACGCTACCGTGGCTGTTTGTTTGTCGGTCCAGGATTTTAAATCACCTGTAGCTTGCAAACCATTTGACCGATTGACCTGAAATTTGGTACACATATACTACGTGACATCTACTGCCCGCTTTCGGGGTGATGATTGACCACCAAGGTAAACCCTCTTTTTATTTTGTTTAATTGTAGAATCATCTCTCGGCAGCGGCCAGCCGGGTGGCCGTGCGGCGCATGTATACGGGTGCCGTTCTCATTCCCTCCCACCTTCACCGTCACTTCTACCTCTTCATATCTTAAATCACTCTTGAGGCAACTAAAGAGAAAAATTGAAGAAAATGTACTAAGTAATTGCAACACAAACACTGACTTTTAATCAGTTTTAACGCGAAAAGAAGCCGACAAAAGAAGAGAAGAAGCAGCCGCTAGGGTGGAGAAAACAAGAGCTGCTCAGGAAGGAACAAGCACATCAACCCCTGAGCAAATGAATGATAAACGTACAGAGAAAGAGGATGAAAACTATAAATGCTCAAGTGTATTCACTGCACTTTATCGTGATGTGCGCCATTACTGGTTATTAATAATACATTTTATTTATAGATTGCCTTTCCTATTATTATGATTATCTTCGTGGTGAAGCTTTAGGGTTGGCATCAGAACACATTTTGCAGGTTAGGTTGCTGTAAAATCTCGCTGTCATTTGTTCTCTTTCTCCTCGCTGTGACGGGGTGTTGGACGCTTCATACCTCTGCTTCTCATGTCCTACTCTGAGGGGGGCGAAATTCTTATCGCAATCCGACTTTTAGTGCAGTTCTAGGAGTAATTCGGAGACGCACGATGAACACGGACACTGGTCTATAACCTTAGGCAGGGCTTCTTCACTTTGACCCTTGGCTCTTGATTTGACGTAGATGATCGGATTCATGCTTATAACTCCGGATTTGTTATTTTTTTTTTTTTTTTTTTTTGCTTACATACTTTTCTCTTGGTCAATACACCTTCTACTGTTAGCGGCTCATCTCAGGTAGAACATAACATTTCCACACAGCACTTTTAGGTTATAAATGGTTAAGTAAAATCAGGATTTCCATTTTAAGGTTAAAAGAAAAAGTCCTTTCTTCTAACATTTCCAAAGCAGAAGTACTCAAGAACAATGCATTCTGTTGTACCATCGCTGGTCTCTGCCAAACATCAATCACAGAAAATTAAATTTTGTTGCTGAGCACAGAGAAAGGTACATTGTCAGTAAAAGACAACTCAGCAGGGTGCCAAAAATAACACCATTTCTTTTCTATTTCAAAAACATTTAACAAGGGAGGGCGGCCCAGCGGTTACTGCTGCCGAGTCACAACTCCCATAGCCCCGGGTTCAAAGAGGAGGCTGGCTGATCACCGACTTTCTCCTGGTGCCCGGGCTGGCTGACTGACTGACTGACTGAATGACTTTACTTCATGGAAGTAACAAAGTCAGGATTTATAGGTTAACCAAGACTGGTGTCAGCCCACCACAGCCCTACACTGCATTATTTAGTGGACTTCATAACCCGATGTCTCGTAGAAATAATAAAAATAATATCAAATACTGTAACTTCTACTACAATTATAATAATAATATCAAAAACAATAATACTGTCATTTCTACTACAATAATAATAATAAATTCTACTTTGGCAATCTTTTCTGCATGATGGAAATCCTACTCCTGCTTCTATTCCCATTCCCATTCCTGTTTCTATTCTTAATTTTTCTGTACCTACTTCTATTTCTTTTTTGCTTTCCATTTCTATTTCTACCTCTAATCACATTTTTATTCCTATATTTATTTCAATTCTCAATTCCCATCTTTATTCCTGTTGCTGTTTCCATTCCACGTCCTATTTCTATTTCATTTGCTAGTCACATTCTTATACTATTTTTTACTTCTAATCCTGTTCCTGTTGTCATTCCTGATCCTACTCCTATTTCCACTTTTATTCCTTTTTCTACTTCTGTTATTACCATTCTTGATCCTACTCCTATTTCTAGGTTTATTCCTATTTTTATTTCAATTCCCATTCCTGATACTACTCCTATTTCTATATCTACTTCTATTCCTATTGCTACTCCTGATCCTATTCTTATTTCTGTTTCTTTTCCCATTCCTGATACTTCACCTGCTTCTATTTGTTATTATTTTTATTCCAAATTCCTCCTTCTATTTCGATTTGTATTCCTATTGCCATTCCCACTCCTGCTTCTACTTCTAGTCCTATTTCTACTTCTATTTATTTTTCTATTTCTTTTTGTATTTTTGAACCATCTTTTGCTAACCTGTTAGTTCTCCTCGTATCAGTGAGTGTGCCTCGCACTGGACTGGTTTGCCCTCCAGGGTGTGCTCTGCTCCTTTTCAGGACACTATCTGCCAACACCACCCATACAAACTCTCCCACCCCTTACTTTAAAGTCCCCATTCAAAATGGCGGGGACAGACGGCCTTTACCAAGCATGACTAGGGACAGAATGCAAAGTGAAATTCTTCCAAATATGTTAGAACAGCAAACCCCAAACTGCTGAGTCTGGAAGTAAAAATGTGAAAAAGAATTCAAGACTAAGACACACAAATTAGGATTTGAGGGGGAGAGAGACTGCCATCGTCACTGTGCTATGGTGAGATGGTAGGAGGGACATGTCTGACTTCAGCTGGCATCATCCTGACAACCAATCAGTCAAGGGCCTAAGTCAATGATGGTGATGGAATAGACAGTTCATGATAAGCCAATTCTGCACAATGCAAAGGAGTGCACCAGGTAAGCACATTTGTGTTTTCTATTCAATAAAATGCACTTCATTGATTTAATCCACTCATCTTTATCGTGGCGCTGCAGTGTGGCCACGCATTGCATGATGGGCAGACATACAAGGAGTCCTACTACTTACTACCTATCATATAGTGCCTTCCAGATTGATCGATCACTCTATCAATCATTAATTAATAATCAATAATCATTCATTATTTTATTATACAGCACTTTGTGACGCCTGTCTGAGAAAAGTGCTTCATAAATAAATTGTGCTTACTTACTTGCTATTAATTGATAGAGTGCCATCTGTATACAGTGCATTTGGTATCTACCTTATCGTGCTTTTCCTATTTTTCTATTGTACAGAGCTTTTCATTTCTCTCTATATAACATACTGCCTTTCGGTTATGTAGTGTCTATGCTATCTAAGTATTATACAGTGCCTTTCAAATCTCATGGTATAACGATTACATCAGAGGAGCCGATTTGTGTTTTCTATTAAATAAAATCGAGCTCTGTACATGAATCTGTTCTTGTTTATCATGGCAGGCAGACATGCAAGTGAGAATTTCACTGCACTCTGTGCACATGGCAATATAAATACTACAACTACAATCTACCTCTCTATTATAGACATACAGATAGGAAAGGCACTATATAATAGATAGGTATACAGTGTCTTTCAGATCCATTATATAGTGCCATTCAGATCAATTTATGTACTGAATTTATCTAACTGCATCTTTTATATCCATCTAAGTCTATTATAGACACATTAATGTACTGTATAGATCTTATTATGCCTGTCATATCTAAATCTCTTATATAGTGCATTTCATGTCTGTCTCTCTCTCTCTCTCTATATTATAGTGCCTTTGACATCCATTTACGTACTGCTTACAACATATTGTTCTCTCATGTCTATCTATGTTATATAGTGCCTTTCACACTCACTTTATCTATATTATATCATATAGTGCCTTTTAGATGAATCTGGCTGTTTATATTATATAAAGCCTTTCAGATATATCTGTTGATTATAGTACTAGGGTGTTGTACCGTGTTAGCCTTTATGAATGTAGTGACAAGTCAAGTAAAATGACACCTTTTATTGGCTAACTAAAAACTTTTTTTTTTAGCCAATAAAAGGTGTCATTTTACTTGACTTGTCACCTTTCAGATCTATTTATCTATTACATTGCCCTTTTCACATCTATCTATTATATAGTGTCTTCTATACCTTTCTCTTTTAACACCTTGAGGTCAGTCGGTTTGCTCCTAGTTTCTTGACTTTGTTCATTCTGCTGTCTAATTTAATTAGAGTTATTAATTCTGCAGTCACCTCTTCCTTCAATCACTTCTCTTCTTCTCCAGCACAGCAGATGTCATCCAAGGAGTGTCTGAGGACCACCGCATCAGCAGCCTGGCAGCACAGAGCAGGTCCACTGGCCGCAGCGAGAGCTCCTTGCATAGTCGGGCATGCAAGTAAGAATTTCACTGGACTGGTAGGCATGACAATATGAGTACTGGTACAATATCTATCTATCGATTGATTATATAGTGCCTTTCCCATCTATCTATCTATCTATTGTGGCGGAGGGCCAGGACGCCAGCTGGGTAGAAGGACCGAGAGGGAGACTGTGTTTGGGACATTATCTTCCCCGGGATGCTAGAGGGCAGCCTCCCTGGGTTGCTACAGCACCACGGATTCCTGCAGGACCTGCCGGCACTTGTAGTTTGGAGCAGCCCTGTTGGAGTCTGTGGGTGCTGCCAGGGGGTGCTGTAGGTGCAACTGGATCCTCAGACGAAACTCTGCCACCACACCCGGAAGTGCAATTGGAAGGGTGTGATGGCAGAGGTTCCTCTGAGGATCCAGATGCACCTACAGCACCCCCTGGTGGCACCCACAGGACCCTCTAGAAACACCTGGAGCACTTCACGGGGTGCTGAAGCTGCCTCACCACCAATCGGGGAGCCAGAGTCAGGAGGAGGAAGATGAAGCTTGACCAGAAGGAGTAGAGGAGAGAAAAGAGAGAGAGAACGAGAGGGGAAGAGAGAAGAAAGGAAAGAAAAGAGAGTGTTATGCTTGGAACTGTGTTGTTGTGCTTGAGGGAGACGGGAAGACGTTTCCCACAAGGAAAAAAGATCAATAAAAGCTGTGTGCACTTTGGAGTTGTGCCCCTGCGCCTCTCTGTGCCCAGCTTAGAGGTCCACACTATCTATCTCTCACATAGTGCCTTTCCCATTAATGGTAACGAGTACATCTGTGTTTTCTATTAACTAGAATGGAGTTCTTTTCTTTATTCCATTGTTGATCTTCATGGCCCTGTAGACTAGTCACATTTGGCGTGTTCGTCAGACGTGCACATCAGAATTTCACTGGACCTGCACTCACGACAATACGCCTACGATATCTCAAACGATGACATTTAAATGACAGACATGGGGAGGATGTACAAACTCCACAGTTAGTAGACCCCAGGTCCTTGGAGAGGTGAGGCATTAACCTTAACCATTGGGCCACCATTGCTAATTAGTCCATTTTTAATTTAAACACACTTTATAAATGTATTTACTGAGCTAGCAAGCACAAGTTAAATTAAGAAAGCTGGGGGTGAGGGGTGACCACTGGCCCCGAGGGCTCATCCAGCATCACCCCCTCTTGATACCCCTGGTGTAGGAAAGCAGTGAAAGCGGGACTCTTAAGGATGGCCTCCGCTAATAAAATTAGAAGCCGGCCTGCCATTAGAAACGAGAGAGCAGCGGTTTACATTCCGCACACGGCCCGCTTCCCTGGAAGTCGATGGGGACTCGGCGCTCTACTCTAAATGTAATTACAGTATAATTAATGTACCTGTACTTTGAGGTGTCTCTGGATACACTAAATTACAAGGGTGTGCATCTGTGCCATTATCAGAATATTAAGTAGCAAGTAAGTGGTTTTCAATTATGAAAAAATTGGATTTGCTCAACGTGTGTAACGCTTAACATACGGGCCGGTGGCACTATGGGCCTAGAGGTGCCAAACGGGCATTACACATGACTGCTTTAAGTATTTGGACTAACATCGTGGGTTGTTGGGATAATATTTCAGTGGCTTGGGTGTTTCATAGTTACTAAAGTATCTAAAATGAAGTGATTAGTGTATTCATTAACAAACTGTAATATCCATCCAGATTTGAACCAACTTAAATTATGGGGCTGTAAGGGGCCAGCGGCTATACCCACACCCACCACGCCATCTCAGGGCATACAGACTTCCAAAGTAGAGTTACCATTCAAAATCACACGGGGAGAACACGCAAACTCCACACAGGCAGGAGATTTGAGTCCCGGGCCTCTGGAGTGAGGGAATGTGGCAAATTCAATAACTTCACACTTTCCACACCAGGCTGTGCAGATTGAAATTGGATGAACGGTCCCAGGTATGCAAGTTATGAATCATGGCATCTGACCTTAAGAGCTCGGAAAGGCCACCTCTAGCAGATAAATCGTGACAGCTTCTCCAAAGGTGCTTTATCACACATCTGATTCTTTCGATGACAAATCAATGCGCTCTAATAACCCTGCACTTTGGTTCGATTCCAGGCCAAGGAAAAATTGAAAACAAAGATTCACACATCCATCTTAACTCGCTATTTCATGACAGGGTCACAGGAAGCCATGGCCCCTCCTGATAACAGGATCCACCCAGGATGGGATGCTAGTGACTTAAACACACACACACACACACAGGACCAAGACAGAGGCGCTGATCGGTTAGCCTTATGTGCCTGTCTTTGGAATGTGGCTAAGGAAACAGAAGACCCAAAAGGGAAGTCCTGTGAATGCAAACTCCAGCTACGAGGTGCTAACCCCCAGGTGTCTGCAGGTGAGACGAAGCCCAAACACCAGCCAACGATTACAACTTCAGCTTTATGAACCCAGGTGTTCAAGAACAGGGCAATCCTACCTGAATTGGGCAAAGGACAAGAACAAACTTAGGACAGCAGACTTGCACCAGGACAGTTAACACGATACGAGCATCTGTGGGACGTGGGAGGACAAGCGTAGCACCCGGCGAAAACCCACATGGTCACGGCAAAGGGGTGAAAAAGGCCATACTGGCAGTGCCCATGCCAGGAGTTCAACCCAAATGTTCTACACCATCCCAGAGTTGAGCAAACTGCCTGACCCAGTGAGTGGTGAGTGCATGAATGGAGTCTGAGATTGGCAGACCGGAGGCATGTCTGGGGTTGAGGTCCCGTCATGAGCACAGGGATAGGCTTCGGACCCTCCATGATTCTGTGTGCAAGTATGTGTGTCCTACGACAGACTGGCACCCAGTCCAGGGGGTGCCTCCCACCCTCTGAGCTATGCTGGCAGAATAGGTTGTGGCTCCCCAAGACCCTGGTTTGGATTAAGTGAGTAGGAGACTGTACACTAAGTACATCAGGATAATACAATATAAAATCCAACATCTGTCTATGTAATTTACTTGAACATTCCGGTTGATTTTGTGACTTCTCTCATCGCGCCAAGTATCATAGTTTGCTGCAGAAGTGACATATTCACGCTAATCGGAGACAGAGGCTGTGGACCATGGGAAGGAGGAAGAGTGATGTCAGGAGTGGGAAGCCGGGCAGGGCCCACCTCACTGTCCTGTTTCACCACTACGCGGCTCGGGACAGCTAATATGATATAATATAATACAATACAGGGTGGCATGGTGGCACAGTGGTAGCATTACTGCCCCGCACCAAGGAGACTGGGGTTCATGTCTAGGGTACTCACTGCATGGAGTCTGAATGTTCTCCCCATGTCCATGTAGGTTTCCTTCCACAGTCCAAGCACATGTGGGTTACGTAAACTAGTACTGCTAAACTGGCTCCAGTGCGAGTGTGTGTGTGTTGATCATGTGATAGACTGGCGCCCTGTCCAGGGGTTGTTTCTGGCTGGAGTCCAACACTTGCTGGGATGGACTGCAGCTGCCCTACGACCCTACTCAGGATAAGTGTGTTTGGAAGTGAATGGATGGGATTGTTCCTGCCTTGCACTCTGGTGATTGCTGGGATAGGCTCCTACTTCCCCACAACCCTGCTCTAGATAAGCGGGTATAGAAATGAAATGGCTGGAATATAATGTAATATCACATGCGAGTGTGGGTGTGTAAATGCATGTGCTCTTCAGTGGACTCTGCTGCTCTCTCCACGATTCTATTCTACCTTACACTCAGTACTGCCAGGACAGGCTCAAGACCCCCAGGATCCTCAGGTGGATTAAGCAGGTTAAAGAAAGTATGCATGGTTGCAGAGCATAATATAACATAACATAAAACAATGAAATGCAATATAGTAGAATATAAAATATGGAGACACAGCGGCACAGTGGTAATGCCGCTGCCTCACAACATGGAGACTAGGGTTTGCATCCCAGATGCTCCCTGTGTCAAGTGTGCATGTTCTTCCCATGTCCACATGGTTTTCCTTCCACATTTTAAAGACAGGTAGGTTAGGTGCATTTGGTGCTGCTGACCTGGCTCTCGTGTGTGTGTGTGTGAGTGTTTTCACCCTGTGATGGGCACCCTGTCCAGGGGTTGTTCCTGCCTTATGCCTTTTGGTTACTGGAAAAGGCTGGAACTCCTTCACAACCCTGCTCAGAATAATGCTGCTTTGTTTGATGGATAATATAATACAAATAATACAATGGGTGGCACGGTGGCGCAGAGGGTAGCGCTGCTGCCTCGCAGTAAGGAGACCTGGGTTCGTTTCTTGGGTTCTCCCCGTGTCTGCGTGGGTTTCCTCCCACAGTCCAAAGACAAGCTGGTTAGGTGAATTGGCGATCCTAAATTGTCCCTAGTGTGTGGGTGTGTGTACCCTGCGGTGGCCTGGCACCCTGCCCGGGGTTTATTTCCTGCCTGCCCCCTTTTGTGTTGATTGGGATTGGCTCCAGCAGACCCTCCGTGACCCTGTAGTTAGGATATAACGGGTTGGATAACGGATGGATGGATAATATAATATCTATGTTCATAAACTGCTTATCCGGATCAGGATTTCAGGGAGCCAGGCATTCAAACCAAAAACATTGCGAGCAAAATGCAGACTAAACCTGGGTGCAGCCCAGAGGTTAAGAGTTAAATCCGAGTTTATTAATTGAAATTGTGCCTGTTAAAAACATTACCATCCGCAGGGAGACGTGATAAAATCCACTCTTTTAACAGATTGATCTCCTTTCAACAACAATCGACCGGCACTTTTCAGAGCACAAGCAGCGCTGTCCAGTCCGGCGGCCCTATTAAATGTGCTCACTGAGGCTTCCCAAATCATCATTTCTAAAGCTCTTAGCAACTTTTCCATTTAGCAGCTCGACTGTCAAGTGGGAGCCGGCATTTTTGGTTCAAATCCCAGGTTAGACGCAACGGGCTCGGCGGACGACCTTGAGGAGATCATCTGATCATCTTCTGGAAGAGATGAGAAAATCGACATCCTATTAGCCCTGAATGCTGAGCAGCTGCTGAGGCATAAAGTTTGGCCTCGGACTTCGTGTAAAGTGCTTAGCCAATCTCGGCGGGGATCCGACGTGCTGCAGCATGGACGGCGTCTTCCGTTTTATTGCTGCATAAATTACGACCGTGTCTTTGGCGAGCCTACAAGTTTCAAATCTGAAACCCACTAAAGTGCAGCCCCTGCCATCTTCACTCTAGAAGTCGTGGCTACCTAAAAAGTCCTCGTAAGAGCCCTTTCTGCTTGCTTGAAAGACACACTTTTGGCACATCGAAGTGCATATGATGAGCACAAAGGTTCGCGACTCCCAGATGAGACCTCGTTTTCTTGACAGATGAATGGCTGCACTAAAGGCTGAGGCTGTGAGTGCCGTGCGTCTCCTCCACTCCCACGCAAATCAACGGGAATATTTTCTCCGGCAGGGACTGGTAAACGAGGCTTTGCAAAGCACGGGATAATTAGCGCGCATGTGAGCTGGAATCTCTAACAGCATCTCAGTGTATGAGAGGAATCCAATAAGTCAGTGTCCGGGCCTGTCGATTAGGCGCACGCAGAAGACAGAGTGGCGAAAAGCTTGAGGAGAAGCTCGATGGTGAGGGCCGAGCATACACCGCTATTATCTGCCACTGAGCTACACGGGGAGACTTGAAGGCATTTTAATTGGCAACCTAGCAAAACACGAAAAACTCAACAAGGCCCATCTATCAAACCAACTTGTCAGGAGCCACAGCCGACCCCAGCGACATCAGGCACGAGGCAGGAATCAATCCTGGAAAGGATACTAAGGAAAGTGACACAGTTTAGCTGTCCTAAATCCACTTTATCCAGTGTCAGGTCACTGGGGTTGCAGCCTACACGAGGGGCATCAGGAGTAAGGCAGGAATTAACACTAGATAGGAATGCCAAGGAAAATGTCATCATGTATCATGTAGCATAATATGAACTTGCTTCACCCAGTTCAGGGCCATTGGAAGGGGATATGATGGGGGGGCAATGCCGATCCTGGCAGCATCAGGCACAAGGCAGGACCCAGTCCTAGATGGGGCACTAGTAAAATGCTACAATACAGCATAACTGGATGATAAATTGGACTGGACTGCCAACACTGATGCTTTGTGTAAGAAAGGACAGAGCCGACTATACTTCATTAGAAGGCTGGTGTCCATCATCATCTGCAATAAGATGCTGCAGATGTTCTATCAGATGGTTGAGGCGAGCGCCCTCTTCTACACGGTGGTGTGCTGGGGAGGCAGCATAAAGAAGAGGGACAAACTGGTGAGGAAGGCAGGCTCTATTGTAGGCACGGTGCTGGACAGTTTGACATCCGTGGCAGAGCGACGGGCGCTGAGCAGGCTCCTGTCAATCATGGAGAATCCACTGAACAGGATCATCTCCAGACAGAGGAGCAGCTTCAGCGACAGACTGCTGTCACCGTCCTTCTCCACTGACAGACTGAGGAGACCCCACACTATGCGACTCTTCAATTCCACCCGGGGGGGTAAACATTAACATTATACAAAGTTATTGTCTGTTATACCTGCATTGTTATCACTCTTTACTTTAATATTGTTCTTTATCAGTATGCTGCTGCTGGACTATGTGAATTTCCCCTTGGGATTAATAAAGTATCTATCTAACGGTCTCAGACCTGCTTAATCCAGTTCAGGGCTGCAGGGAAGATCCCAGCACCATCAAACACAAGGCAGGAATCAGGCCTGGATGGAAAGCCTGGGATAATATCACCATATAGCATAACATTCTCAAATTTGCTTAATCCATTTATCAGCTCATTTTATTAATCCTCAAATCTTTTATTCATTCATTCATTTATACTTCCATCCACCCATTAATGCATTCATTAAATCATTCATACATTTTTCTCTCTCTCCATCCATCAATGCATCTTAACCCATCCATCATGCACTTATTCTGTCCATCCATCCATTCTTTTAACCACCCAATATTCATTTATTCACCCTTTCATTCTTTTATTCATCTAGCCGTTCATCCAGCACGTTTTCTCCACCAAATCTTGACATTTTTAGCGTCCTGGAGCAGGGGGCAGGTGGGTGGGGTGTTCCCCCTTGGAGAATCACCGACAACCTTCACAGCGGAGCAAAGTCAGCCCGCAGAGACCCACTGCGACACAACATGCAAACTGCACAGAACCCAAAGATGAAAATGATGAACTCTTGTCATTAGGCCATCCAGATCACACTTTACTGCCCCCTTATGTGCATCATTACCCCTGCCAGCACAAGCTTCCCTCTTTCTTTTACTGTATGGAAATGCGGTGACAGGACTCCATCATTATACACACAAGTTCAATATGGTGTCCCGCAGGGCTCAGTACTGGGACCTTTACTGTTTTCACTTTACATGCTTCCATTGGGATCTCTCATTAGGAAACATTAATGTTAATTTTCACACGTATGCGGATGACACCCAGTTATACCTTTCATTTAGATCAAATTAAGTTCCTCCGTCTTTAATTAGTTGTGTTAGTGAATTAAAGGAGTGGATGGATGAGAACTACTTGTCTTTAAATACCAACAAATCAGAGATGTTAATTGTTGGAGGGAATGACATTGATCACAATATTCTGTCATCATTTAACTCATTAATTTTACTGAATCAGCCCGCAATCTAGGAGTTATCTTTGACTCTAGCAGGTCATTTAAAGCGCATATTACAAAGTTGTCCAAATCATGTTTCTTCCATCTTAAAAATGTTGGGAAATTGAGGCGCTTTCTAAACAAACAGGATTCTGAGAAATTAATCCATTCATTTACTTCTAATAGGATTGACTACTGCAATGCGGTGTTCACTGGATGTTCAAACTGTTCTTTATTCAGCCTCCAGTTGATCCAACATGCTGCTGCAAGAATTATTACAAGAACAAGAAAATACGAACACATAACTCCAGTTCTTAAATCCTTACACTGGCTCCCGGTTAAGTTTAGGGCAGATTCCAAAATCCTCCTGTTAACATATAATGGCCAAGGTCCGGCTTACATATCTGAACTTATCATGACTTACAAACCTGAGCGCACATTAAGATCTCAAGATGCCGGTTTGCTTGTGATTCCAAGGATTAATAAAATAACAATGGGAGGTCGAGCTTTTAGTTACAGGGCCCCTAAACTGTGCTACTATAAGAGATGCCTCTTCAGTCTCAGCATTTAAATCCCGGCTGAAGACTCACTAGTTCAGTTTAGCACACCCTGACAAGAGCTGCTGATTAACTGTACAGACTGCATCTCTGTTGTTAGTCATTAGCACTAAAACAGAAGTAATATGATAGATAGAATTTGTTAGTAACCCTCACCTGTTCTGTTTTCTGTTCTCGGCACTCTAATGTGGCATTTGGTGCCACGGCCCACCTGCCAAGTTGTTTTGCCTGCCTAAGGTAAAGTCATCCCTGATAGAGGATCGCAGGAATCATGGGGTAGAGGGATCCTTTCATCAGATTAGCGCTGTTTCAGCTGTGGAATGGCCAAATCGGGGAGGCAGTTTGATGGCTGAGGTCTCCAGGACTCTAAACAAATCCAAATCATATCTTCTTCTATAATACGCTACCGTGGCTGTTCGTTCGTCTGTCCAGGATTTTAAATCACCTGTAGCTCGCAAACCGTTTCACCTATTGACCTGAAATTTGGTACACAAATACTACGCGATGTCTACTATATGCTTTCGAGGTGGTGATTTTTATTACTCTTTGTATTTTTATTTTATTTTATTGTAGAATCAACTCTCGGCAGCGCACAGCAGGGCGGCCATGCGGCGCATGCGTATGGGCACCTTTCTCATTCCCTACCACCTTCGCGGTCACTTCCCCTACCTCTTCATATCTTAAATCATTCTTAAGGTAGATTGAAGACTTAAGTGCCAGCTTAAGTGAAAAATTAAAGAAAACGTACTAAGTAATTGCAATACAAAAACTAAATCAGTTTTAACGCAAAAAGATGCCGACGAAAGAAGAGAAGCAACAGGCCGCTAGGGTGAAGAAGAGAAGAGCTGCTCAGGAAGCAGCAAGCACATCAACCTCTGAGCAAATGAATGGTAAACAGAGACAGAGAAAGAAGAGGAAAACTAGGAATGCTCAAGTCAAGTGTATTCAGTACACCATTACTGGTTATGTGATATTACTTGTAAAATTTTTATTTTTATACTGTATTGAGGATTTGTTCTGTTCTGTGTATTGTATTGACCCCCTTCATTTGACACCCACTGCACACTCAACCTACCTGGAAAGGGATCTCTCTTTGAACTGCCTTTCCTGAGGTTTCTTCCATTTTTTTCCCTACTGGGGTTTTTATTTGGGAGTTTTTTCTTGTCGTCTTAGAGAGTCAAGGCTGGGGGGCTGTCAAGAGGCAGGGCCTGTTAAAGCCCATTGCGGCACTTCTTGTGTGATTTTCGGCTAAACAAAAATAAATTCCATTGTATTGTACTGCCTTTGAGCTTTTTTCTGCCTATGGTAGCCATTTTTCTCCAGGTCACCCATGACATGGCCCTTGGTGATGGATTGGTCAAGATCTCAAACTGACTTCACCCAATAGACTCCAAGTCAACAGTGCATGTGGGGTACTAAGATACAGTTTAAGAGCCTACCGCCCCCTTGTGGCACCCTCCCTCCTAGTGTGGCAATTAGTTAAAAGCTGCCAGTGGTTAAGCATTTATCACCTATTTTACATTTGAACAGACAAATACGTGTGCAGCCATTCAACGCACTAAAATTCATAATCTCACGAGGAGCTATAAGCCGATGGCGGAAGGCGAGAATCATTGCAGACACGGAGGTGCAAAACCACACAGCGCCCTTCATGCTGCAAGTAAAGGATGGACGACTGACAGACAGGCAAATGCCGTTTATTATTCTGAGTGCCGAGCCCTTTCTTAGGTAGGCGTAAGCTGGCAGGAGTTTGCATTGTGACAGTCTGTCTTATAAGGACCACCTTAGACACAAAGCAGTTATCCAGGCAAGTCCGCGTGTGTGTGTGATGATCGCCTAGCTGCGAGCTCTGTACTTGAGCAGATTGCGTGGAGGGGGCGGCTGTGGAAGTGTCTGCTGCCTCAGCTGCTGGGTTCCCAATGTGTGCCCATGCGGCTCAGCGTGGCTCCCAAATCCTGCACCAGATGACACACGTTTGGTTTCAGACAGGGGTCTTTCCTCAGTCTCAAAAATGTTTTTTTTTTGTTCCTTTTGATGTTTTTCAAAAGTTATTTTTCATATTCACTTTAATAATAGGAGAGGAGTCTGTGTGTTTGTCCGGTTGCTATGCCTCTGTCATTTTAAAGATGGCGTATCACAACTATTTTTAGCAATAAAGTGAATTTCATTTTTCATTTCATCACATAAATGAACTCTGCTTTTATGAATGGCACACACATTTCTTGCACTCCTGAGCCTGTCCAGCAGGAGATCATGTTTGTTTGGAGTATCTCTGAGAATTGATATTTGTTTGGATTTACTGTTTTTTGTGATTTTCTTGCTTTTTTTTCTTGATTTCTGCCTATGGATTGTGCACTGAAATTTCTTTGCAGATCAATTGACAACTACTTTTATCTCTTTTTGCTCTATTAATTTTTTTTTTTTTTTTTGTTTGCGTTTTTCTATTTTTGCTACTAACTCTTCATTTCATATGGACCCTTTTTGATCACAAGCTGGGGTTTGATGGTTATTCTCCCTGTTGTACAGCGTTTTGGTAAGAACTGTGGACATTCAGTTTTGCCAGCTCCCAATTTTTAGGGCCAGCTCCAGGTGATGCCAGCAGGTAGTATTTGATGAGCTCCGGTGAAGGGCAGAGTGGTGGCTCAGAGGCTAAGGATCTGCAATGTTATCTGGAAGGTAACCGCTTCAAATCTCAATTTTGCCAGAAGGGATCTTACTCCATTGGGCCCTTGAGTAAGAAACTTAACCTGAAAATTGCACCGGGGCACTGTACAATGAATGATCCTGTGCTCTTACCCCCAAAGGTCATGCGAATAGACAATTTCCACTTTGGGGATTAATAAAGTATATATATATATATATATATATATATATATATATATATATATATATAAAAGCAAGAGTCTTTTCCGGGCTGCTTAGTTACCTTCCTGGCCTGCTTCCTTAGCTTATTTTTGGAGGCCTCACAATAATTCTGCCTTTATTAAGACTCCAAATCCTGACATGATGATTTTTATGGATATGGGTTTCTTTAGTTTTGCTGTTATCTGCCCCATCTCCCATATGTAGAGCCACAGGAGATGGGGCCACCTAATTAGGCAGCCAGCTTGCCAATACCAGCAGTACTTGAGCCAAAACTGAAGAGGAATCAACAGCTTCACCATTGTGTAAAGTTGGATTTCTGGTTTTGTGGTTTTGTTCATTTTTAGATTTACTAGTTATGCCCCCTTGCTTTGTCTGTAAGGTACTGTTTCTGTTTATCTGACTTATTTGGATTTGTTCGTGTAGATGTTACATTTTCGGTAAAACCTAATTTAGTTCTCGTGTTCTGGCTTGCATTTTATTCAAAACTAGGGGCATCATAAGGATTTGAAGAAATCAGGGTCTTAACCCCCTTTTTGATTTTTGCATGCAGTCTTCCTCATATCACTCGGATATAAAAAAAAAAAAAATTAAAAACCAACTGACAAAGAAAATGTTTCGTGATTTTCCATCCAACATATAACATCGAAGAGCATTGTCCCCCCTTTGGTCTTATGTGCAATGTCCAGGGACTGAATCAAATTGGATAGACAAAATGATCAGGGGCTTACCAATATTATTCTTGTATATTTCTGTGCACAAGTGATCAGGGGCTAAAGCGTCTGAAGCCCCCACCTCCCATGTTGAGAGGTTTTTACAGTTTCTCTCCTTTTCACATTTGTTTTCATATTCTCTCCTTTTAAAGCCTGAACAGGCTGGAAAACCGGTCTTTCTGAGTTTGGAGCTAAGCAGCCTGGGGGTCTGTTATATTTGTGAATTTTTTGTCTTCTGGTGGCCGCCTCATGTGTTTTGAGTGCATTGCAGCTTGTTCCAGTTGTGAGGGTAACCTTTCCCATCATTGGGGAGCGTGGAATCAGGGTTCGCCACCCACTGGTAATTGTAGCAGTGGGTTTAAATAGCCCCCCATTTCACTGTGTCTTTATCTGAGAAGTGGATGAAAAAACTGAGCTAAACCCATCGTGAACATTTCTTGTTTTATGAATTGAGTTTCTGGCTTTCACTTTCTCTTTTCTGACCTTGATTTTTATCTTACTCATTGGCTTTGTTGTTTTGGCTCTCTTTGATTTCTTGATTTTTAAGTAAGCTGAGCAGGCTCAGGAGGTGGGAATCATTTGTTTATAATGAAGTCAATTGAGTATTCTGTGGCTTTGTTGACTTTTTTTTTTTGCTCTTGATCTTGGATTATTCTTTTGAATCACATATCAGGACACGTTTGCTTTGCATTGCCTCTTTAGATAACTCCCATTTCTCTTTTTGCTCTGCAGAGCCTTTTCTTTCCACTGGTGTCTGTTAATGGGAACCACAACCCCTCATTGAGACAGTTTTATGTAGCCAGACCCAAAACTGAAGTACAATATTGACAGTACAACAACAAGGTAGTGCCGAAAAATCGTTGTACAGATAACAGAGCGAGACATTCAGAAGCCAGAAGAGTTTCATGTAGTCAAAGCTGAAACAAAAAACGTAAGTCGTATTCGAAAGCAAAAATAGTCGTAACCAGAAAATCAATAAAGACAGTAACAAACTAGAGCACAAAATTAGGGTATGACGGCAGAGCGCAACAGAGAGATCCTATAGTGTGCACCATCAGTTTCTGAACATTGCCCTAGAAGAGCAAAACACAAACTATAAGAATGTTTGTAGTCCTCAAGTCTATTTAAACAATAAGATGTGGCTCCAGTTAGGGGGTTAATTGAGATGAACACTTGCCACCATGTACTGTATGTGTAGGGACTGCAAAGGGTGACATCCATATAAACTAGGACATGAAACAAAGTTAGAAAACCAGCCAAGGTCAAAACCAGGAAGACAAGACATATCTTTGAAACAAAACCAGGTATATAAAACTAAAATCACTGTAAAGATAAAAGAGCAAGAGGGTCAGAAGCCAGAAGAGTTTCATGCAGTCAAAGCCAAATCAAAAGAGGCAAGTCGTAATTGAAAGCAAAAAGGATTGGGTGAATACAAGAGGGTGCCAACAAACAAAGAAATTCTTCCTCCTCTCTGCCTCCACTGAGTGTTGCCCGCTGCCTCCCGACTCTGCTCCCCGTTGTTAAGCCAGACCCGGGAATGCTTCTGGTGCCACGCCATGTCTTCTGGGAAGCATTTCTGGGCCATAAAAACGTAGGGGGGTCAGCAATTCCTGACTCCATCTCCCAAGCACCCCAGCGGGTTTCCCGACCGGGTAGCCATATGAGGACCACAGCCTTGAAAACAAAAATGGTTGCAACCAGAAAACTGAGAAAGACAGTGGCAAACTAGTGTTCAAAATCAGTCTGATGTTAACTGAGCAAGAGAGCGAGGAGCCAGAAATTTTCACAAAGTCAAGAGTCGTAACAAGAAACAAAAACAATTGTAACCAATCTTGGACAATCAGGAAATACATGGTTCTGATCTGATTTGATCTGGTAATGTCATTTATTAATCAATCCAATTAACACCAATAAACATTTACTTCTAAAGATTTGTTTGTTTGTACCTGGACCACAGAATAACAACTTGAAAACCAAATGTTCCCCACAGATTCCTGGTTCACCTTGTGTGAGCAGCTGCAGATTCCGAACTTCTTCTCGCACTTTCAGCTGGAGGACCTGCTGCAGGATGTACTGCCTATGGCTTTCTTGAACGATTCCCATTCTTTCGAGCTTTTTATCTGTCAGCCTCATCAAAGCGCGACCTAAAGGACAAAGAAGAAGAAGAAGGAACTTCAGTCCGTGAGCAGTACTAGAGAGGCAGGAATGAGGAATATTAATTTCCTTTGCTAAAGACAATTCTTATGCTAGAAAAACATCATACATTTTTGAGCCGCTTATCTTAAATTTTCTGCATGACATCTGAAATTCAGTGACTGTTGTTTTTCTGGTTTAAAACAAAATTTTCAAATATTTGTCCTTTTCAATGGAAACTGACAAGGTGAAACCAGCTGCTGTATCACAAAAAAGATGAGCTTAAGTGAGCTGTCATATCACAAAAAAAAATCGATGAAAACAAGCTGGTATACTGAAAACTTGATGAATTTAAAGCAGTTAAAGTATCAAAAAAAATCAATAAAGTAAAACCAACTTTTGTATCACAAAAAAATGATGAGGGCAAATCAGATGGTATACTGAAAAAATCGTTTAATTTAAAGCAGCTACTGTATCAAAAGAATCGATGAGGTTAAATCAGCTGTGATATCTGATGAAAAAAAAAATCAATGAATGCAAATCAGGTGGTGTATTGAGAAATCAATTAATCCAAATGTGCTTTCATATCACAAAAAAATGATGTGGGCAAATCAGCTGGTATACGGAAAAATCAACGATGAATTTAAAGCAGCAGAAGTATAAAAAAAACTTGATAAAGTGAAACTGTTATATTAAAAACAATGATAAGGGAAAACCACCTGCTGTATCAAAAAATTGATGAAGTTAAACGAACTGTGATATTAAAAGAAAAAAAAAAAAAAAAAAAATCGATAAAGGCAAATCACCTGTTATATTGAAAAAAATCAATGAGCCTAAAGTAGTTGAAGTATCAACAAAATCGATAAAGTGAAACCAATTTTTTTAAAAAAAAAAAAAAAAAAAAAAAATCAATCGATGAAGGCAAAATAGATGTTATGTTGAAAAATAAATTGATTTAAATGAGTTATCATATTAAAAAAAATGAGGGCAAACCAGCTGGTACATTGAAAAACAGATTAATTTAAAGCAGCTGAAGTATAACCAACTGTTGTATTTCAAAAATTATAAGGGCAAACCAGCTGTTGTATTGCAAAATCGATAAAGTTAAACTAGCTATAGTATTTGAAGACAGAAAAAAAAAAAGAAAAAAAAAAAAAAAAAAAACAATCGATGAAGGAAATTCAGCTGTAATATTGAAAAAATTAAATGAATTTAAAGTAGTTGAATTATCAAGAAAAATCGATCAAATGAAACCAATTTTTGATTGCAAAAAAAAAAAAAAAAATCGATGGACAGTAAAAATGATGAGGGCAAACCTGCTGTTAGAATGATAAACCATTGAATTTAAAGCTGCTACATCAAATAAATAAATCAATAAAAAATCAAAGTAAAACCAACTTTTGTTTCAAAAAAAATGATGAGGGTAAACCAGCTGCTGTATCGAAAAAATCGAAGTTAAAACTAGCTGTGGTATCTGGGAAAAAAAAAAATCAATGAAGGCAAACCAGCTGTTATATTGAAAAATCAATGAATTTAAAGTAGTTGCTGTATCAAGAAATTGATGAAGTGTAACCAGTTTTTGTATTGCAAGAAATTGATGAGTGTAAACTAGCAGCTGTATTGAAAAACCTATGAGGTTAAACCAGCTGCTGTAATCAAAAATCAATGAGGTTAAACCAGCCTTTAAATTAAAATATTGATGAATTTAAACCAGTTGCTGCATCAAAAACTGTTGAGGTTAAGTTAGAAACTATCAAAAATTTGAAATGAAACCAGCTGTTGTATCAAAAAAAAAAAAATCAATGAGGTTAAACCATCTGCAGTGTTAAAAAAAATCAATGAGGTTCGTCTAACCTTTAAAGAGAAATATGGATGAAGTTAAAGTAGCTGTTGTATCAAAAAATTGACAAGGTTACGTCAGTTACAAAAATTTGAACTGAAACCAGCTGCTGCATCAACAAAATTGCCATATACATACTGGAATTTGACTAAAGCAGACAGAACGACCTTGATGGAGTCCCTTGGGTGTCTGTCTTGCTCCCACAACCATTAATTGGATCAAGTGAGTCTGAAAAAAATGGGGCGCTCAACACTACAATTATTATTAATTACTGTACTCGGGTGTTGCAACAGTTAGAACTGCGGTTACCTTAAAGGTCTATTTAAAGCTCAGCACAACAATTATTTTCAAATATTACTGTTAGGTGTTACAATAGTTAGAATTGCAGTTACTTGAGGGGTCTGTTTAAGACTCAGCACTACAACTGTTCCTAATTACTGCTCTCAGATGTTGTAATATTAGCACCGCAGTTACCCGAGAAGTCGATTTAAGACTTGGCACTACAATTATTCCTAATTAGGTGTTACAATAATTAGAACTGCAGTTACCTGAGATGTCTATTTAAGACTAAGTCTGTCATGTGCAGTACTAGTATAGTAATATTGGTGGCACTGGTGGTATTGTTATGTGTACAGAGTACAGTGAAATTCTCAGTTGCATGTGCTAATTAGCATTGTCCATTTGTCCTGAGCAGGTCCTTCTTATTGGCACAATTGGCACATACTTGGGTGAGTGAAACTATCGTGAGGAGGAACACCCCTTTGACTACTAGAGATGAAGGTGGCACGTTCCACAAGTTGGAATATTTCTGGCTTGATTAAGTCAGACTCGGATTGGCTCTGGAACGGGGCTACTTAATTGGGGCGTTTGTGTTTTTTCTTCCACTTTTAAATCCCTTTGGGTGAGGGTGAGAAAACTCATAAGGCTCATACTGGTTGCCAGTAAGGTGGAGTCTGTGGGCAACAGGATGGTGCCAGTGCCACTTTGTGTTACTCTGTTGTTTTGCTTGCATGCATTTAACACATGTTCACGTCAGGAGTACGGCTCACAGGTGGAAGCATGTGCAGCACGGCCCCTTGGTACCACGTCAGCTGCAGATAAAGGATAACTGTTGGACTACTGCCTTCTAAAACACATTTGGCAGCACAAAACTCAAGGTTAAGCTACTTGGGAGAAAGAGAAATCTTAATAAATTAAGGCATCCACACAAAAAGGAGGAACAGAATGCAATGGGGTCACAATTCATTTCAACTCCATTAATTCTGTATAGCGCTCTTCAGTGAGTCCGGACCCCGAGCACTTCCACTCCTCGAAGTTAAAAAGCAATAGCAGAATCAGTCAAATGTCCGTACATCTGTCACATGAGTGAGTGCAAAAATTAGGAAACCGTGGCCGCCAGTCTAAACAATAAATGTCCAATAGCATAACTGAGACCTGGCCAGCTGACAGTAGGGGAGAAGAAAACAAAAACTCCAGCCAGGAAAATAAACCTCTGGGCTCCACAAACAGTCAAAACAGACCAAGAAAAGTCACAGGCCTAATAGCTTCTACCAGCTAGCAGCCCACCCCTTTCTGGGCATTTTACAGAGCTATAAACATGTGCTGGGCAGTCCGATAAGAAGATTAAATCCTTTCATCCTTGGATTCTACAGCTTGCAATATCACAAAGAGAAGGTCAGCAGGCAATAAATCCAAAACTTCACCAGGGGCTTAGAAATATGAAAGGAGCTCTCACTGCAGCCTTCTGTCTACTCGCTTACATCCTAAAGAGGTGGACCTGCCCTGTGCTGCCAGGATACTGATACCACGATACTCAACCGCTTCTTTACAAATGACATCTGTGGCAGAAGGAAAGAAGGAAGTTGTGACTGCAGAATTAATAAGCGAAATGAAATTAAACAGAAGAACGAACAAGGGCAAGGAACAAGGGGCACAGAGATAGAGTGTTAAAAATAGACATGAAAGGTGCTACATAATTTAGATAGACAGATAGAAAAGGCATTATCATATGCTGATATGATAGACAGACAAACATACAGACAGTAATGAAAAGAACAGTATAATAAATAGATAGATACTGTATAGTGTAATCATAAGGGGGTGCCACAGAGCCCCAGATGTCAGACACAATAAATATAAAATGTATACAATATATATAGCAATCTGAAAGGCACCATATAATACAGAGACAGATCAAAAAGGCTGAACATAATAAACAGATAAAGTTGAAAGGCCTTATATAAGATAGATACATCTGATAGGCACTAAACAATGTATAGATTGATAGATCCGAAAGGCACTATATAAGATAGTTAGACAGCTGGATATGAAAGGTACTATATAACAGATAAAGACAGACTGATCTAAAAGGCACTATATAAGATACACCAATAGCATCAGACATGTGGATATAGGGAGCGTTTTATGCATCTCCACTGAACAAATACAGAGAAGGAATCCAGTGTGACACTGCTAACTTCTGTTCTGTTTGTCTCATTAGAGTGAAGAAGGAGACAAGACTTGAAGGCTGCTGAGGTCACTTCCTACCTGGTAGATGCCCTGCCTCTTTTGGCCTCACCCGTGTCTGAGTACCACTGGAAATCAGCGTACATTCACGGACCTTCTTCTAAGTGTCACACACGCAGTCAACAGGCCCGACAGAGCACCGAAAGACGTGAGATAGGGGTATGGGGCAGCATATTAATGCCTTTCTGTCTTCCTCACCAGAAAACCTGAAGATCCAAAGTATGCAACGACTTGAATTCTACGGTTGGAAACACCGTCCCCCGTGCCCGGAGACAAGTTCACTTCCGCATCCCATCCGTCTCTGGTTCATCCGCCCTCCCGTGATGACTTCACTTCCGGTCCCTCTCTGATGTCCTCACCTCCGTCACTGTCTATCCACGTGATCCCCACTTCCTCCTCTGCGATACTTCCGGCCACGACTACATAAAAGCTCTGACTACCCTTGTTTTGATGTCAACTGTTCCGATTTATACAGTTTGATCATGGTAGCAGTGCTAATTGACTGCCCGATCCATCAACAGTATACGGGGACGGATCCCCAACCCTTAATCTGTTTCTCGGTGGTCTTATTTACAATACAATACAGTTTATTTTTGTATAGCCCAAAATCACATATGAAGTGCCGCAATGGGCTTTAACAGGCCCTGCCTCTTGACAGCCCCCCAGCCTTGACACTCTGAGAAGACAAGGGAAAAACTCCCAAAAAAACCTCGTAGGGAAAAATGGAAGAAACCTTGGGAAAGGCAGTTCAAAGAGAGCCCCCTTTCCAGGTAGGTTGAGCGTGCAGTGGGTGTCAAAAGAAGGGGGTCAATACAATACAATACACAGAACAGAACAAATCCTCAATACAATATAAAAATAAAAATTTTAGAAGTACAGAGCAGAACTTAACAGTAGATGATATCACATAATAAGATTTGGATATTTTTAGAGTCCTGGAGACCTCATCCGTCAAGCTGCCTCCCCTATTTGGCCATTCCACGGCTGAAACAGTGCTGGGCCAGCCAATCCGATGAAAGGATCCCTCTTTCTCATGATTCCTGCAATCCTCCATCAGGGATGACTTTACCATAGGTAGGCAAACAACTTGGCAGGTGGGCCGTGGCACCAATTGCCACATTTGAGTAACGAGAACAGAAACAGAATATTTCTTCACATAATGAATGTGGCACTCTGAGCCTGTGAACATTTCTTTTTCTTTCTCTCTCAAAGATGACAAAAAAAAACAATTATTTTTCTTAGCATGATTGTGCTTGTGTTTTGTCCCACGGACATTATACTTAAATGGGCCATCCTGCGGGACCCCAACCCACATTTTTCAATTCTTTGTGTTTATTTACAGTAGATAGATAATAGAAAGAAAAGACACAAAAAGACATATAAAGTAGATAAATTGACTCACAAATCAATATGAGATATATATAACATATAAAGAACTAGAAATGAAAGGCAACATATAACATATAGACAGATAGATGTGAAAGACACAATAAGATATACTGTATGTACTACATAAATGGATGTGAAATGCACTATGAGAAAGAAAGACAGATACTTAGATAGCTAGATTAGGCCCCCAGTCTCTTATTATGGCCCCCTGGTGGGCTGCAGTCACTTACTTTCATTGCCCTTTTAAATCAGCTCTTCTCTCCCATAAGCAAATGCCACACTGTGATCGGCTGTGGGAGATATAAGTGAAAGTTAGGGTCAAGGTGAACTTTATTACCACCCAGGTGGGCGCTAGAACCCAACAGTCTATTTTGAGGCCATTTTGTTCCTAAATCAAGTGCTGCGCTCCTGTCCTGCTCTTTTCGGCACTGTTCAGTATGTGTAACTGTAGAATGGTGAACAAGCCTTGCTTGGCACAATCTGTTGTTCTGGCGTCACAAATAAGAAATCTTTCATATTTGGAAGCAGTTTGTGATTTTTCTTTTTTTTTCCTTCTGTTTTTGCATTCTAAAGAACGAGGCCATCTATCACTTCCCTAGCTGAGTGTTTCTCACTTCATTCCTTTTCCCGCCAGCACCTCAGCTTGCACTTCAATGTGTGATTCAGTCATTTTCCGTGAAATACAAGAACCTGCATGCTCCTTTGAAAGCTGCAGTCACATTTATTGATTTCTCCATTATATCACCTGGTGAAGCAGGCCATCATTTCAAGTGCCCACCTACGGTATGCAGTACTTTAATTACCCCTACTAGCCCACCATTTCATAGGCCAGATTTCCTCAGTTGTATTATTATTATTATTATTAATATTTACATGAATTACACATCTTTCTCCTTGAATGCTCTTTCCAAAGTAAACATAGTAAAAATTTGTCATTTTAATCTCCCTTGCTGTGACCAAATCTTTGCACTTGGGTGGCACTACCCTCAGAGGGATCTCCACTGGGCTACTGAATTCGGGTCTGAACCCCACCCACGTCAGCTGAATTGACTCATCGTGCTTCTTGCTGTCAACTCTTGGAGTTTGGATTCACATGGCACAGGTACTTACAAAGGAGCTCAAAATAATCTAGATTACATCAGTCTGGGGGAAACAAGTGTGACAGGACAAGGTGACAACTGATCATCACAAGTGAAGAGCTCAGAACAAAACACGAGCTGGTGACAATTACAAGAATTCAGAAAATGTCAGATAGAAATTCACTAAACAAGAGGGTCTTCAAACGCTTCTTAAAAACACATCAAGGGAGTCAGCAATTTGGATTGAGGTGGGCAGCTCATTCCACCAGCTAGTTTTGAAGACCACAGTAAGACCAGCAATGATGCTTGGAAGTGAAATATGAGCAGGGAAAAAAGGGTGTAGAGGATAACAAGTTTGATCTGGCAGAAAGGAAGAGTTTGATTTGAGATTCAATGCCATGCAGAGGTGGCATCATCAAACGCCACTCATCAGCAGACCCAATTGGTCAAGAAGATGGATAGTCCCTCACAAGTGTCTCCATATATTATTTCTACTGACTACTCTGTAGGCTAGCATCCAGGATTTGAACTTAATGTGTGCCAATGAAGTCACCTGAAAAGAAGAGTGACATGTACCCACCTTGGCTGCTTGAACACCAGATGTGTCACATCTTTTTGAATCATCTACACAGTCCAGACATGACAACATCAACAGCTGAACCAGGAGGTGTGCTAGATACTCGGTCACATACAGCCTGATCTTAAACAGAGTGAATGTACAAATTCAGAGACTGTTGCAGCATGGTCAGTGAAAGGCAACTGGTCATCAGTGCAGACCTCAAGGATGAGTATTGATAATGAGTGGAGCTGACCGAGATGGGGTGTTGAATAGATGGATGAGCTGGGAGAACCAGGAGGTCTTTCTTTGCCAGGTTGAGCTGCAGATCCCTGGTTCCTTCATTCAGCTTGCAATATCAATGAGACATGCAGAGATTCTAGCTGATACTGCGTGGTCCTCAGCAGGGAATGACAGGTACAGTTTTGTGTCACTGGCACAGCACTGCACAGCACTACACAGCAACCGTGGGACAGGATGAAGGACCTAGTGAGTAGGTGTACAGAGAGCATCGATCCTTGGGGCTCCTGTGTGCTTACCTTGTGTACTGTTGATATCTTTCCATGCCAGGACTGCTGGGTAGGCTCTACCCAAGAGGTAGGATTCAAACCACCTGATGGGAGTCCTGATGATGCTAGTGTCAGAGAGGGTGACAAGGAAGATCTGCAGGTTGAATGTGTCAAAGACGGAGAAGAGATCACTCACGATGACGAAAGATGTCATGTTGGTATTTCTAGCTGGACATAACTTGTCAGTAACAGTCGGGAGAGTCGTTGTGGTGGAACAGACCCTCTTGAGGCCCGACTGATTTGGATCAAGCAGACTGTTCTTAGCATTGGCTATTAGAACAAATAGTCTTATACTTATTTATGTTTTATCATTATGTTTGTGGCACCATTTTGTGGTTTGAAAACTCATGATTGTTCGGGTTTCTGTGACCACTGCCATTTTGTTAACAGTAATGACATCCACTTGCTATTGAGTATACATCAGCGCCATTACACATGATAGCTACTGTAGATAGACATGAAAGCCACTACTGTATATAAAAGGTAGATGTGAAAGGCACTATATGATAGACAGACAGTCAAATAGATAGACAGCGTAGTTGGCAGGATTTGATAGATCTAGAAATTGCAATTTTATCCATTTCAGCTTAAGTCTACAACACAATACAGTATGCAGAGATGAAGGGCTCTGAGGGCTTTCTCAGTCCACTTTGTTTTCCTCAGGTGACACAGTGTTTGTCTTTTCCCTCTTTAGGTTTTAAAATAATAAATGAGCACCCTCCAGTTTTAAAGAAGATAAATGAATGACGTTCAGAAGAAAGCAAAAGTCCCTCCCCTACGTTTGCCATTCACCCCTCCAAGGTCTGCACCTCCGACATTAAATCAAAGAGCCGAGGACTTCAGCCGCCACCTCTGATATCCATGCTGATGGCGAACACCCGGGCGCCGCTGCCTGGCATTTTTAACAAGCCAAGAAACACGGCAGTAAACGTTTGACAGATCAAAGATAAGCTGCGCTTCATGAGCAACTTCAAGTCTCACCGTCTTCGAAAGCGCCATCGATTCGTTTTAATTAAGTCGCACGGAAAAAGTTAATAAGTTACTTGAAGGCATTTTGGAGGCGATGCTCTTCGCTGATGGGTGCTCTATTGATTTCCTCCAAACTCTGGGAAGACTGCAACCTAACTGGGCTTGAGTGAGCAGCTGGAGTTGCAGATATCAGATGAGGCCGAGTGCATCTTTATAAGCAGGGTGGGCGTTTGTTTGAACCAAGAAGGCTGAATCACAGCCATATTTATGTGTTTATGTTAAACTGGCACACTTGACAAGCAGGCGGTAAGCGCTCCCCTCAAGGATGTAAGACAAATGGTACATTAAATTCCGCTTCTATCCTGAGGTGGAAACTATAAGGATGCATGAATTAGCATAATAATTTCTTGTGTGGGGGTATCTGGCAAGAAGATGGCACCACAAGGAGAGAATCCCACAGACAGCCTGCAGGAAAATCAGAGAGCCATGCTAGCAGCAGGAGTTAGCGGGACTGCGGGGTGAGGCACTTTCAACATGTCTTCTGGTTAAAGTGATCCTGGACATTTTATTTCTATGTTTTATAATATTTGTGATTTCAATGTTCCATTGTTGCTTGCAGATGCTGGTACAATAGTTTGCACCGCTGTCTTGTAGCACCTGCCCTGCTCACTACCTGCATTAGTTTTCATCACTGACTTCTTTTCCTGTAATGCATGCTAAAGATAAGCTTCTTCTTCCTATTTATCTTTTCCCACTTCTTTGAGGGGCCCATGTGTTTGCTCAGCCTCCTCCATACAGCTTGGATGTTGCACCTCCTCCCATTTTCCTTCAGATCTTCTTTCTCTTAATCCATCCACCTCCACTTTGCCCTCCCTCTGTTTCCCTTGCCCTGTGCCTTTATTCCCATCACTTTTTTGCCCACTTATTCCTCATCTCTCCTTACCACTTCTGCGAACTTTCTGGCACTTACTCAGATATATCTTCCACTTTTGTTGTACCTCTTATCTCATTTGTAATTTGGTCCTCTTTTGTAACTGCACACATCCATCTCCACATTTCTCATTTCTTGCCCCATCTAACTTCTGCTCCTGGGCCCTCCTTAATGCCAATGTCACAGCTCCACACATCATTGGTGGGCTTACAATGGCCTTCAAAACCTTTAACCTTTGCCATAATTCTTTGATCACACAACACTCCTGATACCTTCTTCCAATTGTTCCATCCACCCTGCACACTGTGGGTTATCTCTGCATCTAATTCTCCATCTTGGGCTACTACTGATCCCAGATGATTAAACTTCTCCGCCCTTTTCAGTGGCTCTCCCTGAATCCTCATCATCATTAAGCCTCAGTTATTTGGCCTCCTTCCAATTTATCTTCACTCCTCTGTTTTCCAAAGACCTTCTCCATTATTTCGTCCTTTCTGGTGCTGCACAACACTAAAATCCTTAATGATGGACTCAATTAGATTCAGAAAATTCTCTGCCCCCTCCCACTATGCGCATGGTTTCAGCCTGGCCTCCTTATTCTGCAATTCTCCCTACAGATGAAGGTCCAGTTAACTGTGGACTCCTGAATTAGGAGTGATTGTGTCCTTCAGCGGAGCGGCAATCGACCCACCATTCAAAGTCAAGTGTTGGGTGCCCAGAATGCAATGAAACCCTCAATTGCACATCTGCACCAGTGTTGCCAGGTGTGCGGTTTTCTCGTCCAATTGTTCAATTGTCATCCACAGGAAAAAAAAAATGGCTTTTGTGGGTTGCGTTTTTGGGCTACTTTTAAAAAAAAAAAAAAAAAAAAAAAAAAAAGCAGTATTTTGGGATTTTTTCAAATCTAATTTTTATTATGTTTTCATTCATCTGGTACCCGTTTCCCTGCTATTCGCACTTGTATTACATTCTTTACCTTTCTAACCCCCACCCCCCTTGTTGTGTGATAGTATATACCCGTTCTATCACTCTGAAATATCTCAACGGGGAGCCCCCCCAAACTCAGGCTTTGGAATGTACTCTGACCCTGACCCCTGCTTTTTAGTTTGTCATTTTGTCTACCTTGGGTATCAGGCTATTTTATTGGGCAAATTCGCTATTTTTGAGCAGTCACTGGAGTATACATTTTTTAGGAACCCCGCAACCCTGACTTGGGACGGTGGTAAAATACAAACAACAGACAATGAACACAACACCAGAAATTAGGGGATGAGTTATGAGGACAAGGACTGAAGAAGCTGAGCCTTTTCAGTTTAAGCACAAGAAAATTGAGAAGAAATGAAGGAAAATTTTAAAATTATGAAGGAAATTAGTCTTGTCTTAGAGAGTCAAGGCTGGTGGGCTGTCAAGAGGCAGGGTTTGTTAAAGCCCATTGCGGCACTTCTAGTGTGATTTGGGCTATACAAAAATAAATTGCATTGTATTGTATTGTATTGTCCAGTGGATCGAGACGGTGACTTCATTAAGAGCACGGGGCGTAGTTGGAAACTTGTTAAGGGTGAATCTCGAACATCGGGAAGTTTTTCTGTGGGTCTCTAAGGGCCTTCAAAATTCAACTTGATGTTATTTTGGAGGAATGAGCTGGAGAGGACTAGTTAGTTTTGTTGGGCTGAATGGCCTGTTCTCGTTTAAAGCTTTTCTGATGTTAATTAAAATGGAATATCAGGGGCCTCCGAGGGCACATACCACCAGCAGCATGGGAGCAGCCCTAACAAATGGTAGACAAAATAGCAGGAATCGCAAATAACCAAGATGGTGGTGGAAACAGTACTAAATCAGTAATAACAGAAGTACATCTTAAATAATAATTCTTTACATTTGTATAGCGATTTTCTCACAACTCAAAGTGCTTTACATAGTGAGTGCAGAGCCACTTCAACCACCACTAATGTGTAGCGTCCACCTGGATGATGTGATGGATTTTGTGTGCTCATCACACATTTGCTCTTAGCTGCTGAAATGGTAAGAGAGATGGCCATTTATAGACAGGGGATGATTAGGGGGTCCAGAATGACCAGCCCATGGTGGGCAATTTAGCCTGGACATCAGGATTACACCCTAGTCTTTATGAAGGATGCCTAGGGATCCTTTTAATGACCACAGAGAGTCAGGACCTCGATTTTGAGCCTCAGACAAATTTTACAACACAGGGTCCCCATCACTGCACTGGAGCAGTGGGATCCACATTCGGACCACAGAGTAAGCGTAAGCGTACACTACTGGCCTCACCAACATCTCGTCCAGCAACAACCCAAGTTTTTTCTGGTTGGTCTCCCATCCAAGTACAGGCCGGGCCTGAACAGGTTTAGCATCAGGTGGGTGTCCCGTTCTGAACTGCATGGCGGCTAAAAAAAAATAATGGAATATTCAGAATGTAGGGCTGAAGAAACACCCAAAACAAGTGCTCAGCCTCAAAAAACTGATGCCAAAAAAAGCATACGTAAATGAATAACAAACCTGTTCATAACAGACAGACTCCGAGTTTTAAATTAGGCTCAGTAATTGACTTTTATCTCCAGGTCGCTATTTAAAATTCTCATGACGTCCCTGCGCAGACATCACAGCAAATCTCACCAGAATCAAAACATTAAGGCTGTTAACCGACTTGAACAGTGAGAAGCTCTGAGTTGTTAACCTGGGCTACCCAACACTGTGTGCTCAAGACTAATGCTGTTCAAAGTTTAAATCCGTAATCTCGGGCAGTCAGCTGAAGGGTCGAGCTGAGTTATATAGTGGAGATTACACTATGTGGTGTCTGGCACCTCTTGGGAGAAAATCCTTAGCAAAAGCGCAGTGAGCCCTAGCAACTCATCCACAAAATACTCAGATTCTCAAATGGAGGTGTCACGCATTTAAAATGGAATAACAAAAATATTAATATCATCGTCATACTGAAGAATTAATCCAAAACACATATATGGTCCTTTTCCTTGAGAATGAACCTTAAAAGAACATTCACAGCAAATAAAACTCTCAATTCAAAAAAAAAGTATTTTCATCGGTTTTTATCAAAAGTAGAAAACGACATTCCGGGCGATGTTTGTCTTGTCCAACAGGCTTTTTTTCATACAAATTATATAAAAAAATGAGGCGTTTTTGATGAATTTTTATCTCAACATTTGACTGATAATTAAACAGCAGAATCATTAACATCTAAAAATGGCATATAATAAATAAACTAATTAATTGGTGCAAATTAGTTGCTGCTCCCCTGCTCTGCTTTGGCATTTGCAGTAATAATTTAATTAGGAAGTGTTACTTGTGAAATCTAAAATAAACTTTGTTACAGATTTTTGTGGGCTGCCAATAAGCATACATTTAGCAGCCAATTTTAAAAAATAAACTATAGCCATAATAAATCCTGTTTGATTGGATTACACAATTTCTTTTACTTTAGGTGACCTTTTATTCACTCAGTAATTTGTTCCTCACAGCCCTTAGTGGGGGACTTAGGGGTTCAAATCCTAGTCCAGTCACCATCTGGGTGGTCCTCACACTGTCTCCCTGAATCTGTGGGGGTCTGTTTGCCTGCTTAACTTTCGTCATTTAAATGTACACTCCTTTCTTTTCTACTTAGTCGGCTCCTACAAGTTTTAATTAACTCTTTGCGGGCAGATTTTTTTTTTTTTTTCAGAAAAGCTCAAAGTTTGTGAAAATTCTCTTTTCATTATTGAAATTATTCAAAACATACAACTAACAAATGGCTGAGAATGTGTGAATACGCTATACACGCAGTATACACGATAGTTCTGAAGTGTGTGATATGCATATGAACGCATCCAACTGCATGCACTGCTAAAGTGACGCTGCTTGCAGCACGCGCTTAGTCACCGATGCGGTTTCTCAGCAACACTTTCATTGGCACTCAAAACAGGAGTCCTCAATGATTTACAAAAATGTCTTCTGCAGAAGTTTTTCTTTTTTCTTAATCAAACCAACTACTGGCATTTGATGCTGTGCTCTGAAAGGAAAACCAATGACTAACGTTTGCATGAATCAGCTCAGTCCTCAGTCTTTGCTGCCATTTGCTGTATAAAGGTACATGATATACTCTAGGGGACTTCCTTCGATATTTAGCCTCCTACCCCCGGGATTTCCTCCTTTTACCCTTTATTTTGACTTTTGTCAACACCCACCTTCTTCCCCAGATGTCAAAATTTGTCCAAATTAGGGTTTTATGTATCATGTTAACTTTTTTTGACACCCAGCTTTTACCCTTGATGTTGAATTTTATTGACATTCACTTTTTATCTTTTATGACGACCTTTGTCGAAACCCACCATCTACTATTGATATCAATGTTTAGCATCAACTGCCTTGTACCCTGGATGTCAAAACCCACCTAATACCCTCTCAGTCAGCTTTTCTCAACACCCGCCTTCAACTTCATGAGCTTTGAGGACGGGAAAGACAGTATATTAATATAACGTCGTTTTTATTACCCTGGTCATCCAGTGTTGACACCTGCCTCCTACCCTTGATCTTGTCTTTTGTAAACATACACCCTCAACCCTTGATATCAACATCTGCCTTCTACCCTTCATGTTGATTTTTGTCAACGCCTGCTATATAATCTTGATATCGATTTTTTATTGACACCCTAATTCAACTCTTGATGTTAACTTTTGTCAACACTGTCTTCTACTTCAAGTGCTTGGAGCATGGCAGAGATGCTATACAAATAAATTATTATTACTACCCTGGTTGTCAAGTCCTGTTGACACCTGCCTTCTACCCAGTTATGTCACCACCATCTTCTACCCTTGTTGTTGACTTTTGTCAGCACCCGCAACATAATCTGAGTATCGATTTTTTATTGATACCCACCTTCTACTCCGGTTGTTGAATTCTTTGAACAACCGCCTGTGATGTCAACACCAGACTGCTACCCTGGATTGTCAATTGGCTACATAAATCTGCTGAGAAAGCTCAGGAGCTGGAGCTCATTTGTTTAAAAATTAGGTCTGTGAGAATCATTGATTTTGCTGGAGTTACTCGCTTTTGTTACTTTCTTGCTCAAATTTAAGGATTTGGAATTCTAGAGTGTGTTATTGGACTTATGTGCTAATGATTGCTTTCTTTAGGCAAATCCTTTTGTCTCTTTTTGCTTATCAGAATATTTTTCTGTGTTCTTCTAAATCTTCCATTTATAAAGATTCCTTGTTTGCACTTTTAATTAAAAGCCAAGGGTTTAAGGTCATCCCTCCTCATTTGGGGCCTTTGTTATAGTTTTGAACATTCGGAGAAGTTTCGTCAACCTCCTCTTTTTGGGAGCTACTCTGGCTGAAGCCAGCAGCTAGTATTTTGCCTTCGTGGAAGACTCCATCTCATGATGAACATTGTGGTTATGGATTGGTCTTCTTGATCTGCAGTACATTTATGAAATGGGGCTTGTGCATGAAGCTCCTGTGGTCAGGTAACGCTACGAAAAGACACTCTCTAAAAGTGAGTGAATCGACAGAGAGCCGGTGACGGACTGATTTTAGGAGCACATCACAGCTCCCTCTCCACCTGCTTCCTGTCCTTGGCAGACAGATTGCCATAGTAGACAGTGATGGAGATGGCACTAAAGTGCTATTGAGTGAATCCACTTCATGTAATTCTGGGGTCATGGGGAGCAAAAATCTATTCAGACAGCACTGGGCACAAAGAAGCAACCAATCCTGGGTGGGATGCCAGATCTGTGCAAGGTTACACAGTGGCCAATCAGTGTCATCCAGGCATGTTGAGGATGAGATACAAAGAGAACATGGGAACTCCACAAGGACAGCAGCTAAGCCAGGATTTGAATCCAGGCCTAGAGCTGTAAGCACCGGCCTAATGAAAATACTGACATCAAGAAAAAAAAGCAAAACATGAAAGAAAGGGAAAGGAACCGAAGAACTGAAAGCAACAAACACCTCAGGTTTGAAACTGAGCAAATCCAAGGCAAAAAAATAAATAAATAAAAAATGGAATTTCTTATGAGCCAAGTGAAAATGAAAAAACTGGCTGACCCAAAGAAATCTTTTAAAGTGAATAAATATGTGCTGAAAGAACAAACGGAGGTCAGGCAAAGACGAGCAACAGACGTTTGCAGAAAATTGAAATATTTACAACTGCCGTATCTTGTGGAGAAGGAGCGAGATAAAATCTTTTCATGTGCTGAAAGCTGTCACCACCCTGTCCTAATGGCCTCTACTCTGAGTTCTCTCATTGTTGATTGCAAATGTGCTTCAAAGGGAAATTGTAAAAATTAGAAAAGGATTCTTCATGAAATTAGTGCAAGTGGTTTGGAACGGGAATGACGTCACTGTACCGGCCAGGCTTAACCCTCTCAGCGACAGGCTGCTGAAAGTTCAAAGGAATTGAAAAACATCCTCCCAAGTCCGCTGTTTGAACTTCTGTTAGCATTGTGTGTGACTACCCCAGGGCCTGGAAATAACTGATGGGGAACGTCACTCAAGAAATGCCTGGAGGAAGACAGACAGATGTGAAAGGCACAATATCATAGATTGATAGATAAAGATAGAGATAGATAGAGTAGTTGGCAGGATTAGATGACAGACAGACAGTCAAGTAGACAGACAGACTCTCCATAAGACCCACTTTCTGTGGACTCTTCAATGTAATTTACTGAAACACCACGGATATAGCCATTGATGTGCTTTGTGTTCAAGTTAATTTTGTTTGTTATGTTCATGTGTAACCAGAATGGTTTATTTAGGTAAAAAAAAAAATCATTTTCAAGTGTTTCATTTGTACCTTTTTGTTTGTATTTGTACCTGTGATGTCGTGTTGCTTGAAGGACTCACTATAGACTTGATACTGGTTTGGGCAGTGCTTCTTCAGCCATTTGCAGACATCCTGCTGGGTCCACAGAGCAACAGGCTTTGTCAGCTTCACATGTCCAGGCTGGAAAGTTTAAAAGAGAAATGGATTTGAATTAAAATGATGGTAGTCAAAAGGGATCACAGAGAGTGAGAAAGAAAGATGAGAAGGAAAGCAGGAGAAGGATCAAAAAAAAAAAAAGAGAGAAACAGAGAGCAAAAGAGAAAAATAGAGATACAGAGAAATGAAGTGAAGGGCACAATAACACAGACAGACAGATATTAAAGGTGCTATATAATAGATGGACATGAAACTATATTTGATGGGTTCTATATAACTAGATAGATGTGAAACATACTATATAAAGATGGGCAGTTATTACAAGTGCCATATGATTAGTCAATAGATAGACAGTGTGACAGATAGGAGGCGCTATTGCTCCCTTAAACCCTCCGATCAAACGTCAGACACCAAGTAAAAGTCCAAATATTGACTTTATTAATTAACAACTGTGCACCAAGCACCCTCCTCTCCACAATACTCTACAATAATCCTCCACACTCCCAGACGCGTTGCCACCCTTCCACCCAGCTCAGGGAGCTGCCACAGTCCTTTTATAGTCCGTGACCCGGAAGTGCTTCTGAACCCTCAGTCCATGTGACTTCTTAGCAGTTTGGGGTCAGATCAAAACTCTTTTTCTTCACCCCAGAAGCACATCATTCCCCTTGTCCATGTGACTCGGACATACTTCTGGGGCGTAGTGCAAATATTTTTTTTTGCTCCTCCCTGCAGCTCCATCTAGCGGCCCCTGGGGTATCCAGCACGGCTGTGGATGAAAACTCCATTGTCCAGGATTCCCTGCTGGTCTTCGGGGCACCTCCATGCTGCAGGGAGGCCTGGGGGTATTGGCCGAGATGACAAGACGGCCATAGACCACAACAGATATAAATGGCACTATATAAAATACATAAAATAGATTTGAAGAGTGCTATATGATAGATATGAAAGACTTCATGTGTGAGACGTAAGGGCACTATATAAAATAGATATATAGATATGAAAGGTTCTCTATAACTGACAGATGTGAAGCACACTTTATAAAATAGATAGACAGTTAGATACATGTGAAAGGCACTATATGATAGAGAGACAGATAGATAGTCTGTCTGATGTTATTAAACCTGCAATGATGCCTCCCTGCTACTCTAGTGAGATAGGCTAGTGGCTAAAGCCATTTTAAGACAATATGCGTCACATGACAAATTGTGTTATTTGTTCAGGGTTTTCCTCTAGTGCTGTATTTAGTATTTTACTCCAGTATATTGTCTTTTATTCTATCTAATGCTTTGTAAATCCTGTATCTCTTCTTAGTGTTATTTGTATCCAATGTTTGATATACCCGGCTTGTTCTTTTGGGAAGTCTGTGAAGCACTTTGAGCATGGGAAAGGCACTATATAAAACATATTACATATCATGGAAAAGATTGGCTGATGTGACTCACGACATACAATGGCACTCAGGGGGAAAAGTCATGTGTAGAGTGAAAACCCACACAGACAGGGTAATCGTGTAAAGCTCATGCCAAGTGGACTGAGAATATTGGCTGGCACTTCCCTATGGTTATTAATGCCAATTACCAGGCTCTCGATCAGAAACACTGAGAATGTTACAATAATTTATTTTATTTTATTTTATTTTTTTTTAATTTTGGCCTCCTGCCTTGCTTCTGTAAATCAAGCTGATAAACAGTCTACTTATTCTCACCAGTGATATGAAACCCAGTTGGCCTGCCGGCAGGTTATCTGATCAGAGGCCATCAGGTTGCTCTAAACCTCTTGCAATCGTATGGGCTTCATTTGCCTAACATCACTCATGGATGTGCGTATCTGTCAGAGACACTTTTAGAAAATATGAATTCCTGCAGAGGGTGCATATGGTCTCTTTAAACTGCGTGTATTACCTCCACATAGTAATAAAGGCAAAGACGTCCAGAGCAGCATGTGGGGAATGAATAATGCATACTAAGTAGCATCATTTGCATTATACTGTATATGTAAGTACACTCTGTGTAAGGAGCTGACCAATTAGTGAATCTGGTCTGTGCTGCTAAATTTGCAAAGCTTTACAGTGTGTGGTGAACTTACAGGTGGGACAAGGTTACCTGGAATGCGTACCCAGAGAGACGAGATAACACGGTGGATCGTTTAGCGAGGGACGGCAAAGTGCTTCTCAAACATCATCTCCTGATTGAAAGATGAACTTGAAATAGACTCACTTCAATAAACTGGGAAGGAAAGTAAACCTGCTTTACAGTATCTGCCAGCTGTTTACATCGATACAAACACACAGATAGAGGCACTAGAAAATAAATGATAATATTTCGAGTGAAATTCAAATTGGCATGTACTAATCAACATGCAACACGTCACCATGATATACTGAGTAGATTTGTTATAGATAGACAGGATAGATAGAAAGGAAAGGCACTATATAAAAGATGTAACATTAAGTCGAGACCACTTTAGTTAGTAATGGGACTCCAGGAATTGATGAATAAAGTAATTACAATTTTATTTAGTCAGTTGTAATGGAGGACTCTATTTGAGAAACTGTTAAGAAGTTTTCCACAAAACACAGTGAAAAGGGTGTGGGCCTCAAAACATTCAAAACAAGACCTCTGGCAGTCTAGTCCCATACTCAAAAGGCAGGCTTTGGCCTGCAAAGGCCCAAAATAGGGCTAGAGCTTTCAAAGTGTAGAATCCTTAAAGCATACTCAAAAATGAGGAGAGAATAACCATAAACCTCAGGTCTTTGTATTTCAAAAAATGTATTTAAAATGGGAGAAAAACAGGGAAATACAAGCAAAAAAATAATCAAAAAGGTTTTGCCTACAAAGGTAAACTGAAATAAAAAAAAAAAAAAAAAAAAAAAAAAATCCAGTCCATCATCCAAAAAACAAGCAAAAAACACCAGAAAAACCAACGATACTCAGTGCTGTTCTGGAAGGGCTGACCGTCTGCCATGAATAAACAGGCAGCTGGTCATCATGGTGGGCCTGCCCCTGAAGCTCTGTCTTAAGGAGACAGGACACATAATTGAACACAAGTACATTAACATGGAAATAGACATAAGTAATAAATGAAGTAATATTCAAAACATCACACTAAGAGGAGAAACAAAATATAAAAAATATATTTAATAAACAGGGCAGCACAGTGGCAACAGTGGTAGGGCTGCTGCCTTGCAGTAAGGAGACCTGGGTTCACTTCCCGGGTCCTCCCTGTGTGGAGTTTGCATGCTCTCCCCGTGTCTGCGTGGGTTTCCTCCCACAGTCCAAAGACATGCAGATTAGGTGCATTGGCGATCTTAAATTGTCCCTAGTGTGTGCTTGGTGTGTGTGTGTGTGTGTGTGTGTGTGTGTGTGTGCCCTGCAGGGGGCTGGCGCCCTACCCGGGGTTTGTTTCCTGTCTTGCGCCCTGTGTTGGCTGGGATTGGCTCCAGCAGACCCCCGTGACCCTGTGTTAGGATATAGTGGGTTGGATAATGACGGACTGACTATTTAATAAACACCAAAAATATTAAAGACCAGTAATGGCGCACTGCACGAATACACTTGACTTAACCATAACTGTTGACCCTTGAACTCTTCGCTTTTAATATAAAGCTGTAGTGCAGAGTTTCGGCGTAGTGCATGTGTACCAAATTTCATGCTACGGGTTATTTGATTTTTGACCTTTACCTTCCTGGGTTGACCTTTGAACTTGGAGGTCAATCATCACCCTGAAAGCGGACAGTAGAGGTCACGTAGTATGTGTGTACCAAATTTCAGGTCAATCGGTCAAACAATTTGTGAGCTACCGGTGATTTAAAATCCTGGACAGACAAACGGACAGCCACAGTAGTGAATTATAGAAGAAGAAAACCATACCTGAGCCTGGGACAAAAGGCTGGCAAGACCATGATGTTACCACACAGCCATTGGCTCAGAGAGGTCATTTTGCTTTAGTTTATTTGAAATTACGTTTTTGTCTCGTGCTAATAAAGGTGCCATTTTTGTTTATAGGTCTTTGGCCACCCTGGTATTCCTTCTGCCACAAGTGCCCCCCTCAGGCTAAATTTGCTATTTTTACCCAAATTTTTTAAACGCAAAACACTCCAGTACCAAAGATCAGTTCACTCCCTGGAACCTAATCCCATGCCAATCTCCCTTTTTACCCACAAAGCCAACATGGCCTTTTTTCATGCCCTCTATGAAGGGCAGAGCCTTGTTGCTGCAACCCACCCCGACTTAATTCACCCCGCGATGAGTCGCTATGAGTGTCAAGAGGTGAAGCACAAAATCAAATCAATGAAACGACAAATCAGTGGATATGAAACCCCCCCCCCCCCCACCACACTCAAATCACTCAAATAATTAAATCACAGCCGCCCTCAGATGGTCTACAGCTCGTTGATGGCCTCTGCCCAGCCCCACAACGGCAAACACCACCTCACACGGCCCAATGTCACTTAGGTTGACCTCCAAGGACACAAACCTCAGCATGCGGAGCGCATCTTCATGACTGAGACCCTGAGCATTCAATTTAGTTGAGCTTATTTATGGATGTGCTGCATGTTGAGAGAGAGAGAGCAGGTCATCCCTATAGCCATTGTGCTGGCCGTCCAGTGTTAGTGTCACCTCAGCTGACCACAGGGCCCCAGTCATATGCACCTGTTCAAAGCTACTCATTGTTAGCTAATGATTAGTTTAATGGGGCAAAATAAGCCTCACCTCATCTCATTAAGTAATGCTCACTTTTTAAACACATTAGAAAATGCCAGCATGGCACAACATTTGGGCACCTTCCAGGTTTGAGTTAACGGTTTTGAAAGTTGATGCATTTTGAATCTTTATTTACTTCGTTCAGAGGGACATTTTTCTTCATTAAATATTTTGTCACGGTGGTGTGTGTGACATGTGATGGGGCTTTGCTCAGGACACTCACTGCTTGTTGTATGAATGGCACATTTACAAGTGTATGCTGTGGGCATGGAGATGCAACTCGACTGCCCCTGCTCACTACTGAGGGTACACAGGAGCAGCCATCTGACACCTAAAAGAGGAAGAGGATGAATATAAAGAATCAACCTGAAGTGACATCTCTCAGCTACAGTTGTGTGAAAAAGTAAGTACACCCCATGAGATGTTTTTTCCTTTAACATCTGTGGAAATATCGAGATTTGCTCTCCACGTCCGTATCTACAGATAAAGGTGAGGTACTGTAATATAAAAAACAGCAAGCCACATTTACATTTTGTACTCCATACTATAATTTAAATCAACAGAAATGCAAATGTGTAAAACTAAGTGCGCCCCAGTCCACTGATCACTACTTCAAATACCACAAGTTGGAACAGAACATCACGAGGGGGGATTTCGTCTGTAATTGTCCTCATATTTAAGCCTCTGTCATTTAACTTGGTTTAGGCAGGCAGTGTGGTGGCGCAGTGTTTAAGGCTTTGGTCTTCAAACCATGAGGTTGTCGGTTTAGATCCCACCAGTGACACCGTGTCACCCTGAGCAGCGTCAGCCAAATAAATAAATGTAAATGTTTGGTTTTGTCATTCTTGATGTGTGTGTTGTCGTCATGCAGAGATAGAAAGAGTTCTCTGAGGCCTCCACTATTCCACTGTCCAGAAAGTTGTCTATAAGTGGAGAAGATTTGAAACTTTTGACTGTGCTTTCTCCAGTCCTGTTCGGCCTACAGTCATGGCCGAAATTATCGGCACCCCTGGAATTTTCCCAGAAAATGCACTATTTCTTCAGGAAAATTGTAGCAACTACAAATGTTTTGGTATATACGTGTTTATTTCCTTTATGTGCATTGGAACAACACAAAAACACAAGGAAAAAAAGCCAAATCTGACATCATTTCACACAGAACTCAAAAAATGGGCCAGACAAAATTATTGGCACCTTTTCAAAATTGTGGGTAAATCGTTGTAATTCAAGCATATGATGCTCATTTGATCTCACCTGTGGCAAGAAACAGACGCTGGCAATATAGTGATCACATTTGAAGCCAGTTAAAATGGAGAAAAGTTGACTCAACCTTTCTGTTGTGTGTCTGAGTGTGCCAAACTAAGCATGGAGAACAGAAAGAAGAGCAGAGAATTGTCTGAGGACTTGAGAACAAAAATTGTGGAGAAATATCAACAATCTCAAGGCTACAAATCCATCTCCAGAGATCTTCATGTTCCTTTGTCCACTGTGCGAAACATAATCAAGAATTTCACTACACATGGCACTGTACCTAATTTCCCTGGACATGGACGGAAGAGAAAAATTGATAAAAGACTGCAACGAAGGATAGTCCGAATGGTGGATAAACAGCCCCAATCAACTTCAAAACATATTCAAGCTGTTCTGCAGACTCAGGGTGTAAACAGTGTCAGCTCGAACTATCAGTCGACATCTAAACAAAATGAAACGCTATGGCAGGAGAGCCAGGAGGAGCCCACTGCTGACACAGAAACATAAAAAAGCCAGACTAGATTTTGCCAAAAAATACCTGAGGCGGCCAAAATCCTTTTGGGCGAATGTCTTGTGGACAGATGAGACCAAGGTAGAGCTTTTTGGTAAAGCTCATCATTCTACTGTTTACAGAAAACAGAATGAGGCCTATGAAGAAAAGAACAACACAGTACCTACAGTCAAACATGGTGGAGGTTCTAAGATGTTTTGGGGATGTTTTGCTGCCTCTGGCACTGGATGCCTTGACTGTGTGCAAGGCATCATGAAATCTGAAGACTACCAAAAGATATTGGAGCACAATGTAGGGTCCAGTGTCAGAAAGCTGGGTCTGCATCAGAGGTCATGGGTGTTCCAACAGGACAGAGACCCCAAACATACCTCTAAAAGCACCCAGAAATGGTTTAAGACAAAGCGCTGGAGAGTTCTGAAGTGGCCAGAAATGAGTCGGATCTAAATCCGATTGAACACTTATGGAGAGATCTCAAAATTGCTGTTGGGAGAAGGCGCCCTTCAAATCTGAGAGACCTTGAGCAGTTTGCAAAAGAAGAGTGGTCGGAAATTCCAGTTGAGAGGTGTAACAAGCTTGCTGATGGTTATAGGAAGCGCTTGATTTCAGTTATTTTTTCCAAAGGACATGCAACCAAATATTAAGTTGAGTGTGCCAATAATTTTGTCCAGCCCGGTTTTTGAGCTTTGTGTGAAATGTCAGATTTGGCTTTTTTTCTTTGTTTTTTTGTGTTGTTCCAATGCACATAAAGGAAATAAACATGTGTATACCAAAACATTTGTAATTGCAACAATTTTCTGGGAGAAATGGTGCATTTTCTGGGAAAATTCCAGGGGTGCCGATAATTTCGGCCATGACTGTATATACATTGGACTTCCAATACAACTCGGAGTCCTGCCACGTGCAAACATTCACTGACGACCCTGCTATCGTGGGCTGTATCAGGAGTGGGCAGGAGGAGGACTATAGGAACCTAATCAAGGACTTTGTTAAATGGTGCGACTCAAACTACCTACACCTGAACACCAGCAAAACCAAGGAGCTGGTGGTGGATTTTAGGAGGCCCAGGCCCCTCATGGACCCCGTGATCATCAGAGGTGACTGTGCAGAGGGTACAGACCTATAAATACCTAGGAGTGCAGCTGGATGATAAATTGGACTGGACTGCCAATACTGATGCTATGTACAAGGGAGGACAGAGCCGACTATACTTCCTTAGAAGGTTGGCGTCCTTCAACATCTGCAATAAGATGCTGCAGATGTTCCATCAGACGGTTGTGGCGAGCGCCCTCTTCTACGCGGTGGTGTGCTGGGGAGGCAGCATAAAGAAGAGGGACGCCTCATGCCTGGACAAACTGGTGAGGAAGGCAGGCTCTATTGTAGGCACGGAGCTGGACAGTTTGACATCCGTGGTAGAGCAACGGGCGCTGAGCAGACTCCTGTCAATCATGGAGAATCCACTGCATCGACTGAACAGGATCTCCTCCAAGCAGAGGAGCAGCTTCAGCGACAGACTGCTGTCACCGTCCTGCTTCACTGACAGACTGAGGAGACCCCACACTATGCGACTCTTCAATTCCACCCGGGGGGGGACGCTATTATACAAAGTTATTGACTCTTGTACCTGCCTCGCACTCTCCACCTAGCATTTTTTAACTTGCACTGCATTTTTATTTAATTAATATTGTTTTTATCAGTATGCTGCTGCTGGAGTATGGGGATTAATAAAGTATCTATCTATCTATCTAAACAATAGCCAACCTGCCCATCACAGGCCTCCCCAGCAAGCTGTCTGAGAGCAGAACACAAGATGCTGAAAGAAGTCTTTGTGATCCCCAGAATTTCATCACGGGACCTACGGGTTGGAGAAGACCTTTTAATAACCCCTTAGCATTTTGGACTCTTAGGCTCACAAGGTTTGGCCTAATTGTGTTGTGTAAGCAACCACAGTTTAAAGAGATGCAGCTGTGTCCAAGTCATCTTTAAAAGGAGGGCATAAGATTACATTGACCGATGTGATAGCTGGGGTGCAGGGAGTTGGCACAGCTTTGGGTACAAGGTAGGAACTATCAGTGGACGGGGTGAAAGCCCATAACGTGGTAAAAAAGTAGACAAGGCAAACAAAAGTTAAAAGCCCATTGTGTTCCTAGAACTTCCTTCATTTCACTTTTAGCATCTCAGCGAGCCAGCAAGTTTAAAGGTATGACAATGCAAGAGTGCCCTCTAGTGCCACACTGTGGTATACCAGCCCTGGTTTGTGCTCACAAGACAAATCAGGTACCCAAGAAGCAAGGCCAGAAGAAGACAAATGAGGGGCGCTGGCTCACATCAACCCTTCCTTGGAAATTTTTCAACAGTTATAGGGGCCGGATTTTGTTTAGCAGTCACAGTATTGTCATGTGTACGCAGTCGGTGAAATTCATAGTTGCAGCACGGCAACACTCTTTGGAGCCATGAGGAACAAGAATGGATTAAAATATAGAACTCCATTTCAGATGAGCACAAGTATACAAAAATAAAAACCGAAGATGGGATTTCATTAACATTATAAAAGACAAGGGTTGTTCGTTTTTTTATGATTTTACAGACTTTACAAAACTGAAACAATGAAACAAGAAACACTGCGTTTGTAATCTAAGGGCCAGCTCACAAACTGCAACCTAACCTCACAGATTCTGAATGACAGACTGCTCAGCGACGTTGCAGTATGTAAGCCTGGCGGACAAATGGAAATACACAATGGCAGCGTGTGAAATGCATGGCCCTCGTAACCAGGAGTCAGGAGCAATGGCCCTTTGTCAGCAATGCACTTCAGAAGAAGTCATCCACCTGAAGCTGAGCGTGTTAAGGCCCGGCCAGCACTTGGATTTAAGTAGATATACGTTGTATATGAAAGACATTACATAATTGATAGATGTCAAAAGCACTACAGAATACACAGACAGACATGAAAAGCACTATATAGTGAATATCTCGTATGAAATACATTAAATGACAGATAAATATGAAAGGCACTATATACTGTAACAGATATGAAAAGCACTCTATTGTACAGGGTGGTCCAGATCTAATTATGCAGATCCAGATTGTCTGGATGACTTTGATTTATGCGGGGACGATTCCAGTTCGGCTTAAAGACGATTCTTCGTGTCGTCAGTTCGCACATTTCTCGATGGTCCAGGATTTTTTGGGCGATTTTCTATGTAATGAACTTAATAAGTTATAGCGTAATGAAAATTGTATAATTAGATCTGGACCACCCTATACATATATATGATAGATAAAATGCACTATATAACTGATAGATATGAAAGGCACTATCAGATAAATAGATAAATACTTTAAATCTTTAGTACCAATGCAACACTACTTGACACACATGAAAAACTCCACACTTAATATTCCGTATTAAAAAGACATGCGAAAGACAGGAATTTCTGGAGTGATTTGTGTGGGTCCGTCCTTCCCGATTTACTCAAATCAAGTTTTCTATGTAACGAGTGTCTGTCATCAGTTGAGATGATTTCCAGTTTTTTTTTTTTTTAAAACAGTGAATGCTGTGGCTGATCAGTGTGAATGCAATCGGAAAGGTCTGTCCAGTGTCCGCTGATTTGGATCACATTTTTGGTGTGGCATGTTCTGAAACAGACACCAACGCACAGCCCAACACCACAATTGGAGCACAGGAGCACATTTCTTGGCACAATTGTATATTTTCAGCTGCTTGAGCAGGAGAGGGTAGGCAGTCAGTGCCTGATCTGCTTGATGGACACGCTCCTTGTGTTACTGTGGGCTACCACAGCACAGTGTTTAGCGACTTTCATTTTGCCTTTTCTTGCTACTTGCACTATGGTAAGGCTTCATGGGACTGAATTTAGTACGCATATCATGGTGGTACAGCCGTTTGCATCAGTTTCAATGTCTGTCTAAATATCTGATGGCCAATTGAAATTGTCATCGCTTTCACTTGATTCGAACAATGGTTCCGTTTCAGTTTGTTCTAAAAGTGGCTTTATGTTTGCCATTCCGTTTTTTGGTTGAAAGCTCCGTACTGCTCATAAATTGTTGATGAGTTACCTTGGAGGGGCAATGCACCTATAAATATTCATGACTTTTTTGCGGTTATGTTTGAATGTTGTCATTCGCCAGATGGCAGCAGAATACTGTTCCAAGCGTTATTTGGGCTTAACGCTGTAAAGCAGATCATTACACTCACCCTGAGTCTGACTCGGGCTTAACCGTACTAACATAGAATTCTAAGCCTGAGTCACAATCGGGGTTAACGCCAAGGAGGTCAATTGTAACAATCAAAAAGTTGGAGACTTCTGTAATAAATTGTAGGATGGGCTGTAAAACATGGCAACCATGAGAAAGGCAAACAGAACGGACACTGCTACCTGTGTAACATAATGGAACAATAAATATTTGGGCCAACACAACTCCACAGGAGATCATCCACCTCTTAGGCGGAGGGTCACAAAAATAAACACCCACCCATCCATCCCTCCATATCCATAACGACTCATCATGCTGAGGGATTGGGTGTGTATCCAAAACACAAAAATACAACACTGGCAAATCAGCTGAAAGCAATGAAGTCTTATTTAAAAATAAAACACATACAAAACTGTGACCGGAAATAATTAAAGGTCAGGCACTCTTAGGGAAAGATGGATGGAACATTCACTTCGCACAAGGCACTGGAACCTAAAAGGACAGCAAAGATTGTTAACATTTTTAGAACAACAAATGGAAAAGATTGGCACAGGATACGTCTGCAGCCACTAAGCTGCCTTCAGACTGCCTAACAAATTTTAATCACAGCCACTTCGATCCCAAGCCAGGAGAGGCTGCTGCTGGCAAAAACCACTGATCTCTAGAGGACGCCATCTTGCTTGGCCGTGCTCTGCGTGACCTTGCAAGCTGCCTGTCAAGTAGAAACTGCTGTGATACAATATGGCCAACAAACCAGACTGCGTCCACAGCACAAATAATCAGCAGGGGGGGGCTCTGCAGATAGGCAGACAAAAACGAAATCCAGCAACTGCCAGGGCGTGCTGCAGTTTGCAAAGAAGGCCTGCCATTAAGGAGGACCTGTTGGACTGAAGCATTTGATTGTGCACATTACATTACATTGGATAGGCTATTTAAATATACCTAAGGCTATCTAAATAAATATATACATATCGTGGCAGGCGGCCGTGATGCCTACATAGTAGAAGGACCAGGGCAGAGATCATGCACAGGGCACAATCAGCACTAGATGGCAGCCCCCCTAGGCAACAGCAGTGCCTCAGATTCCCACAGGGCTTCATGGGAGTTCGACACAGTCCTGTTGGGTTCTGCCAGCAAGGGGTGCTGCACGGACTGCAGAGTCCCACTTTGTTGGGTTTCCACCTCCCCAGAAGTGCTTCCGGACCACACCAACGGGCAACTGGAAGTACTCCCGGCTGCCACTGCTCTGGCAGCCAGAGTCGGGAGGACGAGAGACGAAGTTTGCTGGAACAGAAGTGGAGGTGGAAGGTCAGAGACAGACAAACAGAAAGGAGAAGAAAGAAGAAAAGACATTGTTGTGTGCTGGTTTGTTATTGTGCTGTGGGAAACTGTTGAAAAGTGTTTCCCATTAAATAAAGCCAGTGTTGTGGTAGTGAACTTGGGTCGGGTTTGTGGAGCTGGAGAGCCCCCCGTAGGCCACAATATATATTTATATAAATATATATATATATATTTATATATATATATATATATATATATATATATAGTGAAAGGCACTATATAGCACCTGACCTGACACAGATTGGACACGGGAGGCACGTGTAAAATAAAAGGACTTTTATTTCTCTTCAGCTGGAGGGCACGTCTTCCCCGTAATCCCCCTAGCCACAACACAGTCCCAAGCACCAGTAACCACCAGTACAGCACAATCATTTTTCTCTTCCTTGGCACCACCACTCCTCCCTAGCAACCTTGTCCTCCTCCACCCGACGCTGGCCGGTGAGTGGTGGTTGCTGGCTCCCTTTTATAGGTCACCTGGAAGTGCTCCAGGTGTTTGGTAACCAAGATCCGGCGGCACTTCCAGGTGTGATGAATCTGTTGCCCACACGGGCTCAGGAGTCCCAAACACAGCACCCCCTGGTGGTACCTGTGGGACCCAACAGGGCTGCCCCCAACTACAATTCCCAGGGAGCCCTGTGGGAAACCGAGGCACTACACCAGCCCAGGGGGGTGACCATCTAGCGTCCAGTGGGAGGTATTGCACTGTCCAGGGCTGCTCCCTCTGAATACAGTGTGCAGGGGCATCCCGGCTGGGCATGGACGCCAGGCGCCTGTCACAATATATATAAAAATATATATATATATTTTTTATACATATACATACATATATATACATACATATACACATATACATATATACACATATACATATATACACACACACACACACACACACAACGAACAGAATACCTTTTATTGTCACTATACACGTACAATGAGATTAAAAGCAGCTCCTTCAGTGCAGACATATATGTAGAAGACAAGTAAATAAACAAATAAATGGTGCAAAAAGTTGCAAAGAAGTTCTGTGACACTATATACATATGAAAAGAATAACTACTATTGCACTATTGGGTTATTGCACAATAGTGATGATCATGTGCAGTGAGTAGTGGATGTTGGACCCTGAGAGTAATGATATTATACAGTATACAGATATTATTATTAGTACCATTGGATTGTATTAGATATTTAACAGTTGATGGATAGAAGGAAGTCCAGGGTTTGGGGGATTCAAGTGTGTAGTCAGTGCATGTGTGAGTTTACAGTAGAATGGTTTTGGCTTTTGGGAAAAAACTGTTCTTGAGTCTGTTTGTCCTTGTTGTGATGCACCAGTAGCGCCTCCCTGAAGATGCATCTTTTAATGTTAATATATCTACAGCGTATCTTTTATTTCTTTATGATTTTCTCCCTTTATCAATATCTCTGTTTTATTATTTCCCTATTTATCTATAAGATAGTTTCATTCCTTATTCATCTACCCATTATATACTCAGTCAGTCAGTCATTTTCCCACCATTTATATCTGTCCATCTGTTTCACATCCATTTATCTATCAGTCTGTTCTGTGCCTTTTGCATCTCTCCCTCTGTTATATAGTGCCTTTCACAGGTATACTCCTATCAATTTGCAGTATATTTTGATATTGGGTCTTTCATGATGCTTATATCCCTTTATTTATCAATATCTCTATCTTTTCATTTCCTTATCTAAGCAGATCACTTAAATTTCAACCCCTCTTAGGTGGGTAACCCAGCTAGTCCTCATTTAACCAATGACGCCATGAAATGGGACTTTGAAGTCTAATCATAAAGACGACGACTGTGGTGTTATGTTCGGGTTCCACAGGACAAAAAGCTTATAAAAGGGCGGCCAAAACAACGGCCCACAAAAGGAGGTGCGCACCGCATGTTTTTTTCCTTAGAAGTAGGCTGAGGATCAAATGAGTAGGGAGGGCACACGTCCTACTAGGATAAAGATGACTGATATGGGGTCCTTCCAGCTAGATTTCAGGATACACAATAGCCAGGCTGATTACACTTAATCTTGGATAATAAAAACAGAAGGCTTCAAATAGCCAAGCTGCTCATAATCCTCTGCTTTTAAAAAGTGCGGCCAAATTAACAGCGAGCTGTTTGAAAAGCGGCCCATTTTACACCAGCGTCCTTCACAGAGCATTTTTTTGGCTGCACAATGGCTAATGTTAAGTATGGGTTGTGCATTTTTTAAAATCCTGCTATTTGCGTTTGATGGTTTGAGCTAGGGTTTCAAAGGGCGAACTTCATGATCATCGGGCTGGCATCAGGAAGTGGTTGCCACAAGAAAAAAAAAAACAGCAGTGAAGTTCAGGGACTGGGGTGGCACACCGGAACGGACCACAGCTGACCAATTACTGCAAGAGAGAAGGCTAAACCTCTGCTACAAAATATGGCCAAATGTTTGTAGACACTTGACCATCACACCTATGTCAGCTTGATGGATGTCTAACACCAAAACCAATGGGCATTAATATGGAGTCAAGTAACAGCCATCACTCTTTTTCACCACAGGATTATGGAGTACATTCTGTGCCCTCTCTGCCAAAAGAGCATTTGTGAAGTCGGGAACTAATGCTGGACGAGAAAACCGGGCTCACAATAGGTGCTCCAACCCTTTTGGAAACCTCTGGGATGAATTGAAGTCAAGGCTTTGTGCAGTCCACTCGAGTTCCTCCATGTCTTTATGGACCTTGATCTGTGAACTGGGGTACAGCCACAATTATCTCAGATGTCTTGGTATGCTGGAGTATTTACAATACCCTTCAATGTAAACCAAGGAACCAAACCCAAGCCCTGCTATTATCCCTCCTCCACCAAACTTTAAAGGAAGCACAATGCGCCAACCCAGATTGGTCCATCAGACCTGCCAGACAGCGAAGCGTGATTCATCACTCCATATGATAAATAGTCTAATGGCAGTGTGCTTTGCACCACTCCAGCCGATGTATACTGATCTTAGGCTTGGCCATGGAAACCCATTTCAAGAAAGGCCCCAAAAAGGCAATCCTAGGTAGCCATGTCCCAAAACACAATCCAAGAGGATAACCCAACCAACAGAGCAGAAACACCATCAAAGGCCAGGAAATCTAAATCAGAAGAACGGTACTTACGCTAAGATGGCACCAAACTTAAACAAGCCGCTACTGAACGCTTTCCTCTCAGCTGCTTATAAAGGCAGAGGGAGGAGCCAGCAGCACTGATGCCAGGGTGTCCCCGCCTCCTGGGGGTCCCAACAACACATAAAATGGAAATAAATCCAGGTCGGCACAGAATTAATTCTCTTATTGTCTCCAATTTTCATTTTATTTCTTGGCCTCTGGTTACATAAAGTTATTATGGTTTTTCGACTCCTCCACTACTTTCTTTAAATGAAAATTGTGGTTTCGGGTCTTGGACTTGTTTATTACAGTATTATATTCCCAATATCAGTTGTGTTACATCCAGAGTTTTTTCTCTGGCTTGCACAAATTTTTTGCTTTTGTAATTCTTGATATTTTTCATATAGTATTTTTATGTATTTTCAGCTATGGGAGTTTATTATATAATATTTATGTAGCATCTCATTAAATGTTCATTCATTCCTTGTACTTAATAGGTAGAGCCCCCAGGAGGCGAAGCCACCCTTAAATCATTGCTGCTGGCTCCTCCCCCTGCTATCTATCTTTCCTTGTTGTGGATCCTGCTTGTTCTTATAGCTTAAAAAAAATAAATAAACCTTGGGTTACTTTGTATGTTAAGTCCGTTTATTCCTGTCAATTTGTTTTTGCTGAATAAAAAGTTGATCACAAAATAAATAAATAAATAAATAAAAAGGGTGACAAATGGCAAACAGAGCAGGCCTCGACATTTGAGGCAGCCTGGCCCCGAACTCAAGGGGCAGGCTTATGGCCTGAACAAACTGAAAAGTGGGGCAAAGGCCTGAAAATGTCAAAATGTCTTCAAAGGGAGACAGGAAAAACTGAAAAAAGAAAAAAAAAATTAAAAAAAGAAAAAAAACCAAACAATCCATTGTTCATCCATTTTCTCACCAGCCAAACAAAAATTATATTATACAGTTCTATTATATAGTGCCTATCATATCTATCTACCCATCTATCTATTATATAATGCTTTCATATCTATGTATCTATCAAATAGTGCCTTTCATATCTAGCTATCCTATAGTGCCCTTCATATCTACATATTATATAGTGCCTTTCATATCTATCTATCTAGTATATAATGCTTTCATATCCATCTAGCTATCGTATAGTGCCTTTCATATCCATCTACCTATTATATAGTGCCTGTCATATCTATCTATTATATAATGCTTACATATCTATCTACCCATCTATCTATTATATAATGCTTTCATATCTATCAAATAGTGCATTTCATATCTATCTATCTATCAAGTAGTGCCTTTCATAACTACCTATTATATAGTGCCTTTCACATCTATGTATCTATTATATGTTTTCATATCTATCAGTCTATCATATAATGCCTTTCATATCTGTCTATCAAGTAGTGCCTTTCATATCTAGCTATTGTATAGTGCCTTTCATATCTATGTATCTATCTATCATATAGTGCTGTTCACAAACATCAATGCCTTTCACACACATCTGTCTATATAAACCTATACATAAGTTTTCATATCTATCACTTATATAGTGTCTTTCATATCTATCTCTCTGCATTATAGTGCCTTTCACAAATATCAATGCCTTTCTTATCTGTCTATCTTTCAGTACCACATAGTGCCTTTTCTTACCTATCTGTTGTAACAAACACTCAGTGCAGCTTCTTCACTGGGTTTATCTGTTGAATTAAAACTTTATTCCACCTGCACTTTTTATAATATGACTCATCAGTAGAAAACAAGCAACTTCAAAAATCCCATTTTAGAAAAGTATTAAAGAGTTTCGATTGCCTGGCGCTGCTGAAATGAAGAAGCGACCGCAGAGTCCTGCATGTCACCGCAGTGCTTTTGTCATAAAGAGCCGCGGATATTGTAAGGTACGGCAGCTCTAATAATAGCCTGACACCCGAGCTGTGCTCTCAAGCAGGTTTGATTATTTTTGTTTCCATCATGACGTACGGATTTGCAAATGGCCTCCAGCACCAGTTTGTCATGCTCAGAGAGACGGAACAGAGTCGGGTAAAATTAGATCCATTAGATCTGCAGGCACTTTTAAGCAAAATCCGACCTTTAATCTCCTCGCTTTGTGACTCATAAAAGATGCCGCCTTCTAAAAGCTGTCAGCGGTTCTTCACGTTGAGACGGCTGTTAAATATGAACTTCGGAATTTTGACAAAATTTCATAAATGGATAAAGACGCTGAATTGTAAATGGCACGGTGATTGACGGCCCTCTTGTCGGTGGTGCACCCCTCAAACTCAAAGCTGTTGATTGCTGACTTTGTCTGTAGACGTGGCAGCTTCCTCACTTTGAAGGTTTAGTTTAGAACTAGTAGGACGGGCCATTTTGACAGGTACAGTGGTCTCACACCTCCAGTGACCTGGGCTCAAGTCCCATTAAACAGTCTGAATGTTTTCCTCGTGTCTATTTCTCCTATGAATCAAAAATTTGACATTGTCTCTTTTTTGGTTGTTAAGCACTTTGTGATGTTGTACACTATTATTAAAAAAGAGAGATCATAGACGTGTGTGCGTATATACTGTCCATAGATTATTCTAAGTATAGCCTCGTTTCAACACAAATGCTTACCCTTGTGGTTTCCCCCTCTGAGTTCAGTTGTTTAGGGCTTGCTTTAGATTCTGGAATTCTCTCGTTGTTTGTCTCTTTTCCGGCCGGACTCTTCGCCGACTCGGCCCTGGGAGGCAGCGTGATATCTTCGGTGCATTCTACGTGTTCAACGCCATTCTGACTCAGTGGACAGTGGACAGCTTCAAAGAAAACAAAAAAAAAAAAAAAAGGAGGAGAACATGAAGTGTCACACTTTCATTATCGATTACCCCACTTGACCGGTTTGATCGATTAACTGTGTGGTGATTAAACACAAGCAGGGACGACCAAACCTGCCCAAAAACACTTTGGCCAATACAAACTATAAACATTTTAATTCATTAATTTCATTGAAGTAATAATCAATTTATTTGAATAAGGAATTCAGTATACACTGTCACAAAAGCACAACGAGATGTGAAAAGGTTCGGGGCAGCCACCCGTATATTATATCTTGGCTGCGAAGAGGTCCATTTCCAAGAGTTCTTTACTCATGCGAGTCCAAAACAGAACTGAACTGCTGCCTTAAGATGGCGGCTTTTAAAGGCAAGTGGAGGAAGTGATGTCATCGGGGTCGAAACTAGTAGTGACATGATCGGCAGCAGCAGAACTGGGCGGGATTTCCCAAGAATGGTCTGTAAGGAATTGAGAGAGACAATTGGTGCACCTCACCGCCCCCGGTCAGGCATGGAATGACTATTATTCAGGCCCTTTAGTTGTCTCCTAATCGCACATGTGTGACAACACCAATCATATTTCTCTACTCAAAATACAAAATTCAAAGCAAAGACCAAAAATAACACAAATAATCAAAACCTTGTAACTAAAGTACAAAATCCGAAAATTGAAACACAGTTAACAAGCAAAGATATGAGAGGTCGCACCTCCATTACCAATCACCCTACCTGTTGTCGTGACCGATTTCATTGATTATTAAAGTGCGGTCATTTAACGCCTACGGGGTGAAGGCCAAAACCAGAAGAATCCAAAATCTTCATTTAAAAAAATCAAAAAAAAAAAAATACAAAAATGCACAAAGAGGAGCTGAAAAACAGTCATAAGGCCAAATATCCACAAAACGGAATCACCCAAGAAAAGCAATATGGCGTCACAGAGAAACATGAAATCTACTCTCTATGTGTAAAATCCTAAGTCTAAAAGTGCAACAATTTCGTGCAACAATTTTATTGGACATTTTTATGTCACGTTTTAAATCGGGCTTATTTTAAAACCTACATACATATGTTTGGTATCATTCTTTTCAGAATTTATCGATCTTTAATGTGATGTTGTTAGATTTTCAGATTCTTATTCCGTTTTTAAATTATAAACTAAAATATCAAGAAAGTCATGGTTTTTAATATGAAGAAAGTCGTGCTTTTTATTTTTGATCAAGTAAACTCTCTTTCACAGGAACAAACTATTAAAAGAAAATGATCTCTTCATAACACCAATGTTTGTATTTAGGGGATTTAGTTAGCTGAAGGTCGAGTGATGATGACCCATTGCATACCACTTTAGCGTTCATGTGATTTTTCCTGTTATTTAAAGGACTCATTTTTTAAAAAAAAGTTCTTTTTATCGATAAGAATGTCAGTTAAAACGAATAGATTGTTTATTTAGTCTCTTATAAATACTCATCGAGCATAGTGGACCTAAGTTTAACGGGAATACTCCAAACGGTAAGACAGTAAATATTTTATTCTCATTTCATGATTTTTACTCCGTTAAATAATAATTTATTTTTCTTTTACATATTTATAGAATGACGGGGGTTTGTTTCCTGCCTTGCGCCCTGTGTTGGCTGGGATTGGCTCCAGCAGATCCCTGTGACCCTATAGTTAGGATATATAGGGTTGGATAATGGATGGATGGATATTTATAGAATTTTGTGATTTTGACTTAAATAAATAATAATTTTTACTTTTTACATTTACAGATTTTACTAATATTCTGGCCGCAACTGGGGGTTGAGTGGCGAAGGCGCCAGGGGAGCTTCCCCCCGTAGTAATTTTATAAAAAGACATACATAAAACCTAAAAGATAAGTCAAAATATAGGAGACCATTCAGTCCATCAAGCTTGCTTATTTAGCAAATAGCTAAGCTGTCCCCATACAGTATCTCCCCCAGATACTTCTTATTCCAACAATAAAATAAAATGGAAGCTGAAAATAGAATCAAATTCTGCATAGCAAATAGAAATCCCCAAATGGATATAAACTTCCCTTCCAATAGCAAGGAGAAAAAGAGGACAAATCAAAACTAACTCAATCCTAACTGGTATGAGACTCCTCCTCAAAACAGAGTGAAAAGGCAGCAGGCCTCAACATCCCCTAAACCAGAACAATACACCACAAAGCAGTGCTCACCCCTGGTAGCCTACCCCCTAACATATAAAGCAGACCCAAAATGTAGCTGCTAAAAAAAAAAAAAAAAAAAAAAAAAAAATCATAGAATTATTCAAAATTGGACTTGAGTCTTCTGCCATCAGGAAAATACAAGCAGACGGGTTAAAAGTGCTAACCGGGAAGTGAAGTCAGTAGGCAGGCAAAGATCGAAACCAGGAAGACAAGAAATCTGGCAGGCGAAACCAAAGGGAAAGGAAAAGTCACAATTCAAAAAAGAAAAACAAAGTAGGGGCAAAACCTGAAATTAATCACAAGAAACTGTATGTCTATTATATAGTGGCTTTCAAAATTATCTATGTAACATGTGTGCCTATCTATCCATCTATCTATTATACAGCACCTTTTATATCTATTAACTATATAGTGCCTTTCATATATATCTAGCTATCAATCATATAGTGTCTTTTCCATCTGTTATATAGTATCTTTCACATACTCATTATATAGTGCCTTTCCTATCTATCTACCCTTTGTATTTTTCCTTTCATGTCTATCTCCACTAGAGAACTGTTTTCACACCCATCTTGTTCTACAGTGTCTACGCTATACAGTGCCATATCTCTTGGTTTTGTTGGAGCTTTCCAAGACAGCCATCAATTCGAGGATTTCTGCCCTAAGAAAGTTCCTAGTGTACAGAGTCGTCAAACTATCCACCTGTAGCAGTAAGACTACTTGAAGAGCTACGTTCTGTGCCCAGCTGCTATTCCAGAGATGGCACCAGGTCAACAACAGGCGCAGAAGGGGTGTTTGGGAACAATTGGCGTGACTGATCATGCCTTATGCTCAGTACTGCTAGGATAGTCAAGTCAAGTCAAGTTGGGGAGCATGCACTGGTACAGCACGTTGCCGCACCCACCACACAATGAAACAACTTGGGATCCCGGTTGGCAACCCCCCAGGTAGACACGCGGTCCAGTCCCACCCTCTGGAAATGACCGTCTATCTGCCGCAGCCAGGTGTTACGTGGGTGACCCCTTGGCCTGGTCCAGCCATTCGGGTCCCCAACAATGAGGCTCTTACGAGCTGGACCACCCTCTGGGAAACACGCCATATGGCCATAGTGCCGTAACTCACGCTCCCTCACAATGCAGGTCATGTGCCTCATTCGGGACTCCAGGGGCAACACAAAGTCAAGCCAACGGTACCCAAGGATTTTCTGGAGAGACACCAAACTGAAGGAGTCCAGTCTTCGTCTCAGGTCACTGGATAGCGTCCATGTCTCGCAACCATATAGCAAGACAGGAAGCACCAGGACTCTAAAGACTTGGGCCTTTGTCCTTTTGCAGAGATATCGGGAGCACCACACCCCCCTTTTTGAGACCTCGTGACCCCCCCCCCCCATGTTCTCCCAATCCATCTACTGACTACATAGGAAGAGTCACCAGAGTCATGAATGTCAATGTCAACGTAAGTAAACCCTTCTATGAGGTCGACACACTCTCCACAGACAGACACACTGCTGATGGCCGTGCCCAAGAGGTCATTAAAGGACTGGCTGTTGGTTTTTATCAGGACACTCACAAGCCCAGACAATCAGACTCCTCACTCAGTCTCTCTCGAGCGTCCTGATCAGAGCCTCCATTGACTCTGCGAAGATCACAGCATCATCAGCAAAGTCAAGATCCGTGAATCTCTCTTCACTCACAGACACCCCACAGCCACTGCACCCCATGATTCTCCCCAACACCCAGTCCATACAAGCAATGAACAGAGCAGGAGCAGAACACACCACACTGACGGACCCCAGAATCAACTGGGAAAAACACAGAGGGTCTGCCTCCACTCTGCACAGCACTCACAGTACCAGTGTACAGGTCGGCCACGATATCCAGCAACCTCGAGGGGATCCCGCGAACCCTCAGGATGTCCCACAGGGCAGCTGGATCAACTGAGTCGAACACTTTACGAAAATTGACAAAGGCTGCAAAGAAACTCTGACGATATTCGTGTTTGCACTCCATGAGAACTCTAAGTGCCAGGATGTGGTCGATGGTAGACCTCTTAGGCGTAAAACCAGACTGTTCAGGTCACTGGTAGGTGAGCAAGTGATCACGGATCCTATTGAGGATGACCCTAGTGAGGACCTTACCCAGCACCGAGAGCAGTGTTATCCCCAAGTATATGCCGCAATCCAAGCGATCACCCTTCCCTTTCCAGATAGGGGCGACAAGTCCCATTTTCCAGTCAGTTGGGATGATGCAAAGATTGCTTGTAATGCCAGGACGACAGCCTTACCACCAGGAGAAGTTGACCCCGGATACCACAGATCCCTGCAGCCTGTTCTCCCCTCAGCTGGTTCACCACCAGTGCAATCTCAGTGAGACTGGGGGGTTCACAGCTAATTGGAGGATCAGCCTCAAGAACCGTGGACCCAGAGATATCCAACATCCCTGCTGGAGGATCAGCTCTGAACAAATGCTCAAAGACGCCAGCCCAGCGGGTCACAACTGCAGCGTCATCCGTAAGGACCTTACGGGTCGTGCTAGGATAGGCTCCAGAGAAAATCAAGGCATAAAAATGGACAACTCTGAATAGACTTTGAATCTGCTTAATAAAGCAAGTGCATCATTACCAACTGTAATGATTAAGAGGAACTGAAAACCTTGACAGTTACAGAGCACACTGCCCAAAAAATGCCTGCAAAAGACATGAGGAGTGATAAACACATCACAGCACTTCCCCTTTTATCAGGATAAACAGAAATAACCTTTGTGGGCACTAGATGGCACTCATGAGCTACATTCTGGCAAATCATCTTGAAATGCCATTAAATCCTCCACCATGTGAAGTGTTAATCAAATATTTCTGGAAACATCGATTGTTTTTAGGTAAAGTTTACATAACAACAATTTCACAGATGGCAATTCATCCTGCAAGGGATAACCAAATACCATGAGCAACATTCTGACGGGGGAATAAAAGTAGAAAGCAGGCTGAGGTACAAGTGACTGAGAGCCACTGAGTCATCGGGCTTAAGAAACAGGACAAGGATGAAGAAACTCGCAGAGCGGCCGCACGTCTCACTTCACAATCATGGAAGAGCTTTTCTTGTTTGAACGTATTCTTGCACTCACCCACACATCATCTGCATCTACTTTTCCAAAGTGCAGTGAGCCTTTTTTTTTTTTTTTTTTTTTTTTTTTTTAAGAAATGCCCTGGGAGACCCCCAGACCTGCAGGTTTTCATCACTCTCACTCTTAAATGGTCATAATGTTTAGCCATCTGACCTACAAGCGTTTTAAGATATTCATAAATAAATGCATTGAAATGTTGACATGTCTTTTACTGTTTTCTTTTCTATTTACTCTTTTCTGTAGAGTTTGCTCCCTCGATTGTATCCAAATGCTGAGCAGCACAGACACAAACAACACTGAATGGTAAAAGGACCCCAACAGGGCTGCCCATTGCGACCGGAGAGTGTGAAAATGACAGCTAAACATACTGACGTGTCATAAACAGTCAGGTGCTGCTGCCTCGGGTTTATCAGTAAACCCACCCAGGATGGGGTCCTGTTTAACACCCACTGACCCCTGGATGGGACTGAGGCCCCCCAAAAAACCTGAACGGGCGAATGTTACTCTGGTCTCAGCGCTGTCCGATTTATTAAGTGCCAGCTCCTCACATGCCTGTGCCCTCTCCACCCGTCACCCACCCCAGGCTCACATCTCATTTTTCACTCGAAGGGTATAAACAAGTCAAGAGCACTTCCGGAAGGAGGTGGGCTACACATGTCTCCTTTCGCCTGATGTGGGAAGGAAGTCATCAATGTCACATCCTCGAGACCATTTCAGGTTTCTTGTGGTAGCCTAACAGACGCTTCTGGTTTGGGGATTTTCAGAGAACGAGTGCAACCGTCCGAAGGGCTGATTTACAGCACCAGGGTGAATGTGAAGTCCCCTCGCGAGAAAATCACTCATCAGAGGGGCCACACACAGTAAGATGGTCAAACCAGCTTAAACAAGTTGAAGGGTCGCAGGGTGACAGTACTAGGCGTGACCTTCCATTACATTAGGTGGGTCTCAAAATGTTTGGTTACATGAAGCTGCATACGAGACATTTCTAAAAATGGACGGGCGATAAGATTTGACATGCTGCGGCTTTGCCTTCCTTTTACATAACACAAGTGAGATCAGCCCCCATATGGAGGACTTGGGTGGAGGTGGCACCGGTGCATCAGTCTGAATACTGGGGGTGGAACACACAGAAATGGCTGCTCAAAGAGACAGCCTAAAGGGGTCCAGGCTCTGGGGGTCTGTCCATCTCACTCCCTCACTCTCATTCATTTTACAGGTAATTTTTAAAAATCAACAAGAAAACCCTTTAATGGTGTTAATGAACATTTTAAAAATAACCTGTAAAAAAAATAGAGACATCACTGCGGCCTGCCACTAGATGGCACAATCAATTTTTGAAAGGGCAGCAAAGTGCATGTCAAAAAATTCCAGAAGGTCATCAAGCACTCGGCGTGGACTTGTTAAAGGTCAGTAAGGCACATGCAGGGGAAAAAAAAAAAAAAAAAAAAAAAA
>JANRMT010062845.1:12592732-12604615 GCA_026402145.1 Polypterus bichir lapradei | reverse complement strand
AAAAAAAAAAAAAAAAAAAAAAAAGGAGAAAACCGTCTGCAATCCAATCGAGTCGGCAGCCATCCTCACCCTCATGAACTATGAGGCTCATCCAGAAGAAGAAGAAGTGGACAGGGTGTTCACGGATTGTCAGGGATACCCACGCAGGCTGGCGCCCACGTCTCACTGTGCGCCGAGTGTGTCATGAAGATGGAGCTCCAGGTCAGCAATTAAGGAAACAACGAGCAACTCTCACTTGACGTTTGTGGCAGCTCCAGCAGAAAGAACTCCTGCAAGTGCTTTCTTTGATTTCAAGAATCATTTGATTTTCACATCATCCTCAACTTGTGAGACCTTCTTTGGCATATCATACTGGGAGGTCAACTAGGGACAGCAACACAAGTCATGGCACGGGGGCACAGGAAAAATCCTCAAGGACGTCTGGTAAGTACTCGACTTAACAGTCCCACCAGCAGGTGGCAGTAAGCGACTTCAAGGGCACATGGGAGTCCTGCTTACAAGAATGGCCCTCTCTGTTCACAATAGTTATTTATACAAATTCAAAACTTGTGGTCCACCCAGATTTGGGAATATGCTGACAGCGCCCCCTCCTGTTCACAATCTGTTTATATATATCAAATAATACTCTTTGTTTCTACCCTTATTGGGTAGGCAGGTAGGCAACCACCCAAAAAAAAAAAAAAAAAAAAAAATCAGATTGTGACTCAGACCCAAGTATATATATTTATACAGTGTATATATTGGTAATGGAGTCTCAAATGAGGCACATTACCTGTATTACCATCAGTTACAGCACTACGGTCATGTGGCACAATTCCTCCAAGGGTGATCCGTCTCGTAGGACCCTCATTGTTGAGAACCCCAAGCGGCTGCACCAGGCAAAGGGGACGCCCACGTGACACTTGGCTGCTGCAGATAGATGGGTGGGACAGGACTGCGTGTCTGCCTGAGGGGTTGCCAACCAAGATCCTGAGCTGTCTTGTCATGCAGTGGCAAAATGCTGTACCAGTGCATGCTCCCCAGCCTAACCAGATAGATAGATAGAGATAGAGACAGAGATAGATAGATAGATACTCTCTCTCTATCTATCTATAGTGGCAGATGGTTGGAGCCCTTGCACGACTGGGACACCTATATAGTGAAAGGACTGGGGGAGAGAGCATATACAGGGCATTACCTCCTCCAGAACGCTAGATGGCAGCCCCCCTGAACTGCAGTGGTGCCTCGGACTCCCACGGGGCTCCATGGGAGTTGGAGTTTGTAGCCGCCCTATTGTGTTTGACGTGTGCCACCAGTTGGTGCTGCAGTTACTGCAGAGTCATTGGTCGCAGTACTTCTGCCACACCCAGACGTACTGAAGAAAGGTTATGGAACACCTGGTGCTCTATAAAAGGAGCCGCCACTCCGCGAGCCAGAGACAGGAGGTGGAGGACAAAGCTAGCCAGGCAGATTGAAAGAGAAACAGACAGAGAAAGCACGAGAGAAAAAGAAGGAAGAAAGACTTTGGTGTGTGCTGCGTGTGTATATTTGGAACTGTGCTGTGCAGGTGGGAAACAGGGAAGGTTTTCCCCCCCCAAGGGAAAACACTAAATAAATAAAAACGTATGTCCTGAACTGGTGTCCTGTGTCTGTCTGTCTGTGTTGGGTTTGGGCGGCAGGAGCACCCTCCGAAGGCCGCAATATATACACACACACTTTATACTAATCTAACTCAAAACAAGAAATGCCAAAAACTTAAAAATGTAACATTGTAGGACTATCGCAGGGAAACAAAGTATCAGCTTAGAATAAAAAGACGACACTGGCCCCACTAGCTGGAGAACCCAAGCACTAAAATTTTCTTTTTCTTGATTTCTTTCTTTGCCCTTAACTCAAATTCTCGTCTTTAACTTCCAACTCTAAATGATCCCTCTGCAAGTGTAAATATCGGGGGTTCTGTCCTCCATTACTCCTGGCCTCACCTCAACTCTCAACTGGGAAAAGTGGATTAACGATGACCAATCACAAGAAAACACCACAACCTGAAGGAATTTAATGACATCAATTTAGACTTTAAAAAAGGAGGGGAAAAAAAATAGTATGTGGTCCACCATTGAAAAAAAACGACTAAAAATGCATTATAGCGCCTAACCAGACTGAACGTTTCTACATTCTTTAAAGTTGACTTACGGGGTGTGCGCTTGTGACGAGCATGTGGATGATTATTATTATTGTTAATTTAGCCTACGCATTTTTTCCCAGAAGATTTACAAGGGTGCAATTACTCCACGGCAAAGCATTACACAGATAAACTCTAATAAAAGAAACTTCTCTTCAGTTTTGCACATTAACTCAGCTTGGTAGTAATTACAGTCCTGCAATGCTGACATTCATAAAACATTGACGGTTAAAACATCAGTTAAAAAGGCAAGTGAACAAAGAAATAACACGGGAACACAGCGGCGAGGAGGCCGCTGACAAAATAGATCACGGGCAGCAGCAGGCAGACATTCTGAGTGGAGATATGGCGGATTTTACTTTTCTTGTTCATTCGATCAGACAGAATTACAAAGTGAAATGAAGAAAACGCAACGGCTGGAGTTACACACAATAGTATCGACAATACTTCAAATTGAAGGACTTCTCATTGATGGACAGTAAGTAGACATGAAATTATATATATGAAAGGCACTATATAATCGATAGATATGAAAGACAATATATAATCGATAGATAGATCCTAATTTAAGTATAGTTGGCAGGATAGATAGATATGAAAGGCACTATATAATCGAGATAGATAGATATGAAAGATAGATAGATCCTAATTTAAGTATAGTTGGCAGGATAGATAGATATGAAAGACACTATATAATCGAGATAGATAGATATGAAAGGCACTATATAATTGATAGATACTTTATTAATCCCAAGGGGAAATTCACAAAAAAAATTACACAGCAAGCTGCATTCCCTGTAGGTTCTGACATTTTTGACCAGCACAGCCAGTTCGTCGATCTTATTTGGTAGCGAGTTCACATTTCCCAGGATCACAGAAGGCACCGACAGTTTATAACGCCATTTTCTCTCAAGCTGCTTGGCTTTTATCTTATCTTTTATCTTTGCGCCGGCTCGGCTGCCCCAATAACGTCTTCTTACCTCGTCAGGTAAATAGGGAACCACACCGGCGTGGGCATTTCTTCTTAGTGCTTTAAGTGGACTACTTGAATAGGCGGAGTCTCGACGTGTAAAAATCCATGTCAAGTAGTAAAAATAATAAAAAAAGTGTCCAGGGAGCGATTCCACATAAAAGTGGTAGAAGTGATCAGTGAAGTAGAGAAAAACAGAGCAAAAAAAAGGTAGAAAGATAAATTCATACACGGAGCTGCTGGAAAGGCTGCCACTTGCTGCGGCGCCGAAAAGTAATCTTTGATAGATAGAGACAGATATGAAAGACAATATATAATCGATAGATCGATCCTAATTTAAGTATAGTTGGCAGGATAGATAGATATGAAAAGCACTATATAATCCATAGATAGATCAAGCAATCAAACCTTGGACAGCCATCTTTCCTCACCCTCTCTTGAAAGCTACCTGCATCTAGGACACCATGGAGCAGCTCAGTCCCTGATGTTTGACCACATTGGCACAAGATGCCACTGCTTGCTGTATGCCAGTAACCCTTTCTATTGCTTCTGGTGACAGTGGAAACATTCTGGATGGCACAGAGCAGGTATTAAAGGTGACCTGACTAAGTTTTGTTCCACCTGGACCTTGCTGAGTAAAAGTGAGCTTGATGAGCTTTCACATGATGGCTTAGTAAGATAAAAGTTTGGGCTGAACATCAGAAGGATGCCAGTTCAGTGCCCGCCATCAAATCACTATTTGACTCTAAGTCACTTAACCAAATACTGCGCCAGCTGCACAAAATAATTATATAATACATATACAATACATATATAAATCAATTTTTTTTTAACAGAAATTTAAATTTTTTTTTTTATTTTTTTTTTTTAAACAAAGGTTCCATTAAATTCATTTAACAGAGAGGATCGTACAAATGGCTATTACTGCTTGAAATGTCTGATTTATAATTTATTACTCCCATCCTGTATGACTGCGAAGCCCCTTTTTCTGCTCCAGTTGCTCGGCGTCCCCGTGCTGAACCCTCTCAGCTCATCCTTGATTGGCCCATCTAAATGCTTGATGTCCTGGTGCTCCTGTGCATCTGTTAATGGGTATAAAACAGCTTGAATGGACTACACACCAGAAGGATGCCAGTTCAGTTCCGGCCACTGACTACATGTCTGTAAGAAGTCACTTAAAAATACCTAAGGAAACAGCAGGAGCCACGGCTGACTTTAGGAGGGGTTAAGGTGCTGCACCATGCATTAGAAGGACACGGGTTCAGCCCCGGCCACCGCCTAACTGCATGACCCTCAAGTCCCTCGACCTGCCGGGGCGTCTCTTAACATATGGAAACATCTGAGCCACAGACAAGTCAGCTTTCTTGTCAAGCGTACTCATTCTAGTTTTAGTGCAACACAAACACACAAGCAGTGGTCTGCTCGGACTCAGACAGTGCAGTGTCTCCGAGTTTCTCCGATTCCGTCATAAACAACCCCTCTGTGCTCGATCTCAGCACGCTTCAGATGCTCAGATCTGGGTCAAGCCTTTATTATTTTTTCATAATATTTCACCTAATGAGTCTAACATGAGGGAGAGCTTCAAATGCGGCCGGGTGGCGTTATGAAAGTAAAAAGCTTGAAATTACCATTCCATGTCATTTCACTACAATGAATATTTATAGTTGCTAAAATAAGAGCGTGACGGAGACGGAGAGCTCACAGTCCTCCACTCAGAAACTGCTGCAATAAAAATAGCCGGCTGGCTGCTCCACTAAATCGATCCTGAAGGCTGTCGTTTTCAATCGCTATTACGCTCACAATGAACCTGGAGAGCAAATTTCAAAGCACACACAGCAGCCTCCTTCTCAGTGGAGAGTCAGAGGGGTGAAGCTCAGACCAGCAGCATCAAGTGCATGGCAGGACACAGCGCCTCTGTGGGGCACGTCAGCACTCACCGTAACTTCACATGACAACACGGGGAGGTGAAGGGGCTGGAGACAAATCAGGCAGCATCAGGAGAAATGAAACAGGGAGTCGTGTTAAAAATATCACAGCTTGAGCCCCTTTACTCCCTGTAAGCCTCTCTAATTATCTGTAAAAAAGACTGTTATAATTTTATAGTGCCTTTCCTATTTATCTGTGTATTACATAGTGTCTTTTTTGCCTATATGCTGTATCTATTTATTATACAGTGCCTTTCCCGTCTATCCAAGAATTTTACAATGCATTTCCAGTCTGTCAATTATATAGTGTCTTTCCTGTCCATTTTATTGTGTCTTTTGTATTTCTCAATGTATTTTATAGCCCTTATCCTGTCTATTATACAGTGCTTTATTATCTATCAATTTATAGTACCTTTCCCATCTATCGATATTTTTAAAGTGCCTTTTTCTGTATATCAAACAATCTGATTCATAGTGCCTTTCCAGTCTACCTTTTTTATAGTGCATTTCCTATTTATCTCTGATTGATATATCGCCTTTCCTGTCTAGCTGCCAATTTTACAGTGCCTTTCCAGTCCACTGATATGGTTCTTTTCCTGTCTGTCTATATTTTTATAGTGCCTTTCTTATTTATCTAACCATCTGTCTATTTAATGGTGCCTTTCCAGTCTATTTCATATTTATCCATTATATTGTGCCTTTCCTGCCCGTCTATCAATGTTATGGTGCCTTTCCAGTCTGTTGATTGTATAGTTTGTCTTTGTCTATTCATATTTTTTGTAGTGCCTTTCCTGTATATCTAAGAATGTGTCTCTTTTATAGTGCCTTTGCAGTCTGTTTTATAGAACATTTCCTATCTGTCCATTTAATTTATAGTGCCTTTCTTACCTTTCCTATCTATCTATTAAATGGCACTCCTTGGCTTTTTGTCTCTATTTTATAATGCCACACCAGTCTACCTATTATATCCTTTCTATCTATATTTTTATAATGCCTTCCCAGCTATCATTTTATGGTGCCTTTCCTGTACATCTCACAACTTATCTAATTTATACTGCTTCTACCCGTTTACTGATTTCTTTAAGAGTGTCCTTCCTGTATACCTAACATTGTCTATTTTATAGTGCCTTCCCTATTAACCCAGTTACTTTGTAGTGCCTTTGCCGTCTGTGAATCTATCCTATGCATCTATTTCCATATACAACATTTATGATATAATCAGTTCCATTTCTTCTGGTTTTCCAATTGGTGCCCAGGCAGGTCAAGTGACTCACTCAGGGCCGCACAGTATTGTCAGCAGCAGGATCTGAACCCACAATCTCAGGGTTTGAAGTCCAAAGCCTTCACCACTACACCACACTGCCTGCCTATTTCAAGTGCCTTTCATCATATAGCGCCTTTCCTGTCTGCCTATCTATTTAATGGTGCCTTTTCCATTTCTCTCTCTATTATATAGTACATCTTTCTTGTCTTTGGTCTCAATTTTATGGTGCTATTCCTGAAAATCTACCTCTGTTATATAATCCTTAAATAAAAATATTTGCACATTCATATAACATAAAAAGGAAAACAAACAAAATGAATAATATAGCAAAACCCTCAGGTCAGGTCAGGTCAGGTCAGGGTGGGGGGCCTGCACTGGTACAGCACGTTGCCACACCCAAAACGTGACAACGAAACAGCTTGGGATCCTGGTTTGCAACCCCCCAGGCCAGATATGTGGTCCAATCCCACCTTCCAGAAATGATCCTCTATCTGCCACAGCCAGGTGTTACGTGGGCGTCCCCTTGGCCTGGTCCAGACACTCGGGTCCTCGACAATGAGAGCCCTGCGAGCCGGACCACCCTCAGGTAAATCGCACCACATGGCCATAGTGCCGTAACTGACACTCCTTCACAATGCAGGTCATGTGCCTCATTCGGTACTCCATGAACAACACGAAGACAAACCAGCGGCACCCAAGGATTCTCCGAAGACACACAGGAGTCCAGTCTTCGTCTCAGGTCACTGGAGAGCGTCCATGTCTCAAAACCATATAGCAAGACAGGAAGCACCAGGACTCTAAAGACTTGGACCTTTGTCCTTTTGTGGAGATATCGGGAGTGCCACACACCCCTTTCCAGCGACCTCAAAACCCTAATGAAAGGAAAATTGTCCTGAGCCCGGGATGTGCACCTCCATATTGAAATTGCGCTAAACTGAAAGGTGACACTTGTCTGTGTTTATGAAGCCCTATTTTAGTGTCTGGGCTGCTAGGAAAACAAGTGGCCAGGAGTCTGCAGCAGAATTAAACCAGTAAACGTGCTGCATGTGACGCGTCCCAGCTGTCACCTCCCGGTGGGTTTGGAGGCTCCGGCCTCTCACCGTCCTCCCTCTACACCTTTTCTTTCGTGCTGTCATGTAAACAGATTCATTTTGGATATTTTTTTAGCACGTCCTCTCAGAATACGCACATTGCCAGGCCGATTCACGGGCACGACGGTGAGGGTCGTACAATCCTCCTGACGCAGTGCCATCAGAAAGACCTGCACACTTCAAGGAGCATTTAAAGAAAAGTATATCGAGATTGGTCACTTTTTTTTAATAACAAAACTGAACCACAACCATTGGTGCATTTTAGTCAAAAAATAAGAATAACTGGATTAACTTCACCCCCATCTTCTGGACATTTTCATGTATTACAATGGGTCAGGCACCAAAACAACATTATAGCACTTATAAGGCGTGTGCACAGTCCGGTGAAGTCCTTACTTCATGTGTTTACTACCATGCCACCACTCTACAGTGCCACAATGTCACACAAATTAAATTTAAAGAGGAATTTTGACAAAAATAGGCCATTCAGCCCAACAAGGGACTGGCCAACGTGAAGTGATGGCTCTGCTGTCACATTCGGTGACATTTGCACCTGTGTCTACACTGCTCATCGCTATCACTATTTGTATACAATTCATTGAGAAAAATCCACAGAAATGTGATAAATTGAAATAAAAATATTAAAAGTAAAAGGTTTTAAAATTACGATAAAGAAAACATGTTTGTTTTTGTATTTCTTATAAAAATCCTAATATACTAGAGTACCTTCTTAAATGCAGAATAAGGAAAGAATACGAGGCCAACTAAACAATTAGATTAATGGGACCCACTGGTTCATGAAACTGGTTGGAATGAAAGCCTGTAGCCATTGTGGCATACCGGGATCGAACCTGGGAATTCCTGCTTTAGAGACGCAGTACTAGAGGGCGCCGTCACTTTGAAAAACTTCCAAATACGTGGAGTCAAGGCAAGGCCATCAGCACTAAACTCAGTGCCACCACGCTGCTCGCCAGGATTTTACAGTCCCATTGATCATTGACACCATTGACAGAGGAACAAAACAATGTTGGCTTTTATCTCTTTTGTATGATAAAATGGAAAAAAAAAAATGTTGCTTTTGTTTTTAAGCTTTTCACGGGGTCACGGAACAGAATCTTTGTGCCGCATTAAGAATTCAAATGCCCTTATGATGTGACATTTTATGAAAAGACGAGTCACCCCTTTCTAAATGAGGTTTTTCTCCTTTGTGTGTCGTTGCCTGCATTGTAAGAGGATGTTATTGAGGACAAGCTCATTATGACCGACTTGTCACATTAAATGAGCGCTTCTTGAGGGTGATAACATTAGGGAAAGGTAAAGACAGAAAAAAAAAAAAAAAAATCAAAAGATTCTGTACAATGTAACAAGTGCATCACCTGCAGTCGACGGGTGTTATGCAAGAACAGGTTACAGGGCTACGACATGCTCCGAGGGGGACAAAGGGCCAGAAGTGGTTTGGTTCCCAGGATTTCTCCAGAAACGTCCCGTCTGGGCTATTGAGTTTGCTGGGCACAGGGACAGATGTGGCTCCAAGGATTGTTCCAGAAATATGCCCTGGCTGGGTTATCGAGTGTGGAACTGGGGTGAGTGCCTGATGGTAAGGGTGGGATTCATCATTCAATGTCATTACGATTCACGCTTCTTGGTGCATCTCAATTTTTGACTGAATTTGTTTTTCTTATTTTAAGAACCAAATCTTTTAAGTTAACATTAATGTGAATTCACATACACGTTTTTGCTTAATTTGAATTGAATGTAGATTGCACATAGCTACATAAATAATGGAAGATTCCGTTTACACCCTAAAAGTTTGTTTTTGTTTCATTTTATTGAATTTATTAAAAGCAAGTAACATTCCATGCAAGCAAGTCAAACTTGACAAAACTAAATACAAATCAGTCCCTCCACCCATGAGAGACAGAGTAAGGCCAACAGCCCAAGTAAAACTTTAAGAGTAGAGACAAAGGGGGAGAGAATCCTCCCCCACCCGCAATATACAGTACAGGCCAAAAGTTTGGCCACCCCTCCTCATTCAATGTGTTTTCTTTCTTTTCATGACCATTTACAGCACTCCATCACTCTCCTTCTTGGTCAAATAGCCCTTACACGGCCTGGAGGTGTGTTTGGGGTCATTGTCCTGTTGAAAAATAAATGATCGTCCAACTAACCTGACTTCTGCACAACACAACTGCTGGTCCCAACCCCACTGATGAAGCAAGAAATTCCACTAAATAACCCTGATAAGGCACAACTGTGAAGTGAAAACCATTTCAGGTGACTACCTGTTGAAGCTCATCGAGAGAATGCCAAGAGTGTGCAAAGCAGTAATCAGAGCAAAGGGTGGCTATTTTGAAGAAACTAGAATATAAAACATGTTTTCAGTTATTTCACCTTTTTTTGTTAAGTACATAACTCCACATGTGTTCATTCATAGTTCTGATGCCTTCAGTCATGAAAATAAAGAAAACACATTGAATGAGGAGGTGTGTCCAAACTTTTGGCCTTTACTGTAAATGCTTATTCTAAAATGTTATTTTAAAAACGTTTTGCACAGACCCTCTTAGTGAGAATTAGATTTTTTCCAATTGCAGATAATATATAACAGTTACCCACTAACTTAACAGAGGTGGGCTAGGATTCTTTCAGTTAACCAAGACAAGTCAACGTGCCAGTAGTGAAGTAAAAAGCAATCACAGTTTGTCCTTCTCCACTTTAAGCCCCCCTGACAGCCCACCAGACACAGCTGTTAGTGGATTAGGAGAGACTGTGACACCGCAGCTGTCTGATAGGCACTTAAAGATTTTCGTCCAGAATGATGTTAATCTGATGCAGGCCCAAAACATTATGGCCTATTGAGGCTGGAGCTCAATTGCAACGTTCGCAGGTTGGTATAAGCGAACATGTTAATGGAATGTTAACGTTAAGCCACAGTACATCTCCGGTGTGACAACAGAAAGATCTCAGATTAACAAAGCAATACTCAAACTATTTCAATCATTAATTACGTTTATTTGTACATGTTAGAAATGAACACAGATCAGGGTCACAATGCAAGCTTCGTTTCAGGTGGCTGTGGTTGGCTTTGGTTGTTACAGTCTTTGGCTTCTTAAACCAGGCAAGATTCTTGGCAGAGTCCGACTGAGTGGCCTTCTCTACTGTCAGGGGTAATGAGTAGCTCTTGGCGTCTGTTAGACTGTGTAGCCCTTTAAACGGTAGCCATTCAGGATATGAAAGCCCAACAGGAGTAGTCGCTGCCAGCTTTTACTCAGGTATTCTGAAGTTGAGCCCTTTCAGCAGAAGCAATCTGAAGACGGGTCGACATGTAAGTGAATCTCGGCAGGCACAAGACGCCAGTGCCGAGATATTCTTGCTTTGTATTGGAGCTTTTATCCATGCAGAATGAATGCCAGATACGTTAGTTTTGCAGGACGTGTGTGTGAATGAAGGCTGGGGGTTTAAGGATTTCCAGTATTACCTTGTCCATCGATACAAAAACAAGTGCCTTTCCTGAGTAAGAAGACAGCTAGAATGAAACATGAGAAAGGCATAAAGGAATATTCTAGCCACTATGTAGGTATGTTTGTGGACAGGATAACAGGCAGAAACTTTAAGAAATGTAATGTAGCCTTAACTCTTTGAGGGCTAATTATTTTTTCCCATTTTGGCCCAAGGCTGAATATTTTTTCCAAACAACTCAGTTTTCTGAAAAGCACACAAAGCAATGGTTTCATGCATAAAATATTTCTGAATGATAAATGTCACTGTGTTTTATGTTCCATGAGCCGCTACACAATGTCAAGTCACACATCTATTACATAGCTTAGTCCTGCAAGATATGGTAACGGTCCAAGCAGCCAATGGCGTGCATTGCCACATTACACTGCCTGCAGTATGTGTTACACTGATGGTGCTATTTCAGGCGTCTCTTGCTGCCTGCTGGTGCTGCTGCTGTCGCCGCCAGTTTGGAGCAAACAACAGTTGACAGCAGCCACAGCGCGCAGCAATGGACACAAGGGCTGCAGCATGAAATAGTGGCATCAGTGTAACACATGCAGCTCGATGGCCAACTGCTGACAGCCCAGTAGCTTCTCAGCTGCATATTCCTGCTGGCCGCCGAGCTGTCCCCTCACAGGCGACAAAACAATATGATGAAACCTGGTGGCAGTCCTCCCATGGCCATTGGTGCACCAGCTCCATGAACGTGTTCAGCACTATGATTGATCAGTTGGGGACTGATCAAGCCGATATCAGCAGGTACCTCACTTTCGTTTTCAATCTCCAGATCACCTGCATGAAAATCTGAGTCAGATAAGTCAGAGTCCAATTTAGAAATAACTAGCTGTCCCCCGTGGCTCTGCCCGTGTAGCTGTAAAACAGGAAATACTATATATATGTATTATATATATATACTAGCAGAATACCCGCACTTCGCAGCGGAGAAGTAGTGTGTTAAAGAAGTTATGAAAAAGAAAAGG
>JANRMT010062845.1:12503488-12592332 GCA_026402145.1 Polypterus bichir lapradei | reverse complement strand
TATATATAAAAAATTTGTATTGAGAATAATTTATATTGATAGGTTTCATATCAGAGGGCTTTCTTGATATACAATATTTTTAGTTTTGCTATCAGGGGCGAGAATGGAGCTGTGATCTCCTTGCCAAAAATGTTAAACGTTCTCAAGGTAATTCTGGCCAAGCGTAAGGTAGGTACACTCCAACGTCAAATGCTGGCACTGTATGTGATCGTGTTCAGCTCTGACGGGACAGCAACCCCCATGTGGGGAGAAGAGGACGTGGCCTTGATAGCTCTGGCAATGAGCAGCTACCCTCTAAAACACACATAGCTGTGATCTCTCCCTCAAAAACATCAAACTTTAATCCTTAACAATCTGTAGATGATGATGTCTACTGATCAAACAGGTATCGCTAGCTAAGTGGAGGCGAGGTGCGCTCCAACACGTGGCAAGAGGTAGAGCGACTTGAACGGAGGCTGGTCACATGAGTGAGGAGGGCCCCGCCGGCTCCCTACTCCTCAGGTCTGGTCTCCCCTCGGCCCACAGCCTGTCTCTCAGATTCACACAAATAAATTGGTGCAGTAAGCGAATTATGATACTTAGCGCGATGAGATACTGATACTCTGTATATCCAATTTATTATAATAACTATTCATGGTGGCTCTAAAATCTGTACTAACCCCTACTCTCTTTTCTGTTTCTTTTTCCGGTGTCCTTTTGGTGGTGGCTTACGCCAGCACCATCTACTCAAAGCACTGTGATGTTCCAACAGTGATGGATGAAGAGCCAGAAGTCTGCATGACCATCATCATCAAGTCCATCTGTGAGAACCCTAAATACAAAGAGGACTGTTTCATTTATGTTAGGTAGAATGCCCAGAGGGGACTGGGTGGTCTCATGGCCTGGAACCCCTGCAGATTTTATTTTTTTTCTCCAGTCGTCTGGAGTTTTTTTTTTTTGTTTTTTCTGTCCTCCCTGGCCATCGGACCTTACTCTTTTTCTATGTTAACTAATGTTGTCTTATTTTAATTTCTTATTTTGTCTTTTATTTTTCTTCATTATGTAAAGCACTTTGAGCTACTTTTTTGTATGAAAATGTGCTATATAAATAAATGTTGTTGTTGTTGTTGTTGAGAGAAGTCATAAAATCAACTGGAATGTTCAAGCAAATTATAGAAAAACAACCCGATCTAAACCCATTAAGTAATTCTCTCATGAAAAGCGGACAAACAGACAGACGTTGAATTTTATATATAGAGAGATATGCAAACTGTCGCAAACTGTCGGGGCGGAAGGACAATCCCGACCGCTTTTATATAGAAGGATTTGTGGGAGTTGTTTGCTTTAAATGTCACTAAAACTTTTAAAAAGAGCAACTGTGGAGTGTTTTTTTTTTTTTTTTGTACACAAGACATACCAATTGCTGGAACATCTCTGGTCATTGCGTTTTGAACAACTTTGGAGACCCTCAGCAAATGCAGGTACACGTACTGTGTGACCACTCATGTTGAGTGGGTATTAAAATTCTGAGTGTGACATCAATGTCAGGTTTCGGACCTCAGTACCGACATAAAACCTGTTCCGAAGCAAATAATGGAAAAACAAACACCTTGTCCCACCTTACTTCAGTATCATAAGGGGTGAGGTGTGTAGGGCGCCGCACAAGGGAGGCTGAAGTCCCACTCAGGTCGAAGTGGTGGGTGTACCATTAAAGTTCCCATTAAGGAGGTTGGGAGGAAGTCCCAGTCGAGAAGCCTGTGCTTTTGTTTCATGAAGTCTACAAAATGGACTGTCAAAGGAAGAGGCAGGTTGGGTGGGTTATAGATAGGAAAGCTGATATTTACCCTCTACTTTTTATCATGCAAAACAATACACTTAACTCAATTACTTTCGATAAACACCATAGAATGTCACAGTCGGCGAGTTGCATCATGGGTCACCATATTGTCACAGCGTGGACTCTTGCATCAGCGCTAAGTCACCAACAGCATGAGATGCCACTCCATACCCGGATAAGCGCCGACTGCCAGGCAGATTCCAAGTGGACCTTAAAATCTGGCAAACACATAAAACTGCCACCTTTCATGGACTGCATTCATCCAAATATAATCAATCTGGATCAGCAGCCATTTATTTTTAGAGGCCATCAGTTCTCTTGTAGCTTCTGCAGACGTAATTCAAGAACACTTAGCCATAACGTGATACTCTCCCCGGAATACTGAGAAATCATTTTCAAAGCAAAGAGTGAAAATTAATTTTAATTATTGCAAAGATAGCCTCTTTGGGATATGAGGCAGGCTTGGCCCCCTTTGTGCTCACTGATCCATTCATTTCTGTCAGCCTACCATTTCACTGCACTGCCCACTGCTAGCATCAGGCACAAGACCAGGACCAGACAAACCCCCCCCAAGTACTGTGTGCCCACGCTAGAACGTGCCAGACCACTCCCTGGGCCTGCCTGGACCTGCTCCTCCTCTCTCCTTGAATTCCAAAAGTATTCAGACTCCTTCACATTCCGCACAAGTCATTGTGTTGTAGATTTAATTTCAAATGGAGACATTTGCCATATTTGTCCATCAACATGACAAAGTGACAACATGTTCTCAAAAAGGTTTGTAAACTTATTAAAAATCCAAAACTGAAATCTTAAGATTCCTAGACCATTCATGTAGTGCTTTGTAGAAGCCCCTTTGGGCATCTTCTAGATAAATCTCTATAAGCTTTGTACAGCTAGATTTGGGCAGTTCATGTTATTGTTCCAGGCAGATCTTCTCAAGCTCCTCTAGACTGGATGAGAAGCACCTGTAAACTGCCATCTTCTCATCCTTACACACATGTGGCTCTGGGGTTTAAGTGTGGGACACTCGAGGACAGACCGAGACCCGTCACAAAGCTTCTCCAATGTTGTCTTGGCTGTATGCTTCTGGTCACAGAAACTGTCACCCCAGTCCGAGGTGGCCTGCACTCTGGAGCAGGTTTGCTTCAAGGACCTCTCTATGCTTGGCTGCATTCATCCTTCCCTCAATTCTGTCCGTCTCTCTGTCAACTAAAGCCCCATGGCATGATGCTGCCACCAACCATGATACATCATTGGGATGGAACTGAGCAGGTGATGAGCAGTGCCCAGTCTTCACCAGACAATGTGCTTTGGAGTTCTGCCCAAATGGTTGAATTTTTGCCTCATTAGGCCAGGGATCCTACTTCCTTATGTGCTCAGAGTTCTTTTAAAAGTCCTGTAAAAAGCCAAATTTTCCTTTGGGGACAAGTTCTATCTACATTAGCTATCTAATCCTGCCAACTACACTAAAATTCTATCTAAATGTCATCATGTACCTTTGGCACAAGAGTATCAATGTCTGATTGACAGAGTGCCGCCGAGATGGTCATCCTCCTGACAGGTTCTCCACCTTAGCCGAGGACTTCAGAAGCTTTATTAAGAGTGTTCTTGTGTTCTTGGTCACTTCTCAGACCATCTTGCCAGGTTACTCAGGTCGGCTGGGATGGCCAACTCTAGGAAGAGTCCAAACTTCTACCATCTCACAATTTTTGAGGCCACTGTGTTCCAGGGAACACTCAGAGCTTTAGAAATGTTTTGATCCTGTTGCCCCAATCTACACCTCCCCACAATTTGATCATGAAGGTTTTCAGAGAGTTCCTTGGACTTAATGGTTTGGTTTTTCTCCTGACATGCAGTGTGAATTGTGGATCCTTCTAAACGCAAGTACATGTGTGCCTTTCTAAAGAACGTCCAATCAATTCAGTGTGCCACATGCAACTCCAGTCAAGTTCTAGAAACATCTCACGGAGAATTAAAGCAAACAGGCGGCACCTGAGCCTAATCTCGAGGGCCACAGCACAGGGTCTGAAGACTGCTGGGAATGAGAGATTTCAGGGTACAATTTTAAAAAACGTTATAAAATCATGTGTTCAATGAGTGGCTTTAAAATTAAATGTAACACACAAGTCTGAATGCACTGTACATTATATATCTATTGTCACACACGTGCGCATGGGAGGCAGCTAAAGGGCTTGAGTGAAGGCAGTTCTGAGGCATGCCGGGATGTGGCAGAGTGCACGGACTCTTTTTCTCCCTTTCCTGTAGACCATTCCCGTGAGATTCCACCTGGCTCTCTTGACGTCACTTCCGGGACCGAGCCAATGGAAGTAGACCTTACCGGCTCCAGCCCCTGTGTCATATATATGAATATGAGAGAGAGAGGGTATTTTTTACTGCTCTTTTTCCTTCTTGTAATAAAAATTTGATCCCAAAAGACAATAAGTCTCCAAAACGGACAGATATTCCTCTGTTGTGTGACAGCTGCTTTATATTTGCAACGTGTGTTTTGTTCTCCAATTATCCTCACTTAAAATAAGAAGCTGGACACACTGAAGTGAGTGGACAAACGTCCCTAAGAGGTTTCACAAATTCTTGACTGCCAGACTTGAAGGGTCCACTCCTATCAGAACGTTATACTCAGGAACTGAATGCACAAACACACACACACACACAAATAAATCGCTTTTTATCCACATTGCTGGTGTTTTTCTTCAGTGTTTATGTTAAAATAGCAAAATCAGCCAAGATTTCACGGAGAACTGATAAGAACACTTAAATGAGCAGATGGTCCTGATTTGCAGTGCGGTTATTCCATATGGGGAGTCAAGACTTGCTGCATACTGATAAAAAACATAAATAAACAAATAAAACGCAGGAAGAAAAACTGACTGGGAATGACAGCATATGAAAAAAATATGAGAAAGTGGATAAATGTCCATATTGAAGATTTTCTGATTGTGTGTGTGTGTTTGTCGTCTGCTAGAGACAGCACATCCCGACACAACACTCAAACAGCTTCTAATGGTTTTCTCAGAGGAGATTTTTTAAAAACATCACTGAACATTGGACTGCATTTTGCTCCACCTTAGCCCCTCCCACTGCATCTACATTTGGCTCCACCTTTACCTTTCTTTTGAATGCATTTCCCCCTGCCTGTAGCCCCTTCCTCTGCACATGCATTTTGCTCCGCCCTTAGCCCCTCAACTTGATTTTTCTCTTTTACTCAGGATGAAGACTTAGTGAACTACAGCAATGTATAAACACAGTATACAGTCAGTGCTGGTGAGAGGGGTACGACTGGAGAGGGGTGAGTGAGCCATGCCCACATTCGCACAATCACCGCCTCCTCGCCCGCGCGCCGCATACAGCTAAGGTTAAAGGTACCGTATTTATGAGCTCGGTACAGTTTTCATGGCTAAGCTTTTATGAATTATAAGAAGAGTAGAGTTTTACACTTTCAGGCTCATGTCGAAAAATGGAGAACTTCGGGTAATCAGGACGCAGATAACTGAGGTTCTGCTCTACTTGGTTTTAAATTAAGTCCATTAAGTGGGGACTCTGAACTTGAACAAGAGTGCATCTGGTCTTGTGATTTCATAGACAGAGGCCTAGGGTGATGGAGGATAATTAAATATCCAGTATGGGAACCCAAATGTGTTGTCCTTGTGATCTTCAATGTTTCTAGTCTGAGATGAGAATCGGGTCCTCCAGAGTGTCTGAACTAAACCCAGCTCAAGGATGGGGAAGAGTTGGATGTCAAGACCCCTCCTGGACTCCGTAACCTTCCCTTGGCTTCAAGACATGTGATGGGGCGGAGTCTCCTGCATGAAGAAGTAGGATGGGGTGGGGACTGATGTGGATGGAGTCGGCTGTCTCCTTAAGAATATTCTGGTCCAGTGAACAATTCATGGGCTCCTTCAATGATGGCCGGTGGTCCAGCACTAAACGGTTTCATTGTAGCTCTAATGGCTTAACATAGTGGGCCCTGCGTCATCCACAGAATTCTACTTTTGATTAGTCTGTCATTATTTCACTCATGTTACCGTTAGACAGCAGAGGTTTCCTCCTTGTTCATCTCCTATGAGTCTTTTCTTGTCATAGAAAAAGGAGAACAAAAGATGACATTCATGTAGCCCTTTCTCACTAGTCAAACTGCTTCACATAGATAGTCAGGGGCCACTTCAACCACAACCAATGTGCAGCATCCGCCTGGATGATGTGACAGAAACCATTTTTGCTCCAGTATGCTCAACTCACATTAGCTATTAGGTGGTGAAGTGGTGAGAGAGAGATAGCCAATTAGAGACAGGGGATGACTAGGCAGCCAGAATGACAAGGCCATGGTGGACAGTTTAGCCTGGACATCAGGATACACCCTACTCTTTACAAAGGACACTCGGGAGGATGCAATACATGCGTTCTGCACGTTGTGAGCTGTAGGAGGAGAACAGGCATCCCAGCTGGAATGGGGAAAGTTTCTTACCCGGCCAGGAGGTCAGAACAGAAGATGAGAAGGGTTGGTTGGCTGGATGAAGAAATACCTTTGTGCCCAGCTGGACTTATATGTTGCTTGGACCAGCAGAAGCTGGGAGATGGGAGCAGTTCCATCCCCTGTACAGCAGGTGGCAGTGGTCCTCGAGTGGCAGTCCACGTGGGACACACGCAGATGAGCTTGGAAGTTGGAGTCCGGAAATGCAAAACCCTGTTGGGGTCTGCGAGTGCCGGTAGAGGGCACTGTCTTGGGGGGTGGGGGGGGGGGGGGGGCAACTCTACTTTCTATGTGGCCTGGAAGTGCTTCCTGGAAGACACAGTGTGGCGGTCCGGCTTGAAGAGAAGCCTGTTGCCTCACATCAGGCAGTCAAAGTCGTAGGAAGTGGGCGACACTCAGAGGAGCACAAGGTGAGATTGAGAGACAGAGACTCTTGTCTGAACTAAGGCTTACTGGTCTTTTATTGCACATTTGATGACCTGTGCATAATAAATGACTTTCTTTTAAACCGAGACTGTGTGGAGTTCTGTTGTGTCGGAGGTTTGGGGCTCAGGGGCACCCCGTGTGGTCACAGAGCATACATCTGAATTATTCAACACGAGTAACGTGAGATGTTTCTTTATGGACTTTTTGATAATGTTTGAGGATATCCAATGCTGGTCACTAGTGGCTCCTGTTACATCTGTAAATTTGTTATTATTCTTACATCACAAAAACATGAAATTAAACATTCTTCATCGCTACAAAGTACACGGGGTGCACAACATATAAAAGAGATTTGATTTTTTGGGTGGAGCATCCCTTTAAAATATATAAAGTAGGAATTTAGAAGTGGTGTTACAGGCTCAATCTGGCTAACTTTATCCAGTCTTAAATAATTTTGTCTAAAGCTCTGAAGCCACTCATCACGACAAATACACAAAACCTGAGGATCATGACAGCAGTGCATCTGCCCATCCTCACTGACTGACCTCCGCTTACTTATCTGGCTGCTTTCCTCCTTTCACTTTCTAGCCGGATCAAATTCCACAGCAGACAAGAAATGCTAACTCAGTTAATGGGCATCAAGAAGGAAGCACAAACAGAAAAGCAGTTCAAGTGTCGCTTAACACGTAAGCCATATTAACTACAAAAAAACAGCAAAAAAATGGATATCCTTTTATTTAGTCTTCAGTGGGATGCGTCAGCCTTCCCTTTCATGCCTCTGTGCATATCTGTGTGTCAGGATGTGAAATCGATAACCAAAAGATGAAATTTCCCAATGAAAATGGTGCCGATATGAGACATTAGAAAAGGCTGCAAGCCCAGTAGAGTTTTCTATATGCGGATATCATATACAGCAATCCCAGTCCTGGCGCCCCCCTGTGGCTGCAAATTACCATGTGGTTGACAGACAAACATCTCTCTATAGAGGGGAGCAAACACCCAGCCATGAGGTCAAAGGAATTGCCTATGGAGCATAGGGGCAGGACTGTGTCGCGGGGAAGGCTGCAGCATTGGAGGTCCCCAAGAGCACAGTGGGTCTTCTTAATTTGTAACCAGAAGAAGTCTGAAACGATCACAACTCTTCCTAGAGCAGTCATGGGAGAAGTGCACTGGCACAAGAGGTGACCAAGAACCAACCCAGTGGTCACTCTGACTGAGCTCCAGAAAACCTGTGTGGAAATGGGAGAAACTTCCAGAAGAACAATCACCACTGCAACACTCCAAAGATTTGGGTTTTATGACATGAGTAGCCAGACAGGAGCCTCTCCTCAGGAAATGGACATATGGAAGGGGTTTGCAAAAAGGGTAAATCTAAAGGACTCTCAGACTGTGAGAAACAAGATTCTCTGGTCTGATGAAACCAAAACAAGCGTCATGTCTGGAGGAAAGCAGGCACCGCTCATCACCTACACAACATCACACATTCAGTGGTGGCAACATCAGGCACTGGCTGACCAGACAAGTTTGAGCACACTCTCTGTGCTTTGCTTTCTTCAGCTCTCCCTCAGAGTGCTGGACCTTCAGGCCTGAAGGTTCACAGAGCAAAGACAACACAGGAGTGGCTTAGGGACAACTGTGATAAAGTCTTTGAGTGGCCCAAGAGGAGCCGAGACTTGAACCGAGTCAAACATCTTGGGACAGATCTGACAACAACTGTTCACCAATGGTCTCCCTCCAAGGATCTGCACAGAAGAATGGCAGAAAATCCCCAAATCCGGGTGCGTGAAGCTCGTCACATCTGACCTAAGATGACTCCAGGGCTTCAATGACTGCCAAAGTACCGAGGAAAAGGTCTGAATTCTTGAGCCAATGGGACAAACAATTGCAAAAAACTGTAATAGTATTGTAATGATGACAACTGACAACAAATGAAGCAGACATGGGGGCAAAAGCCACTGAAGGCTAAAAGGCCCCACTAGTGAGCTCATTAGCACATAACAGTTTAAATAACCAGAGCTCTTGGAAAAAAGCGAAATGAAAAGCAGGACGATGAAAATCTTAGACTATCAAGACTATAAAAATAAACACTATAAACACACAGCGTCATTCCAATAAATATTTAGACAACCTGGATTGAAATTTTCTACATTGAGCAACACACAGAAACAGGAAAACAGCAACTTGATTAATTAAGGAAGGAGCAAAACGAAAAGCAGAAGTCGTTTGTAATGAAAGAATGAAAACCTGCAGGCCACAGGAAGGAACCTGAAAACCCCTGACATGCAGCAAAGGCTCCTGAGAGGGGAGACGCCACTGGGATTTGACTTCAGCAGGTATCTCCGTTTTTGGTACCAATGATCAGGACGTATGGCTCTGGTCACAATAACTAAAGCACAAAATCACTCGCTCAGGACAAAACTGGGGCCAGCTAGCTGTGTTGGCGGATATCACAAGCCTAATGATTTTAGAAAAAGTCACCCCAGCGGATTTGTTCAACAGAGAGCTGTGCTTCACGGCGTGGAAATGGCAAAGGCCTGGGCTTCTCAAACTCAGTCCTGGGGACCCCCTGTGGCTGCATGTTTGTATCCCACCTAGCCTCACAATCAGCGTGTCATTTTAATTAATAGATCTTATTGCTTAGTCGCCCTGTTTTTGTCTTTTTGTATTCCACATTCAGAAAAGGACAACAGTGGCCGTATGATTTTTACATTTATAAAACAACTGCAAATATTTGCATTGTTGCTATAGCTTTAACACTTAACTCTCTTTTGTTGTTTTCCTATTCATTTGTTCTTCTTTGTGTGGTTTCCACTCTTAATTGTATCCTAATAATGAGAACAACAAGCAGAGCAGATGCCCAGACAAACAACAACTGCAACTACTTCAGCATCAAACCCACTTTAATAAAAGGATCAGCATCTGTGTGTCTGTCTGGTTGATGCATCTCTGTCATATCAAAAGATGATGCATCACAAACATTATTAGTAATAAACTACACTGCATTTGTCTTTCCAACAGATGGTGCACCACAAACATTATCACTGTTTTTATGAATCCCATACCAAACGGTATAGAACAGAAACACATGGATTGCATTTGTCATTCCAACAGATGGCACAACACAAATAGTAACACTTCTTTTACAGATCCCATATCAAATGGCATATACCAGAGACAAATGCATTGTATGGTGCACTGCAAATATCGACACGGAGGTCTACATTGATTACTTCGATTTCAGTTTGTCTTAGACAGGTAGCACAGCTATTTATATACATACATATATATACATATACAATTTGAAAGAGAGAGAGAGAAAAAGAGCTTCTGTAAAAAGCCAAAATTCCCCCAAGAGACAGAGTTCTATCTATTTATCTGTCTGAAAGTGTGCATTTCAACAGATGGCGCATCACAACCATTAGCACTGCCTTTATGAATCCCGTACCAAATAACCTAACAGAGACCTATGGACTGCATTTGTCATTCCAACAGAGGCATATGCATTGCATTATATTTGTCATTCCAACAAATGGTACATCATAAATGTTCACAATGCTTTTATGAATCCTGTACCAAATGGTATATAACAGAGATGTGTGCATTGCATGGTTCGCTGCAAACGTTAATGCCGAGGTCCACGTTGATTACTTAGATTTCAACCTGTCTTAGACGTGCGACACAGCTAGTTAGTAGACAATGAGTTAAACAAGCAAAACACTGGGAAAAGCAGAATGAAATTCATGAGTAAGATACAAATCTCACAAGTTAAAAAAAAATACATACATAAATTATTCCAATGTAACGTTCATAAATGCTTTAGTTGGATTAATAAATAATTCGTTTTTAAAATATCTACATTGAACTCAAATCACAGAAACTGGCAAATGTGATCCTTTTTAATTTGGCTAGAAGTCCAATTAAAAACAGAACATGCGTGGAACAAAATCCTGCAGCTGCAAGGGGGTCCTAAGGACTGAGTTCAGAAAACACTGGTGTGGGCCTCTTAAGAGAACAAAAAAGAGTCCCAAATCACCTCAAAAAACACACTTCCAGAAATGCCCACCCACCGTTTGGGCGGGGTTTACCTTCAATACCCAGATAGATATAAGGGCAAACGCAGGTTCTTTATAAGACAAAAGAATCATTTCACAGAAAGCTCAGTTACAATCAGGGCTGTGGATTCGCTACACAAAACCTGGGACTTTGACTCGTCAATTTCTCGTACCACTGACTCCAACTCCACTGTCTGTAATTAGACTCGCGTGTTTACTACATCCATCGAAAACACTCAACATATGAGACACAAGACACTTCATCACTGCCATTGTGAATCCTCAGGCTACTTTTTATCACTCTAACCTGGTAAAGTTTGGTGGGCTGCAGGTTTTCATTCTAAGCATCTCCTTAATTAGTGAGCCGTTTCTGCTGTTGATTAACTTGTTTTGCCTTCTTTTTAATTGACGTGACTCAGATCCCCAAGTTATTTCTTTTTCCTTAATGAGACACAAAACAAGCCGCCATATGAGCAGCTCACCTGAAAATAAGGAAAAGTGAAGGTCTCAGTCATGATGGTCTACACAGGTCACCAAAACACCTTGGAAAAAAACGAAACTCAGTCTGCTGTGGCAGAATGAGTGCAGCAACAAGTCCTGATATTCAATAACAGCTTTAAATAACAACAAGAATCACCTTCTCATTAAGAAACTGGTTGGAGTGAAATTGGCTAGAGTTTGATGTTCCAGTTTAGCTGGTCATCTGTTGGCTTGTTTCACGTCTCATTTCTGTTTAATGAAGACACGAATCAATTCAGAGGACTGAATCCTTAAAAACAGGGCTATTAAAATGAAGAGTAAAAGGAGTTAATTAGCAATGAAAACTGATTAGGAAAAAGGGTGAGAATGAAAACATGAAGCCACTGCGGCCCACCAGGACCAGAGTTGGACACCCCTGGTTTAAAGGCTGTGGCTTTTCTAGATTATTTATTAAATAATACTTACAAAATTTTAAAAGATGCTATATTTTTACCAAAAGAATAGAAGACAAACTTTAATTGAATTGGTATACGTGAATATGTAAGTTTTAATATATTATATTACTTGTTTACATTTTGTTGGAGTCTGTACATTTTTATGGACTCTTGTAACCAAATATTTATTTCCAACTCCGACTCCACAGCCTTGGAGAGCACAAAAGGCATACCATGCTTGCAAAAAGGCAATTGCAAAAGCAAGCAGGTCCCAACTCAGAATCTAAAGGATGGTCAAAAAGCAGAGCCAAAAAGCGGTCAGGAAACCAGAAAAACAAAATCAGTGAAGCACAGTTGAACACTCGCCACTCCCTAGTGCATTCAAAATAAAATCGCCAGGAATTATGGGAAACCCCTTCCCTTTTTACGGTAGAGGGCAGGCCCTGGAGGTGATGGGCAGGTGGCCCCGCCTCTTGGGGAACCACCCACAAAACACAAGGCACATAAAGGCAGTGATAAAAAGACAACATCAGATACAAATAAAAATGCAAACAAACACAAAAACAATGAAGAAACAAAACCAAACTAAGACTTGAACCCTCTGGCTGAACCATAACAAGGAGGCAACTACATATACCTGAGGTGCTGAGCATACAGAGAAAGTATAACATGGGGTCCAAATTTCAGTTGTGAGTTTAACGCATTTACACTCTTGGACTGTTTTCAGTCTGATGACCGAGTGGCTGTCTGTCTGTCCCAAATACAACAAAACGTGGCCCTGGTACTAGCACTGTAAAACACTACAAGCTTGTGGAGTTTGACAAACACCCCAGTGCAGTAGATCATAAAGCACAAGTACTAAATATGTGGAAAAGTTTTGCATGGGGTCAAAGTTAAACCGAGTTTAGACCAGTTTTGCCGAGTTCAACACGGCTTGTCACTTCAATTCAACCTCATTTCTCCAGCTACATATGCCATCGGCACGGCCATTTACAGTACAGGTAAAGTCGTTGAGATGCAGTAAGAATTTCTGTGGATTTAGACAGTAGGACAAAGAGGGTATTGCCCATTTGGTTAGGCTTTTAGTGGCACACAAGGCCTGTTAAGACAGCAGATTTAATGGGGACACAGGAAGCCACCTGCATTCCAGAATGAATGGCCGAACTGTGGCTCTACCAACACTTTGGTCAACTCGGTACTTTTTCTGTTAGCAAATCAGAGTTGGGCCGACACCTCCACAGAGCATCCTGCAGGCAAAAAGGACCCCAAAATGGACATTAATTTTAGACTTAAAGCCACAAACTGAACTCTGGCAAGATATGATGGACAAAACAAGGACAAGGTGCCCACAGGCCAGCACTGGTTCTCTAACTGGTAAGGACCTTGATCCAGTCACCATAGGTTACACTTTCCTTCGAAATGAGCATCTGTTCAGTCTCCTTAGAGGGAGCAGAAAACTGACAAGCTGTTCTCCTTGGGATGAGAAGCCACCCACACTATGCGCAGCTTAAAGCTCACAAATATTCTTTGGCCTGGATGCTCCTCTCCATAGAGTCTTGGAGCTGGAGATCCTGAACTACCTCAAAGATCCATTCTGTCATACCAGGCTCTGTACCAGTGACTGAGCCCTACCTGAGAAGATAGAGGAGCAGCCATTACTTCAAGAAGGGAGCCTACGCCCTTGTGTCAGAAAGAGTTAATGCTATTCCCTATGAAGTTGCGAAGACCCTAAAAGCAAGCTGAGGAAGGCAGCACCGTGCCATAGGCAAGCGCCAAGAGGGCACTCCAACAGAAGAACAGTCCTCCACTTGAACCGGAGCAACAACAATTACCTCCACACAGCATCGGAAATCATCCTTAAAAACCAGCCATTGTAAAACTGTTTCTGTGCCAAGATAAATTAGAACTCTAAATGGCCATTAGACAGCCGGACTTTTCCGTGTTAGGTGTTTGTCTGTCTCATCTGTCTTGTATACCATCTTCTATTGCCTAAAGTCCACTTGGGGATAAAGTTTAGTCTACACCTACTTTTTATTTTTATTTATGTAATCTATCTATTTTTCAGTCTATCATATAGTGCCCACTATTTATCAGTCTTATAGATTTCATCTATATATCCATGTATTATACAGTACCTTTCATAAATACTTTTACTGCTTATTAATGCACTCTAGGTCAATAAATTCAGTTATACTATTTCTATAATTCTTGCATTTATCGATAAATTGCACTATTCAGTTTCTTAAAATGAGTGGGCTTCAGTTACCTTGATATAAATCTAACAGCTGGAAACCCCTCCTATACAGAAAGGTAAGGAGGCCTAAACCAATTACTTAAATAGCTAATTAAATAAACTGAATTGCTGGCATTGTCAAAGGCAAAACTGATCATTAATAAGCTGATTGATTCAATTCTTCTCATGTCATACATAATTCACTATTTTTTTTGGGGGGCATCCCTGGGTGGGCCATGAAACTGAGATCCCTCACTCATTTTCTACAACTCATCACTTAACACCGTCACTGCGCTGTCTCTCCGTTGATCAGGACACGAGTCTGTTGACTTAATAACTGAAAGGCCAATCACTGTGCAATTTCAACGGGCCTGAGCCCACTGCAGCTTCAGCCTTCTGTTCTTGGCTGACAGGACTGGGAACCGGCGTGGTCTTCTACTGTTGTAGCCCATCCACCTCAATGTTCAATGTGTTTTCCATTCTGAGAGGCTTTTCTGCTCATCACACTTGTGATCATTTGAGTTACCGCAGCCTTTCTTTCAGATCAGCCCAGTCTGGCCATTCTCCCCTGACCTCACTTGTCAATAAGGCGTCTCCGTCCACAGAACTGACACTCACTGGAATGTTGTGTGTTTTTTTTTCTGCATCACGCTGAGGAAACTTTAAAGACTGTTGGTTGTGGAAATCTGAGGGGTTCAGCAGTTACAGAAATACTCAAACCAGCCTGAATGACACTAGCAACCATGCCACTGAGATCACATTTGATCCCCATTCTGGTGCTTGATGTGAACATGAACTGATGACCCTGACCTTGATCCGCAGGATTTTTTTATTTGTGCTTCTGCCACAGGATTGTGGCATTGCATGCCGTTGAAATTGTACAAACGTGGATGAGACAAATTCATATCTTGAATCTTGGATAAGCAGGTGTTACCTATTACATCTCCACAATGACAACAACCAGACTCGGGATCCAAACCCAGGATAGCACTAACCACTGAGCCACCATGCTGCCCTACTGAAAATCAACACACATTCAATTGCCAACATTTCATAAATTGCAATTTTTTTTATTTTTTTTTATTTTTAGATAATTTCTTTAAAAGCTCTTTGGAAAAAAAATTCACATGTTCAGTCTGAAATGCTCTGAATTTAAAGAATGCAATCTTTTAGCCGTGAATTGCAACTTAAACAGACATTACAAAGCAGCAGTCCGGGTAAACACACTTCTACATTTCAACAATAAAAAAAAAAAATGCATTCAGTTAATGGCGCAGTATTTAGAAGTTTGAAGTTCCACTCTTTGTTAGGGGAACTTACCATTTCTCATGCGCAATCCATCACATTCATTTCTTGATTACTTTTTCCTCAATCAGATCGGTAGACCTTAACAGTTAATGCTTACTGGGCAAATTACGCAACTTTGGCAAACAAACATTGATTGCCCTGGCAGCGGGACTACTGCGCTTTTCCGGCCATTAAAACGAAGCTCCTCTAAATTGTTATAAATTTTTGATTTACTTGTTGGCTTCGAGTCACACTTTTAATGACTTTGTACTTGAAGGTAAGGAGAAGCCTACCTCGGGATTGATTCTGAATCCAGAGAAACTCTCTGAATTTCAGGTTGTGCCCCAGCATCCCTCTGAAGGTTTTCTTCTTCTTTTCAACCGATTTGTCACAACACTTCAAACGGGAAGGTCTACGCCAGGCGGGGGGGGGGGGGGGGCAGCAAAAAGTAAAGCCGTCACCCCCAATCGATCACTCACTCACTGGTGTTCGCGTACACTTCTTTGTATTCAGGGGGACGCCTCAGCCATTGCCAACAACACGAACGCCCGGCAGGTACAGCAATAAAGTGCGAGTGTGACAGCAGCCTGACTGCGCTTCATCAACCGCCAACCGTTAGCCTCCGCCGAAATCTTAAGCGTTCTGCGCATTTCACCGATTAATATTTTACAGTATGCCCTCATTCATTTCAGTAAGCATCGCACAATTTCATACATCAGCGAGTATCTGTGACACACAGACTGGAAAGCCCTGACCAATCATCGGCTACTTGTTCCAGGTGTTTTTTTTTTTTTTTTTCTTCCCCCAGCAACGTACGATCCCGTAGAGATAAGATTTACCTTCAACAGCCATTCTATCACTGCGTCTTTATTTCGTTCATTATTCGCAACCGCCAAACTGAACTTCCACACGTTACGCTGAAAGCTTTTTCCTTCGGGGCATCTGTAGCCTGTCAACTCAACCTGCACCACACAGGCGGAGACTTCGGATGCCGCGCTGCTTTCTGGGAAGTGTATTTCACGCGCAAACGCCATCCACGCGCGATGCAGATTGAAAACGCGGAGGGGGGGGGGGGGGTCAATCCGCAGATGCGCTGTCTGAATTTCAGCACAAGTATTAACTAATATTTATAAACATATATAAACACTCTAGGCGCTCGAAAGTGAAACCCTTTGCGGTTTTATTTATAAATAGTTCATAACTACAATCCCCAGAGTGCACTGCGCAGCGCTATGAAATCGGCGCTGGGTTCTCGATTCAATTCATGTGCGTATAACCCAGCTGCGGCCGGACTGTGTCCATTATGCACAACGATATATAAGTGAGATCATTAGAGCGTTAAGCCGAAATTCTGCGTATGAGGCGATAAACTGACTGGAAAAAAACTCTTCCAAATAGTGGCATTGCAGTATAGCTGTCACAATTCTTCTATCGATTTTCTATACCCATCCATCCATTAACGGTCTATTCTGATTTTTCGGTTAAGAGTGGCTTGAATCCTGTGCCCCTCCTAACGAGACGGGGTGCCAGGCCAGCCCATCATATGCTTACTAATGCCAGTGCCGGTCGATGAGGGGGAGGTTCCCCCTCAAGGTCCCGAACGCGCCCCTCTAGAGAGGAGGGTGGGGATCGGTGGTCTGGCAGATTGGGTCATTCCCACGGTGTACGGAGCACACGCCCCTTCAGTTACTAAAACGACGGCCCTAGGTGTCCATAGCGTGGCCCCGGCGGGAACGGGAGTGGGGAGGGGGGGTTCCTAAGGTCTCGCCCATTAAATTTCAGAATTGACGTCCCCTGCGTTGCCTAATGGACTGACCGGCTCCGACTAAGGCACTTGTCTATCTACAGGAATGGAAAACGGAACCTATCCCAGGAGCATGGGTTCAAGGCAGGAGCCAGTTCCAGAGGGGGCACAAGGCCAACCAATCACGTGCTTCTGAGTGCACTTGACTATCTGAAGGAATGGAAGCCAGGGCAAATCACAGCAGCATAATGTATTGAGCAGGAACCAATCCTGAATGTGGTACTAGACCAGCATGCTTACTACTACTAATTCTTTACATTTATATAGCGTCTTTCTCATTACTCATAGCGTTCTCCACACAGGGAGGACCCCAGGAAGCAAATCTACAATCTCCTTACTGCAAAATACTGTGTTCCTGCTTGACCCACTGAAGTAGTGGGAGCTGGAGCCTATCATGGCAGCACAGGGTGCAAGGCAGAAACCGGTTCTAGACATGTTTAGTAATGCACTCCTACTTTTACCACTGAAGAACTAGAAGCTGGAGCCTATCACAGCAGCACAAGGCAGGGACCAGTCCCGGATGGGGCAAGGGACACACTCATGCACATACCCACAGTCTGCACTGCTAAGATGTTAATACAAATTGTAACAATATTGTAAGAGCACACGGTGAACTCACACACACACACTCGCCTCTTCCTTCTGCATCTCCCCCATGAGACGGCTGCGTAGACATGTTTTTGATATTTATCATGCTAATAATGCTGATTCTCCCAGAACAACCTACTCCATAAAACCAGCCGTCAGAGGGAACCAATTTATTTAGGACAAACTGCTATTTGCATAGAAGACATGTGCCTAAAAATAAACCCAAAAGTGTGCGAGTAACGTAAGCACTGGAGCTAGCCCCAAAACTCAAAACTGCAAGCAACATGTCAGCCTTCCAGTGAGAGAAGGGCATCTTGGTAAAATCAGCTCTGCAGTGAAGGTCTGAAGGTGTCACTTTGTCTACTGTAAAGTGTCCTATGATTTTGCACAATATAATTGACTTTGGTAATCAAGTTATTTATAAGGTATTGTGTATTGAGGTGGCACAATGATGCAGTGGCAGTACTGCAGCCTTGCAACAAGGAGGCTAGGGTTCAAGCCCTGAGTGAACCCTACATTGAGTTTGCATGTTCTAATCATGTCCCTGTGGGCTTCTTCCAAGAGCAAAGTCCAAACACATGCAGGTCAGATGGACTGGCCGTGCTAAACTGGCCGCACCTGGGCACTCATTCATCTATAAAAGAGCCTGCTTTGTGCACTTCTGTAAATCCTGAGATAAACAGGAACATTGATGGATGTTAAAAGGTGCTACTGTATATACTTGACAGACAGATGTGAAAGGCACTGTATAACAAAGATATAAAAGAGACTTTAAAAAATAGATGAAGAGATAGATTTGAAATGTACTATATAACATATGGGTAATGGTAAAAGGTGTTATATAATATATATATAGATGGCAACTAATAGATGGGGAAGACATCATATAATTTAGGAACAGTAAATGTGCTGAGAGAGAAAGAGAGAAAAAGAAAGAAATTATATTGTTTTTTTCTTTCCATTTTCCTATCCCAACTGTCCTAGCAAGGCAAGGGTACAAGGTAGGAACACCACCTGAACAAGATGCCAGTACACTGCAGGGTAAACACACACACTAGGGCCAACTTAGGAATAGATAAGTAGATAAACATGAAAGGTGCTATATTATAGTTAAATAGATTGATATGAAAGTCAGTACATACAGTCATATGAAAAACTTTGGGAACCCCTCTTAATTCTTTGGATTTTTGTTTAGCATTGGCCGAGCTTTCTAAGTAGCAACTTCCTTTTAATATTTGACATGCCTTATAGACACAGTAGTATTTCAGCGGAGACATTAAATTTATTGGATTAACAGAAAATATGCATCATAACAAAATTAGACAGGTGCATAAATGTGGGCACCCCAACAGAGATATGACATCAATACTTAGTTGAGCCTCTAGACACTGTCCTCCTATAGCCTTTGATGAGTGTCTGGATTTTGGATGGAGGTTCTGACCATTCTTCCATACAAAATCTCTCCAGTTCAGTTCAATTTGATGGACAGCCTGCTTCAAATCATCCCATAGATTTTTGATGATGTTCAACTCAGGGGACTGTGACGGCCATTCCAGAACATTGTACTTCTCCCTCTGCATGAATGCCTTTATAGACTTCGAACTGTGTTTTGGGTCATTGTCTTGTTGGAATATCCAACCCCTGTGGAACTTCAACTCTGTGACCGATACTTGAACATTATCCTGAAGAGTTTGTTGATATTGGGTTGATTTCATCTGACCCTCGACTTTAAGGGCCCCAGTCCCTGAACTGGCCACACAGCCCCACAGCATGATGGAACCTCCACCAAATTTGACAGTAGGCAGCAGGTGTTTCTCTTGGAATGCGATGTTCTTCTTCTTCTGCCATGCAAAGCACTTTGTTCCAAAATGAAGCTGGCTTGTCTAAATGAGCATTGGCATACAACAAGCGACTCTGTTTGTGGCGTGAGTGCAGAAAGGGCTTCTTTCTCATCACCCTCACATACAGATGTTCTTTGTGCAAATTGTGCTGAATTGTAGAACGATGTACAGATACACCATCTGCAGCGAGATGTTCTTGCAGGTCTATGGAGATGATCTGTAGGTTGTCTGTAACCATTCTCACGATCCTGCGCATGTGCCGCTCCTGTATTTTTCTTGGCATGTCAGACCTGCTGGGTTTAACAGCAACTGTGCCTGTGGCCTTCCATTTCCTGATTCCATTCCTTACAGTTGAAACTGACAGTTTAAACCCCTGAGGTAGCTTTTTGTAGCCTTCCCCTAAACCATGAAACTCAACAATCTTTTTTTTTCAGATCTTTGGAGAGTTGCTTTGAGGATCCCATGCTGTCTGCCACTCTTCAGATGAGAGTCAAAAGGAAGGAAGCACAACTTGCAATTGACCACCTCAAATACCGTTTACCACTCATGATTGGACACTCCTGTCTATGAAGTTCAAGGCTTAACGAGCTCATCCAACCAAGTAATCAGCATTGAGCAGTGACAGGCATTCAAATCAGCACAATGACAAGGGGACCCACATTTGTGCACAGCCAGTTTTTCACATTTGATTTAATTTCATACGACTAAATACTGCGTCACTAAAAATCTTTGTTCGGAAAACACCGCAGTGCTCCGATGTTCCTAGGAAATGAAAAGACATACCACTGTTATCTTTGTGTTGAAAGGAGAGTCAATTATTATGCAGGCTGAGAGGAGTTCACAAACTTTTTCATATGACTGTAATAAATACAGAAAAAGATAGATGGATATGAATGGAACTAAATTATAGTTAATAGGTGAATATCATACAGATATTCCGAGGCAGTGTGTTCCATGCCGATTAGCACAGGAAGTTAATAATTTCACTGGACTCAAGGTCCAGGTACAAGGTACAAATAAAGACCCTATAATCCTATTTAACCCTGCCCAGCAGACAGCCAGATAATCGACTCAGCAGTACCAGCAGCAGCACACAATGCAGCACCGCACTCGTGTTTCTGTGTTCTGTTAAGATTACGGAGTGTGAGGTCACATTTTTGGAATATACAATCATAAATTCCAACTGATGTCTTAGAATAATATAAAATCCACTTTAACTGAAAATCTCCCTAGCATTGCATGAACTCTCAAGGTGCAGTACTGCACCAAAAGGTTTCCTAGGACTTTACTTTGTATTTTCTGATTGTAGTTAGCACTTTTTTTATAATTTCACATTTATCACATGTAAGACCAATTCTGTTTCCCAAATCCACTTTATGCATTACTGCCTCACACAAAGCTAAGCACGTCCTGATAGTAAGTAGCTGGTGCAAGAAAGGAATCAACCCTGAATGGAATGACCAGCCAGCCCATCAAAGAAACACATTCACTCAGTGTTACTTGTTCTTTGTGTGGCCAGAGGAGGGCACTCTTGAGCAGTCCCTTCCAGAGGAGTAATGTGACGAGCGTTTATTATGAAATTCAAGTATACAAGGGAGGCTTGTATAGATGGAGAGGGTCTAAACAATCGAAGGCAACACAATGACCAAAGCCTATGCCACTCTGGGCTTTCCTAATTCTCCTCAGCTGCAACTGGCACACTGTGGGCAACAAACAATCACACTGGTTCATCCTCTACCTCCTGATCTTCCTTCATCAACACTCCAGCCTCCTTTTTCTCCCAGTGTGACTGAAGACAGGGCAGCTCTTAAAAGTCTGGACCCAGGAGGTTGTCACTTCTGTTCTGAGGCCCTTCCAAGTCTTATCTAAGCCCACAGAATACCAGGCTTCTACAGAACTACATCTCCCATGGGTTTTTGCAGGAGCCTAGACTGCTGCTGCCTCCAGCTAGTGGGCTAAATATGTGAGACAACTTTACAACGCAACCCAGGCTGCCTCTACTTTGATCTGACATCCTGGCCGGGTAGAAGTGTCACCACCCAGCATGCCTGTCTTTGGGATGTGGTAGGAAACCCATTAGAGACACAAGGAGAGTATGCAGACTCCACACAGACAGTGACCCAGCTCACTTGGCTCACGGAGGTGGTGACATTAGGACACCGACCTGCCATCTTTCTTTAAAACTGCACCTGAATAAAGTCACAGCGATGCCACCAATCTGCTTCTAAGATGACTGCCAGAAAAATTGGATTGTCACCTTCTTGCAAAAGAGGGAGGCATGTGGAGATCACGCAAGAGCAAATGTGCTAATTCTCTTGTAAGCAAGCCTTGTGCAATTGAAATTTTGGGAAATCCATTGGTAACGGGCCACGCAGGCAGGACATAATCCACTGACTTTATTCACTTCTCAGCCTGTAATGCTTTTGACAGAGAGCTTGTGTCATGGCAGGCGTCTCTTTCTGAACGTCTGTGTAGCCTTGTTAATCTCAAGCTATGCACAGCGTGTGACTGATCCAGTTCAAATCACCTCGAGCTGCCATATCTGAAAGGCCGGTGTTTCCCTTTCTGTCGTATCCACTCACTCTGAAGTGAGGTCTTATAAAAATGTCAAGCCCACTGTCACACACGCACATCAGGAGAGTCACCTTCTGGGCTCATCGGAGGTTAAGCACCGCCATTCTGGGACTCAAGGGGGCGCTGTCAGTATTGTCTTTCTCCACCCACAACACCAAGAAACTGCCCGATGAGGACAACTGACTCCTCCCCTTCTGGTCCAGCAACTATAAAGCTGAGATTCTCCTGGAAGGGGTGGAGTCACTTGCCCTCATTGGCTGTCTCATTTCAGGAAGAGCAGACCAATGAATGGAGCTCGGACCTGACCCTGTGACCGCTCTACAGACCTATCATAGTCTGACCAGATGACAACACCGCCTTTTGTTTTGCGTCTATTTATTTTATTGGACTCCTTAGTTATTTAAAGTTGTAATCCTGGATTGGCACCCCAACATTTCCTTGGTGGATGACACCACCTAATGCAGGTCAGGGTCACACAGAGCTGGAGTTTATCCAGGGCACAGACACAAGATCAGTTTGGAAAGGGAAAAATTTTGATGATTCAATAAGGTGTAACAGTGGTTAGGGCCCACGCATCGTGTCTTCTCCAAGGATTTGGGTTCAATTACCACCCTGTTTTCTGTCTGCATAGACTTTGTACAGCCTGTCTGCATCTGCTTGGGTTTCCTGCAAGGACCCTCCTGCGTCCCCCCCATGATTCTCAATGCCTACAATACATGCCCAGTTTAAGAAGTGCTACAAAGCAGCACCTCAAGAGAGCCTGAATTTTGGGACAAAGAACACTCAGGGGCACAGGTGGGGACTGCACTGGCATCACAGTTTAGTTAAGAAAAAAAATCAGGTTCCTCTATTTTTACTTTTTGGTTGTTTGATGTTTTCACTGTAATTTTAATCTTGACATTTCTCAGGCGAGGAAGGCTGATGTTTTGATGCCAGGTAGATCTATGCAGTCATCATGGCACCAGAGTGTGGTAACATATGTAGATGACCCCATGTAGGTAAAGATTTTCACTGGACTCTGTATACAGGACAATATCCAGACCATGTTATCACATGCTTGGCATCTCTGCCTCATGCACCTCCACTAGTGCCCTTTGACCAGCTGTATGGTCAGCAGCCGGGGACTCCCATTCACTGATGTTTCACTCCTTACCCTGGTACATCTCCTGGTGGCAGAACAGCTGCATGGATGTCTCCCTGCCTCCCCCTGCAGCTATCCTTTGGGTCAGATGTTAGTACCATAGTTCTGATCTGTCCTCCTGAGTCTGTGACAATATCTATAAATCTAAAAATACATTACATAATGCCTTTCCCATCTACCTGTCATTAACCTGCTGCTTGTAATATCTACCTAATTATCTATTATATAATGCCTTAACTCTCTGTCATTAACCTAGGGTCTTTAATATCCACCTACTCAACTATTATACAGTGCCTTTCATATCTACCTGCCATTAACTTAGTGTCTTTGACACCTGTTTATCTATTACAGTTGTGAGTGCCATGCTGGAAGGACTGGCGTCTTGAACAGGATGGGTGTGGGTGTCTTTTCCCAGAAGGAAGGATGCAATAGGACAGAGGGTGTCTGCTTCCCAGTGTCATGTTTTCTACCCATACTCACGATGGCAGCATCTCACTGGTGGGACACCCATAGGGATACCCACTGGGTAGGCTGGGAATTGCAGTTCCCATGGGACAACTTTGTTGAGGTTCTTAGATGTTGCCAGGGGGTGCATCAGGGATCGTTATACCCTCTTTGAAGGGCCTCTGCCTGACCTGGAGGTGCTTCCAGTGTATAATTCTGTAGCACTGGATGTATTCCCAAGGTCAAGCATAAAAAAAGAAAAATGTGCGCGTTTCCTGCACGAGTAGTAAAATCAAATAACATGACTCTGTGAAGGTAACACAGTGAGCACTACTCATCAGATTACTTGGCTAGTTGAGCTCCTCTCTATTTTATTACAAGCAGGTGAAGCAATTTATTCAGGTTGACATTTCTTGAACTGACATTCTTGTGATTTAAAGTCCTCACCCAGTAGGCGGAGTGGTGGCTCTGAGGCTGCAGGCTGAATCGAATCCATTTGAACTTGTGTGGTGCTGAGGTGTCACCCTTTGCAATGACTGCACTTGGGCCCTAATCTGGGATCCTGAGGTGGTTCATCGTGTGGCGGGTGCAACACTGCTTTGTACCAGCGCATGCTCCTGACCAGTAGGCCAGTTCAGTGACACCAATCAGTTAATCAGTGTGCACACGTGGAGAACATGCTACCTCCACACAGAAATCAGTCTTCGTATATACAGACCTGTGGTCTTTGCTTCATGCCCATGCTTCTTGATTTCTTCTCGTTGAGGAAATGCACCATGTCTTCATACCTCTACCAAATTCTCATTTACTCGGTCAAGTGTTACATTTCCAATCAATAGGATTGTCTGGGATTTCACCGGGGGTCTTGTATCACACAGATCAACTGAGTGTGCCATACAATAGACTACATCATTGATCCAAACTGTCAAGGGAGGAGGTGCAGATTCGATTTCAAGCAGGGAAAGAGGATCAGGATGTTCCGTCTAAAACAAAAAGGTCAGGAATTGAATGGCAGTCACTTTCCATTTTGTTTATCTGACATCCGGAATCTTATGTCTCCACAAGACCCCCGATTAGCTGGAGGACAGCTTTTGATTCTCAGATTCAATCACCTTATCTGCACACTCACCACTTCTCTACAAAGAAAATACACAGAATGTATCCAAAGGAAACATTAACAGGCAGCCCTGCTTATGTTACCAAATGTTGCTGGGAAAAGAGCTGAAGGTGAATATCAAGTTGAAAAACAGATGGATGGATAGATGTATTTACTGTACGTATGCACAGATGTATGGATGACTGCATGGATGCATATACGGATAGAAAGATGGATGAACAGATTTATGGATGGGCTTCACCCTGTACAGGCAACAGTGGCCACCGATTCTTTAAAACCCTTACACTCACCTACAAGCCACAGTGTGTACCTCTTCATTTGAACCTCACGGATTTTACCTCAACTTCCTTGGTATTATGCTGAGCTTGGCATCAACTTGTGAGCGCCCCCTACAGGCCACAGCGGATACCTATTCAATGTTTTCCCTTTTACATTATGTGGGCTTCCTTGGTGTTATACTGTGCTTATGGTTGATTCATGAGCACCCTCTACAGGCCACAGTGGGTAGGTCTTTCTTTTAAGCTTGTGGATTTCAGCTTCCTTGGTGTGGGCTTCAACTGTAGATATTACTATAGAAATACATTTTTGCCAAAAGTCGATGTTCGAGTACCACACATTTTACAAGCACGAGTTACATTCTGAGTGAGAGTGATGCGCTTGACAAGAGTTTTGTGGTCACATGATTGAGCGAAAGAAGCAATGAAAAGGGCGGGACTTTGTTCTTTCTAGCCAATGGGAGTGGCCAATGCTAACCAGCCAATCGTGAATCACACCTATCTCCCTCCAAACGGGAATGTGCATAGTTTACTCCATGACTCAGAACTTACTAAAAGTATGGCTTTATTTCCACCAGTTTGCAGGTGTTGTATCCAATTCAGTCCCCCTGTTGCCTCTTGGCAAAAATGTTAATCAAACATCAAAACCAGTGACACATTTCACAATCAGGGCTTGCAAAGAAATTAACAGTAGAGCACACCCTTCTCTACTCATCATCACTTTCTAACTATATATAGCAGTACCCCGCAGGTCACAGTGGCTGCCTATTCATTTCAACCCTTCCTTGGTATTATAGTGAGTTCGGAGCTGATTCACAAGCACCCTCTACAGACCACACTGGGTATCGTTTCATTTGAACTTTTATATAGCGCCTTTCAAGGTGCTTAGGTGCAGGGACCCTCAAGTGCCAGTGTCATATTTCAGCTGGAGACCCATTTGGGCACATACTGACCCATCAATCTCAAATGGCCACCCTACATGGAGGTCACCAGCTGTCAGATGAACCCAGGTTAAAAGCGCCTACTGTGACCTTCTGAAAAGGGGGCAAGGAGAGGACGTTACTATCACAGAAGTGGAGGACAACAAAATTTGTTTAAAGGGAAGTTGAGCCTGAACTAGCCCAGTGCCCATCTTTCATGTCTTACCCCATTACCAGTCACCAGGTGTGTGCCATGCCCAGAGCCAGGCATTCAGTTCATAACAAAACTGAACATCTCCTATGTGGAATCTGCCCGTTCTCCTTCACCACATGGATTTTCCCCAGAGTATGTTGGTTTTCACCATAGATGTGTGTGTTGGTTGGGTGATTCTAAATTGGCACATCCTTGGGGTGTGTTTTATTAGTGGTCTCTTGTAATGGACTGGCATTCCAGCCAACCTTGCCATGATGGACTCTGGAGCTCCTACACTCTTGAACTGGATTATGCAATGTGCCCATGTCTTTATGCCAACAGGAAGGCAGGCTGGCACAACTCAAGTAGAATAGTGAGTCAAGTGTGTTTGAAATTAGTCACCTTGAGGCCTGCTGCACGTGGACGCACACAAGCCAGTGAGCAGCCTCGAAAAAGCCGCTCAACAGCCTTGCGTGTAAAGCTCCTCCTTTGCGTTCTCCATTGTGTTGCTTTGTTCTTGTGAAGCTAAGAAACAAAGCACTGACAAAGGAAGAAAATGGCCCATCAAGTGGATATTCCAGTTCCACTGCAAAGATATCCGTGGAAACGCAAATGACAGGTAATGCTTAGCAGGCCAACGGGGAAACAATTTAGCTGATTTGCAAAGTGAGAATGGCTAGAAGGGAAAGGAACAAAGCAAATCCGCCTGTGCAGCCCCTTCTCTGTAGGCCCACCCACTAGGGCATCATCTTCAGTCCCCTTGCAGCGAAACCTTTCTATGTAAGTGATCTGCTACCATTTAGGAGATTTTCTTCTATCTGCTATAGTGGACCTTTCCATGAAATATGATACCCATATACATTATCTCCACTTGTGTTATCTTATTCAAGGGGCACCTGCATTACACAAAATAAGACCAACAACCACAGTGTTTGACCACAGTAGTATGGTGGACAGTCAGACTTGGGGACCTTCAAAACTTAGCTTGGTGTCATTTAGGAGGAATTGGGTGAATAGGATCAGCTGCTCTTGGTAGAATTGCTCTGATGGCAAATATGGCTGGCAAAGGGTCCACTTAGCACATTCAGAAGAGGTCACCTGTTCCCCGTGTTCTACCACAGACATAAGGTGAAAGGCCACCAGGACCGGGAGATGAACCGTTTATCTTCAGACAAGCAGCGGCAAATGCCAAGAATCAAATGATCATGTATCAAAGCCACAAGTAAATAACAAAGCTCTAAAGAACCTAATCAAGCATTCTTCAAACCAGAAAGAACCAGAAAAAGCAGTGCGCCCATAAAAGAGGGTTCTCTGCAAACTGAGGACCACTGGCTTATATAGTGTCAGGTCGATGATGCCACCTGACGGGTCTTCCATGGGCATGTCCTTAGCAATAGCCGCCTGTACAATAGCAGAATAAATCAGGAGGGTCTCCTACAGTTCCTGGTGGTTCATTGTGAATTCACTTGGGAGTTTGTGTGTTTGTGCCTTTTTTGCTGTGCTTTGTATTTTTTGGATTTTTTTTCTCTCAACATTGCCATTGGAATCTGTATTGGACTTGTTAGCTATGGATTGCCTTTGTGTTACTGGAAATTCTATTTTGCCTTTTGTGTTTCACAGAGCTTTCTTTTCTGCCACCACGCAGTCTGTGGAAATAGACCTTTTTATTTTAGAAAGATTCTACATTGTCCTTTTTGTTGCTAGCAGGGGTTTTTGACTGGATTTCCCTCTCTAGTGGGTATTTTTGGCAGTGCTTTTGAGACTCATGTGCTTTGGGATTCCTAGGTCATAACACTCGAATGACGTGCAAATGATCCGTTTTACGGTATTAAACCCAAATAATGCTAGGGACTCACCCTTAAGGTGAAAGGATTCCACTTCATCTGCTTTATCAATGCCACAGAGAATTCTGAAGAGCACAATTAGGCATAGCAACCAAAAACAAGTTGTCTGGGGCACAATCGTCTTAAAAGGGCTACCACAATTCAAACACAGAATACAAAATGTTACTGAGTTAATGTCAATGCTGCAACAAAAATATTAAAATAACTATAAATATCATTTAAAAATTTGTTTAAAAAGTAATGAAAAGCCTCAGGTGGATTCATGACACAGAAGGGCTGATATCTCTTTTGACAGTGCATCATAATTACCATTTCATTCTGCTATCTTTAATTTGCTCCGAGAGCACAGCTCACAAAATAAGCCAAATCCATTAGTCCAGGGTGTTATTTATATTTAAAGCTTTTGATCAGATCCATTAGCCGGGCTGCGATATTATCTTTTGGATAATGCGGACATTAGTCTATTAAGGCTGAGCTCAGTGTGTGGTTAAAAAACACATGAATATTTGACATATTTAGTGGGAATCAGATTTTCTAAAACAGCCCGAGTGATAAGACATGTGGGCACATCTTCTCGGCAAGGCCATTTGCCTCTAATGACTCCTGCACCAAAAAACGTAATCTGGAGTTTGTATGCTGGAACACATTTTGTATCTCCTAAAAATAATAAATGGGTGAAGAAAGAAGGGCTTTGTTAAATTTCTTACCATCAAAGGGGAGTGTGCTGTTGCATGCAATGCTGAGCAGGAAGGGATAATTACAATGATGGACAACATGAGGATGGATAGATATGCCAGTTACAATTTCACTGTACACGGGGTAATAAGGACCCTATAAACCTATAAATCTAACCCCACCCCTGACTGCCACTCAAACATCTTGGCCCACAGCCGCCTTCTTTACTAGCAGTCCCTCTCACCCTACTTTTAATTTACCAGTTATTCATATTGCTTGCATGTATGAGATCATATTAAGAGATCTGAATAAATCCACAAACAGGCTAAAGGTCATAATCAGTATAACAGACAATACCTGCCAATGACAAATGTATGCAGAGACATTTTTGGGTGTGGAAGATGGAAGTTTCGAGGTCAGGTATTTCTATTCACGCATCATGACACCAGAGAGAACAACATGTTATACATGCCAGTTACTGAAAGATTTACAATATGATTTTCTATTGCTAGAAATGTACTATCAAATTATTTGAATATGACACGATGACTACGTGTTTTTACTCCACTCCTCATTTTTTTCCATAATCTCGACAACTTTCCTATCCTTGCACCGGTGTGATGTCCCCTTATATCCATCTGAATCCTGCACCTCTGCCCCTTCCTTCCTTAATCTTGCGGTCTTTGCCCACAGCTGGCACAGAGCTGGATGTTCTGCTTTCATTTCCCATCTGGCTGGGTCATTGTGCCATCTGCTGGCAGAAGTTTGGTATGATTTTCAGAATCCTTCACATCCTCTTGGACTTGAACTCTTCTGCTTTGTGTTTTTCTCGATAACACTGCAGTATGCCTGAATAATATTTTACCTGTATTGATTCTACTTTCATTACATTTGCCATCTGACTGTGTACTTCATTTTATGTACATGAGTAAAGCTCAACAAAACATGTTAATAATAAACTTACACTTACCTTTACAGAAAACTGAGCATGGATGGTCCTCTTATCCACTGAGCCCCCAAATATTACGTTGCCCCCCTGCACGCACGCCGTCAGTTACACTGTTGCTTGTTGGATTTTTGGTGGTTTATCACTCCACACCCCCTCCAGCACTTCAGATGCCTTCCTTCAGATGCAGTAATGATATTTTGCATGTGGACTAGCATGTGCAATTAAGAATTTTACTGTCCTCTACACAAAGGACAAGGAGGAGCCGATAAACACACCTGGCCCTGTCCAGTCAGCTGCCACACAAGCATCCAAGTCCCGCCCAAATAGCTGTTACTCAAACACGCTGCTCCACCCAGCCAGCTGCAGCCTAACAGACTGTCACTCAAACATCTGGCCTCACCCAGCTGGCTGCATCTTAATCAGGTGACCTCACCCAGCCTTTCTCGTTACTACTGTAATAGCTCATCTTCTCCTCCTCATAGGTTGTGCTGTCTGCATTTATGACAATTATTATGCACCTGAGATTTTTCAGGTAAATTTTGAGGCCATGTTAATCAGGCCATTGAAGAGTGGTGATGTGTAGCATGTTGGTTAGCACTGGGCTCTGTCCATGAGACAGTAATGACCTTAGTAACCTGTGACCATTAAAACAATAATAATGATGATATGCCACCAGGGGACAGCCACTCAGCTTTCATTAGCTCAGGCTAACTGGTGGTCTTCTTTTGTCTGTAGTTACACCTTACAGTTCTCTCATTTCTTTACACAGCAATGGCACATTTTTAGGCAAATGTGACAAAGCCACCACCCTAGGAGGATCGACTGTCATGCGTTTATATGTGACACCACACTTCATGCACTGAATGTGCTTTTAAGGAGAATTAAGGCAGCAGCCTCTAAGCTGCATGTGTTCATCTATTCATTCAGTCATCCATCCATCCAACCTGCTATATCCTAACTACAGGGTCACGGGGGTCTGCTGGAGCCAATGCCAGCCAACACAGGGCGCAAGGCAGGAAACAAACCCCGGGCAGGGTGCCAGCCCACCGCAGGGCTCATTCATTCATTCCTCCCAAAATGTGAAACGCAGCCAGTTGCTACAGTCTTTGCACAGGCAAGTCCTTTGCCGCTCCGATTCAAGATGAGAAGGCTACCTGACCATCTTTCAGCCGTGTCTGCTCTTTCAAGGAGTCTTTTATGATACTCAGCTATTTTGAATGTGTGTGACACATTGGGGTGACACATCTGAGGAAACTGCCGCTTTCTAAAAGGATTTGGCAAAATGAGACTTGCAAGCTCACACACTGCTACCCGAGAGATCAAAGAGTATCACGAGTACTTTACAAAAACTAACTTCAATAATTGTAATGTGATCTCAATATTTTTAACTAATAGTTTGATTGGATTAAATGACTATGAATTTAAGTCAGGGATCTCAAACTCCAGTTCTTGGAGGGCCGCAGTGGCTGCAGGTTTTCATTCTAACCCTTTTCTTAATTAATGACCTGTTTTTGCTGCCACTGAACTTCTTTTGAATTCATGTTAATTGACCCGTCATTTAAGATTTGTCCCCCTGAATTTCGTCATCATTCCTCTGAATTGCTACTTTTCTTTCTTTAAACAGAGGGAGGGAGCCAACAGAAGGCCAACTAAGCCAGGGCCACAAACTCCAACCAATTTCACTCCAACTAGTTGTTCAATGAGGCGGCGAGTCTTGTTGTTAATTAAACCCGTCCTTTAATTCCATTGCTTGTTGCTGCTCTCCTTGTGAAACTGCTGATTTTCCTTTACTTTTCTAAAAGCACTGTTCAAATGTTTTAGGGGCCCAAGCAGATCAGTATTCCTGAGACTTCCTCCACCCTTTTTACTTTCAGATATTGTATGGCGGTCACAGTTTGCTGGTCACATTTTGGCTCTCATTATTGTTTGGCTGCTAATTAAGGAAAAAGAAACACTAATGGGGTCTGAGTCTTCACGAGCAAGTCAATTAAAATGAATTCAAAAGAAGTTAATTAGCAGCATCCCTGCTCTAAACGACGAGTTCACCACAAGGGGGCAGCATTGTATTATTTTTTCAGAAGCTGTGACTTCCGGCTTCCGAAAGCGGAAACTTTGCTGACCATAACGTCTCTTTACTAAAAGCTGGCCGATTATTTTTTTTATTTGATTGGATGTTTAAAAGAATGCTTTACAAATGCTGGCTGTAGTTCAATGTCCACCCTTGCTCATGTGGCTCTGAGCGAGTGCACTACTTGTAAAAAGTCACTGTATTTAAAGACATTTGCTATAGACCTACACTTATAAGGTGCCAAAAGGGTGCAAATTCAATCCCACTGCTGTCTCACTATGGGATGCAAAGCGACTTTGCCTGCTTAAGCTCCAACTGCAACGAGATCCACGTAAACAGCTGTGCTATTGATCAGTACTTATGCTGCGTTCCATGTACCTCAGAAGTCAGAAGATGGAGCTCAAAAACCTTTATTGTGCTTGCTTTTTCAGTATTTTGTGCATCCAAACACTGAAGCAACATGTCCTCAGATACATGCTGGTCAGTATGATATGTAGTTGCTGTTAAGTAAGGCAGGATCAAGCATGGGTCAGACGTATGCCAAAACAAATCTCTCAGTCCAAAAAGGTTTGTTTTAAAAGGGTTTAGTGAATATTTAAGCAAACAGTCCCCACAAGAATAGAGAAGAGTTGTTACACACGCAGAAAAAAAAGGAAAATGTTTCTTCTTAAACTTCAAGTGTTTCTATACTTAAGGATGAATTATTTCTCTATGCTTTACTTCACATTCAGTACGTTGTAAACGTATGGCTCTGTTACATACAACTGAGCACGTTAAGGCGAGGTTTGAAATCGTGCGCCCTCCATGTCTTACCTACGGCAAGGGAGGTCACTAACTGAGACTAACGTGTGGCCAGAGGGACAAGAAACAGTTAGAGCAGGGGTCTCCAACACGTCACTCGTGAGCTACCGGTAGCTCGCAGCCCCTTTCCATGTAACTCACCAAAGGGTTAAAGAATCCTACATAAAAATGAAAACTTGATTAGTCAAATTAGGGGTGGGCGATCTTTCTAAAAAATCCTATCATGATTCACAATCTGAATTGCAATCTCTCTTTTTAATGTGGCAGACACTTAAGAGAATATCTGGACTCAAACTCATCAAGACCCAAGTAACACTTAATTTTAAAAAAAATCAGACAAAGTTGAATTCAATTGTTCTCTAATCAGAGTTAAGGAAGACGCCCCAAAGCTGGCGAGTGAGTGAGGAAGGAAGGCCCCTCCCTTCGGCCCACTGCGTGTGTTTCTCAGATTCACACAAATAAAATCAATACCGCAAGCGAACTCTGATACATAGCAAAATGAGAGAAGTCGCAAAAATCAACTGGAATGTTCCAGCAAATTATAGAAAAAAAAAACAAAAAACAATCCGTTAAGTAGTTCTCCCGTGAAAAGCAGAGAGACAGAGAGAGAGAGAGAGAGACATTGAATTTTATATACTATATGTTAGTAAACCTTCAAAATAATGTGCAGTCTCAACAGCATTCCCCGCATTTCTGGATAACTATAAGAATCTTCACCAAGTAGCTCTGAAAATCTCCGCTGTGTTTGTGTGCCCATACCTCTATGAGTCTGACGTGAATTTCATGAAATCAAAGTTCAGAACAAGACGGACAGACGAACATTTAAACGACTTCATAAGAGTGAAGCTGAGTGGCTCCACTTCACCACACACCTCAGTGCCAGTCATCTGACTAACTAAACACCACATCACACATGCAACTGGACCTATGAATAAAGAGACATGGGACAAAATGACAAATGAAGTCAGATCTGTGAATTGGAATTGCATTGTTTTGTTTGACAGCATTCATGTTTTAATCCAATAGCGTGAGATACACTAGAAAATGCACACAGACATACAAAATGCACTTGCAGGTGAACTAAATATTTTTTGTGATGTTTTAATGCAAAATGTGAGTTGTGGACACCAACATTTTGTAAATGTTTAGGCAAAACAAGCTTATTCAGTTTGTCTGGGTTGAAGTGAGTGATGAGAATAAACATTAGAAAACATGAGCAGCTCTCTGCCATTTTCATTTTATAAAAGTAGCTCTCAGGGGGAAAAAAGGTTGGAGACCCCTGAGTAAGAGTATATGAATTTAATTCAGCTTGTGGATGTTCTAAGAACCCCCCATATGCTATGCACTAATTTATAGGCACACATTACATATAACTTAAATAACTAGTGTCACACACGCGTGCTTGGGAGTCAACCAAAGGGACTAGGAAATGTCAATTCCATGCCAGGGGGCAGTGGGGTGCACTAAGCCACTCTCTTATCTCTCCACAGAGCAACCATGAGAAATCCCTCCTGTCCTGGCCCACTTCCTGTGAACCGCCTATAAAAACCTCCTCAGCCACCATACTTACAGGTCTGTTTTGGACTCTGACCTGTACACGTTGTACACAAATTTAAGCCTTTTGCAGCCAGGAAACTATACGGGAAGCTGCCCCAAACCTTCATTGTGTGTCCAGCTATTTCCTTCACACAACAACATTTCATACAAATGATGTAGCTCAAAGTGCTTTACATGATGAAGAAAGAGAAAAAAAAAATGACAAAATAAATAAGAATTAAAATAAGGGAACACTAATTAACATAGAATAAGTAAGGCCCGATGGCCAGGGAGGACAGAAAAAAACAAAAAAGACACACTCCAGACGGCTGGAGGAAAAAAATAAAATCTGCAGGGGTTCCGAGGCCACTATACCACCCGGCCCCCTCTAGGCATTCTACCTAACATCAAATGACCTCAATCAGTCCTCATTATATTCAGGGTTCACATGGAAGAACTTGATGATGACAGTCATGTGGACTTCTGGCTAGGTGTTTATAACCGATTTAATGAGATGCAAAAAGGCACAAGCACTAATAATCTGTGTCATGGTGTACACTGCCATTCTGGATTGATGTCTTAACCTGAAATCTGAAAACCAGACCCGAGTTTCCGAGTAGGAAATTCGACTCGTCAGGGTGTTCCATTTGAAAAGTCTACCTAGGAAATTTCGACTTCCGAGTTTAAATAGAACACAGCATTTGAATTGTATTCATTAAAGAAAGGCACTACATAAACTGGGCTAATCCAGTCTTAGCTGTGACCCTGAACAAAGGTGCTACTTTTTTTTTTTTTTTTTGCTATTTCAGTCCCACCTCTAATAAGCAACCTAGAGGAAGTTACTTGAATGACAACTGCAAAAAAAAAAATTTACAAATAATAAAGGCACCCTATAATTGCATTCACTAAAAAAGGCACTACATAAAATAGTGTGTGCCAGGTTAATTTTAAGCTTTTCTTTAATGATTGTAACACTATCAGACAAAATGAACACGCTCCTTATGACGCCTCTCTTTCTTGAGAACCACTATCATGAGTAATAATAATCATAATAATAATACATTTTATTTATATACCACCTTTTTGGCCTGCATGTTTAAAATGCACATGCCAGTAGGGGGGCAATACTGTCATACAAAATTAACTTTTCCTTAAGAAGGCTTTCTTTAATGCTCAAATATCTCAGTCACTATGGGGTAGCACTGCCAGGCAAAGTAACTGTGCCGCTTAAGAAGTCTTCGACACCAGGGGGCAGCACTGTCTAAGTGAACTTATTCATTAAGAAGTGTTTCTTTCTTGAACAGCAGACCATACAGTCAATTCCAAAACAGTGGCCAAGGTGGTGTTTAAAGCAGCAACTTTGCTCTGTATGATTAATGGCAAGTGCACCTCCCTTTCAGATGAACACTGGAAAGGAGCTCAGAAAGAAGAATCAGTCATTTTAGCAAATTATGGGCTGACGCCAGGCCATGAGGTTTTCAGACCTCCAGTTCACATATGAAGTAACAGCAGTACATCAGGCCAGCAAATCGCTGTTGACAGCACGGCTTAGGAGCAATTAGCAATTAATAGCTGCAACTCGACATGGGAATCCCCTGGAGGCAGCCACCCGAGATCAAACAAATTGACACCTGGAGTTTCGTGATGTCATGCAGCAGCTCGAGAGTTTTATGGCGGCAGGCTGGCCATAAACGTGAGGTGTCTGTTGGCTCTGTTTATCATCAGGTGTCACTGACACGTCTGCTGGCGTTCATCTCAGATGATTGAAGTTTTAGGCCATGTTCTCAAAATCAAATTCTTATTCACTTATCCCGTCTTTCCTTCATTTGACAGCATATAGCATCTTCCTTGTTATCCCTGTTTTCTTGATTACGGATCAGGCGGCTCTGTGGGACTCTGAACTTCATCGCCACTGAATTTCTAGGGAAGGTTTTTCCTTGTAAATGTACTTGGTGAGTCATTCTCCATGCTGATTGTACGACAGGCCCTTTCCATAAAATCCACACTGATAAATGGGAGCTTCTACATGACGGCTCACACTTTTCCAGAGTATTTAGCAATTTCTGGCCAAGAATATAATATTGTGGTGCAGTGTTTGGTACCCGGGTTCAAATCTTAATTTTCAGAGAAGTTTGGCTGATTGCAGAATACATTCAGCCCACATGAGAAGGAACCACAATGGCACCCCATCCTTCAGGCTTGGGTTCAAATCAAATCCCAATTCAAAATTTCCTTTATTACAGCTACGCCTCCTAGATTCAGAACATCAGGATCCTCTGCAGTTTGGCTGTGTAGGTGTGGAGGACACTCTGATCTCCATGCTCCCCATCGACTACTCCGTCCTGGACAAAGCCAGCACCAAAGTCACGCTCACGTTCTTTGACTTTTCTAACGGTTTTTAACACCATTCTGCCTTATTGACTGGGGAAAAAGCTCAAGGTGCTCCCATAATATCCTGGATCCTGGACTACCTGAGCAACAGAGAGCAGTCTGAGAGGCTGAGGGATTGTGTGTCAGAATTGGTGGTGTGTAATGTTGAACTGTCCTGACTCCCTTCTTGTTCAATATCTACACAGCAGACTTCCAGCACAATGCCATTGCTTGCCATCTACAGACATTTTCAGATAATTCCTCCATCATAATGGAGAAAAGGTCAAAGTACAGGAAGGTTGTGGAGGACTTTATCTTGTCGTGTAGGAAGAACGACCTGCAGCTTAGCATCAGCAACACAAAGGGGCTGGTGGAGAAGCCTCTGAGACCACTCGACCATCCAGTGGTGCGTAGCTACAAGTAACTTGGGGGTTCACATGAACAACAAATTGGACTGGTTTGACAAGACAAGAAGATCCTGATTAGACTGGACTTGCTAAGGTGACTCCGGTCTTTTGATGTGTGCAGTAAGCTGCTGGAAATGCTCTACCAGTCCATGCTGTGCTACGGTGTGGTGCTCCTATGCTGTGGCCTCCTGGGAAGCAACTTAAGCTCAAAAGAAGCACAACACCTGAACAAACTTCTCACAAAAGCCTGCGCCATCACAGGGCAGACCCTGGACATCACTGGAAGCTGCTCTGGAAAAAGAGGATGGTGGGCAAAACTGGATGTCGTCATGAAAAATCCCCTCCATGAGGCGCTCTCTCGGAGCACTTTTAGCCACAGGGCATTCCATCACGGTGTGCTAAGCACCACCGCAGGGGATCTTTTTTGCCCACTGTACATCAGGCAATTCAATGCTCCCACCCAATGTACTTGTTAAATTTATTTTTATTTACTGATCAGTTCATCGATTGGCTGTATTTGTCCTGTATTCTTGTTTTTAATGTTTCTCCTGCTGTATGCCTCTGGATTTCCCCATGAGATTAATAAAGTTTATCTAATGTTAGCCTGTACATCCAAACCATATGAGCATCTCATGTGTCACTTATGGTTTCTAGAACGGCGGGTGTGATGGAGCTAAATCTTGGCTGAGCTACTCCTGACTGGTCAGCAAGTTCCCTCTCATAGGTGCCCACTGGCAGAAAGCTAATTGTCATTAAAACCCCCATATGAACAGATTGGGGGCCGATTTCAGGCAGTCTGTTTTTCTAAAGCCGTGACCGACTCAAGACACAATTCCAAAAGAGCAGCCCTTGGAAGTCTAAATTTGCACACAAGACAGCCATCATCATGAGCAACAAAATCCAACGGGTCTCTAAAAGCTCATTCCCTTCTTATGTAACCATCTGCATAGTCGTCAAGGTGTGCCAAAGAAGCCATGTTGGGTCAAACCATTAGGCTAAGCACAGGCTATACGGCATGAGATTTAGAGCTTTCTGTACACAGGGGATGAATCACACTGGGGTTTTTACTGTGCTTTCGTTTCTAACCCTGAGAAGCGACAATAGACAGATGATAAAAACTGACGAACAATCAAAATAAAAAGTTCTTCAGTGTAAATACGCAGCATCAGCCCTCTTGAAAGTTAGCTAGAACAGAGTCTGTACATTCTGTTCATCACTTTAGAGGCTTGGTGTTTGTCACATCAACACTGCAATTACAGGGACACTTGCTGCCACGCAGTAATCAGACCAGCATTGACATCCCAGAGGGGAGTTTGCACATTTTCCCCGTGTCAGTGTGGGTTTCTTCCAGGTCCTCAGGTTTCCTCCAACTGCCCAAAGGCACTCTGTTTAGGTGAAATGGTGATGCTAAATTGGCCCAAGTGTGTGTGTGTGCATGCGTTTTGGGCCTGGAATGGACTAGCCCCCTGTCCAGGGTTTTGTTCCTGCCTTGCACCCTATGCTAGCTGGGAAAGGCTCCAGCCCTAACCCTAACACCACCCACAGTCCCTGGTCTGGATTAATCAGGTTAGAAAATGATATAGTTATGATGTCATATTAATTACAATAACATGTCACACATGCCACCGGAGGGTCACCTTCCAGGATCACCTAGAGTAACACCCTGAGAAGAGAGAGGGGGCCAACGTTAAGGGTCTTGCCTTTTTTCCCCCCACCCGCCACACAGCCTTAAGAAACCACCCCTGGAGGGCACTGAAGTCAAGGAAGCCCCCCAAAGCCTCTTCTGGTCTGTCCACCCAGTATAAAAGCAGAACACACCCAAAAGGCAGCGTCTCATTTTGTTGCTGAAGTGCAGATCAAGACCAGGGCTTGCTGCCAAGTGATTCTCAGAGGGGAATGTGTACCTCACACCAGGGCACTACAGCTTTTTTGGTTGGCTTTCATGATTTTGGTTCAAATTAAACTTTTTTTTTTTTTTTCCAGTTGGTACCGCAAGCATTTGACTTTTCCCCACCTCTTCATTCTCCCTGCTACACATTGTCACAATTAGGGCCAGACATTGAGGTCTTATAGCCTTTTCCTATGGTGGAAGTCATTTTGCATACCATTGTCAGGGTTGCGTCCTGCGTTTCTAGGGATGAGGTGTCCAGGGCTGTGACCTCGAAGTAATCAGCAGAAGGGATAAAATGTCAGCACTTTCATTGAGCCTTATCTGATCTATAGATAAAACCTTCTAAACCTTTTCTGGATTCTCTTTATGACTGCTTTTTGTGTCTTGCCTGGCTTTCAACTTCTTGCCTGAATCTTGACTGTGATTTTTGCCTCTTCTCTGGGTTTCGGTCACTTTGTTTTATTTTGTTTGCGCTTGTTTTGCCTTCTGCACGCATCTCCTGGTTTAACTCAAATTAGTTCTCCGTTTTCCTGCCAAGTTAGGACACACGTACTAACGGCTCAGTGATACGCTTTATCATGCATGCGAGTCATCATTAAACTGCTTTGGCTGTATTTCCCTACTTGATCAAGGGTGTCGTCATTTCCCAGTTACTGTAACATGTTCTGAATCGCCATAAATATACAAATCTTCCTCTGCCACAGTATTTTTTTTTTTTTTGAAAAATCTCTACTTGTGTTGAAAGTTGCTTACACCAAAAACAGGAAAAAAATAAAGGCTCAAAACATTTTATGAATCGGCCCTCAATGATGAATTCAGAGCTTTTTGAATTATCACACTAATCTATCTATCTATATATAAAGCCAAATCCCACTGACTCACTCATCATGGAATCTCCCGAACCATGAGGACTTAGGACTTGAAATCTGGAATGTAGGTTACCCTTGGCCCATAGGTGCTCGCTAAGAAACGGTTTTAAAAATTTCGTGGTCCAAGCATGTTCTGTCTGTTTTTCACAAGAGAATTACTTAGATTTAGAATGGGTTGTTTTCTATAATTTGCTTGAACTTTCCAGTTGATTTTGCGACTTCTCTCATTGCTCTAAGTACCAGAGTTTGCTTGCAGTACTGATTTATTTATGCAAATCCAAGAGAGTGGCTGTGGGCCGAGGCCTTCCTCATTCACTCACCGCCCTCTGTTGATTTGGTCTACGTGTTGCCACGTGTTGGAGTGCACCTTGCCTCAGCTAGCGATATCGGTTTGTTCAGCAGACATTAGCATCTACAGATTGTTAAGGAGTAACGTTTGACATTTTTGAGAGAGAGAGAGAGAGAGAGAGAGAGAGAGAGAGAGAGAGAGAGAGAGAGAGAGAGAGATCGATCAGAGCTCCGTGTGTTTTACAGGGTAGCTGCTGATTGCCAGAAACATCACGGCCATGTGCTTTTCTTCCCACACGGAAAACGCTTTCCCATCAGAGCTCAACACAATCGGATATAGTGCCAACGTCTATTGATTTTTAAAGTTTGTCCTATTTCATTACTATGTGGGCAAAGCCACGGGGTACAGCTAGTATATATACTTGCAGAGCCACAGCAGCACAACCTTAGTGCAGTTTCAGGATGGATGTTAAGGTTAGGAATGATGGTGTTAAAGGCCAAGCTATACTCAAATAAATAGAATCCACACGTAAACTCCACCATGTGCAAGGTGAGCTAGTGCACTGGGACAATGTATGCTCACCGATATTTGGGAATTAGCACAGATTTGGGAATGTGGAAGGAAAACCAAAACTGGAACTGGAAACCCCCCAGACACACTGGCATCACATGCAGCCTCCACACAAGATGGTGACCTGGGATGAAATTTGAACTCAGGATGCTGGATCAGCAAGGCCATAGCGCCACCCACTGTGCTGCCTTAATTGAATTAATACACACAGCTATTTATACAGGGAAGTTGTCACATCCACACAGAGTACAAAATGAAGTCCGGTTCCAAGATCCATGAGGCAGCACTGCTCACCTTTGTGTCAGCTTAGCGGCTCATTTCTCATAGACATTAAAAATGCAGCACAGTTACTATAAAAATGAAAGAGAGAGAGAGAGAGATAGATGGATTTCCTTTGTGTGCCAGATGTGAAGAGCAAAAGGTTAACCTCGAGGTGAATTCATCCTGTGCATAAGTGTAGGTGAGGCAGTTTCACAACAGGGGGTGATAATCCACATGTGACTAGAATTAATTTGGCTCAAGGAGCTATGCCAAAAGGTGTGGGAGCAACAAAGAAGACAGCTGGGTGGGTATAATAATTCAGGCAAGTACAAGAAAGAAAGAAAGGAAGTGAGTGAGTGAACACATTTTGATGGAATCCAAGGAGATGTCACAAACAAAGAACAATGAAACCAGAAAATGCACAGCTGAACGCCTCCTCCATTGATTTCTCAAATGTGTACGGATATTTGTCATAATTCAAACTATCATTAAAAAAAAAGCATTACTGTGGCAGTCAGTGGTGCCTGTCAGCGTCGGATGACTGCTGATGGTTCAAATCGCCTTCTTTTTGCCCTTTACATGGTATCTTGGTGGTTTTATGAGTTTCTCTTCCAAGTACTCAATTTCCTCACACAGTCCCAAAATAAACTGGTTACTTATTGGGCTAACCAGTAACTCCACATTAGCTTGCCATGAGTGAGTGAACCCTTTGGTGGACGCAAACCTGGTGCTGCCAGGTTGTCTTCTCACTCTCTGTCAGCCTGAGTTGGATTAGATCAGGGGTGGGTAACGTTGGTCCTGGAGAGCCACAATGGCTGCAGGTTTTTGTTCCAGCCCAGTTTCTTAATGTGAAGTCAATTATTAGTGATGAAGCACTTATTGCTCAAGTGACACTTTGATGCTTCATTTTAGTGATCTCACTTGTTAAGGTTCCCCACCCTTAATTGCTTATTTCAGTCTTTAACAGCTGCATTCAGTGTTTTAATGGATCCTTAGTAACAATAAAATGTAAATGACAATGCAGCCAGCAGTTCCCCATCTCGCTTTTTTCCATTTGCACGTGTGTGTTCATCATGCACTGTTAGATTTAATAAAACGCTTAAAAAAATGTGACAGGCTGAAATTGATCCGCTTTAGGCTTCAAATCATTTAGATGATATCCTTGGAATTAAAAAAAAAATCTGCAATAAGAGAACCCTACATTGTGCAGACTAACAAACCATAAAATTAAACAAGGTCGGAGACTGGCAAGGTTTGTTTTCTAATTAAGCAGTTGGGGTTGGAATAAAAACCTGTAGCCACTGCGGCTCTTCAGGACAGACATTGCTAATCCCTGGATTAGATGAATGTGAAAATAGAATGGGAAATACCTCACTGGTCCCATTATGAAGGAGTCTGGGTGAGCAGGCTAATGAGTGAGCGAGTGTGCCCGGTCATGGCCTGGGGCTCAGTTCATGCTTCTGCTCCATTTCTGCCAGGATAGGCTTTGGCTCTGCAAGATCAAGAACTGGATCGATTAGCTTTGGTCTGCTTGTTGTTAATGCTGCTAGCGTATGACAAATGTCTTCAGGAAAAGAAGATGGAGGTTTCAAGTTGAGGTAGGGCTACATGCTAATCATAGCATCCGAAAAGTTGGTGCCATGTTGATTTGCACATACAAGTAAGAGTTCACTGTAAATTCTGAACACAAGACAATAATAGACCTGTAAATATGATCCAATATTATACAGTGCATTCAGAAAGAGAATTACTTAAGACTCCAAACTGGGTCTGCTGCCAAGGGGGGCTATTTTAAAGTATCAAACAAGGGTCTGAATACTTCAAAGTCAAAACTCTTATTCCTAGATCTATTATATAGTGTATTTCTTATCAATCTGTGACAAACTGCCTTATCTGTTTATCTCTGTATCTATCTATGTTATATAGTACCTTTCATTTCCATCTATTACACAGTTCTTTTCCTAACTACCTATTATAGAGTATATTACCTTATCCATCTATCTGTCCACCTGTGTCTCTCTCTCTCATATAGTGTCTTTCATTTCCATCCATCTATCTATATCTATTTTATAGTGTCAATTGGTGCCCCAGAGGGAGGACAGACATCCTGGCTGGGATAAAGGAAGGTTTCATACCCAGCCAGAAGGCCATAATGGAAGGCCCATGAAGATGGACTCACCAGGAGCAAGTCATTCCTTCACACAGTAGGCAGTGTTCCACAGGGCTACACCCAATTAGGACACCCTCAGCGTTGCATGGGAAATGGAGTCTGGAAACACAACCCTGTTGGGGTCTGCCACAGAGCACTGTCAGGGGAGGACTGCCCTGGTTTTTACACAACCTGGTAGTGCACTGTATGACTGGGAAAAGAGACTGGAAGCAATTCCCGGGTCAGGCTTAAAAGAAAGCCTGCTGCCTCATTTGGATGAGATAACCCTTAAACTGCCACATACTTGGGGGTTAATGCACCCCTGGACGCCAAATACTTTTTTCCTGCACTTTTTAAGCAAACGTCACAATTCACAAAGAAAAAGTGAAATTTTAAATGGAACACTTTTTTCATGCAAAGAGCATCACAATTACTGCAACAATGATCATTTTACACACTGCCAATGAACTGTAAAATCTATTTAAAAACTACACTGGAACAATCTATTATTATATGTACAAGGTGCAACTGACACCATTGATGAAATTCAGTAAATCACCGAGCCAACTGCACTTCAACTGGCTGCACACGAGCACACAGAGGCCAACGCTCAAGCTTACCAGGCTATTCTAGTGCAGCGGCTGAATCCGAGACAATGATGCTGCAGTTCTGCCAGGACCGCCAGTGGTTAGGAGCTGGCTGCTCAATTAATATACGGTACAGCACTGAGTAATCTGCTCTGGCGTACTGGCAAATTGGTCTGGGAAGCGACTATAGCCGGTTCTGGCGGTTTAAGGGTTAAGAGTCAGAAGGCAGTGAGGAGGTGAGAGAATTTAAAAGGATGTATATTGGCAGTAACTTTAATTGCATTGACCTGTCTGGATTAAAAATCTTTACATTTGAACCTGGAGCTGTGATGGGTCATGTGTGGGTGGGGTTTGGAGGCATGGTGGCACCCCCTACTCTTCACATCATCTATCTATCTATTATATAGTGCCTTTCATATGCTGTATATATCTATCATTAGTGCCTTTCATATCTAATCGATCTATCATATACTGCCTCTCATATCTTTCTATTATACAGTGCCTTTCATATATCTGACTATCTTCAGGAGTTATTATTTCAGATCCCCCCAGAATGCATTAGAACATGAGAACAGCTGTGATGAGAAAACATCATTCAGCCCAACAAGCTCGCCCATCCTACTCACCCGGGTTGTCCAAAATGTAATTCAGTACAGTCTGCTGCCATTCAAACTTAAGGTATGTCACTCAAAGTTCAAACTCCATTAAAAGTGCACTGGTAGGATAATGGAGCAGCTTGGCCCTGAAGTGGACTCAGTCAGCTGCACTACATTAGAGTGCTCACTGCTGGGGTGTAAAACAAAATCTGCCAACCAGCCAAAGGAAAAACAAAAAGGCAGCACAGAGTGGGCGATACGTTTTCCACAACTTGGAATTGTAAATTTGAAAAATTGTTATGATTAACATCTTTTAATGCAGTAGTCAGCTTTTGGCACTAATGGACAAGAAGCTTGCTGTCGAGCCAGTTAAGGGGAGATGTTTTTCTCAAGTTAAGTTTGATTCTAGCAGCTGTTGCTTTATAAAATACACACACAGTACTGGAAAGTTTGGTAACATGTTCCTCTTCCTCAACTGCCCATATTTCATGTCACTCCCTCATGTAGACAATGGGAATGTTATCCTCTTTCTGACACTCCCCAAAGGCCAAGTGTGCCGTAATGGAGAATTCACCTGATCAGACTGTAGAACAAGTACACATGATAAACTACCCACAAGTTATTAGTTCTGGCACTGCCGTCTGCTCCTCTTTCCTCCTCTATTTCACAAAGGAGGCTAATTGCCTTAAATACACATGGATGTCAAAATATTTTAGCTCAGACGTAAAAACTCCTCAAATTTTTGATAGGAGTTGACTCCTTATCTCCGTACTGGGGAGGGAGGACAGCCACAGTTATTAAGTTTCCACTTATAGCCGCCTTACCCTGTGCTCGAGCCGTGGGCAGAGAGGAAGTGAGAGAAGTGGGAGACACCAGTGAAGTCTTTGTGTGTTTAACTCTCAGCTGAGTACCTAGCGCTGCCACCTTACTTCACTGACTGAAATTCAGCCCCTCTGGACTTTATCCAGATTCTTTGGTTTCACCACATCCCAAAGATGTGCAAGTAAAAATTAACCTTGAATGCTGGGTAGTGTCCAGCCCCCAACACCCCGAATTGAAAAAGACAGAATAATTCAGACGAGAATATGCCAATCAGTCCAACAAAGCTCACCAGTCCTGTCCACTTAACTCCTCTAAAATGACATCAAGTCGAGTTTTGAAGGTCCCTAAAGTCCTCCACACTACTCGGTCACTTCTTCCATGTGTCTGTGGTTCTCTGTGTATGTTTGTGAGAAATTTACCCTTAACAAGTTTAGAACGGTGTCCCCATGTTCTCCATTAACTCATTTTAAAGACACTGTCGCAATCTGCTGGACGAATTCCCTTCAGCATTTTAAGCACTTCAGTCAGTCCTCCTCTTAATTGGAACTGTAAAGGCTCAGCTCTTTTAATCTTTCCTCATAACTCATCTCCTGTAGCCCTGGAATCAGCCTGGTTGTTACTCTCTGGACATTTTCTAGTGCTGTTATGTCCTTTTAGTAATCCAAAACTGCACCCAGGACTCCAGATGAGGCCTCACCCATGTGTTATAAAACTTGAGCAGAACCTCCTGTGACTTGTACTCCACACATCAAAGCGCTATATAACCGGACATTCTGTTGGCCTCCTTAATGGCTTCTGAGCACTGTCTAGTGAATAGCTAAGGTTAATCTAATTTTACTTAAACTGTAAAGGCTCAGCTCTTTTAATCGTTCCTCGTAACTCGCCCCCTGTAGCCCTGGAATCAGCCTCGTCGCTCTTCCCTGGACTTCCTCTATTGCTGTTATGTTCTTTTTGTAGACCAAAGCTGCCCACAGGACTCCAGATGAGGCCTCACCAGTGTGTTATAATGCTTGTGCAGAGCCTCGTTGGATTTGTACTCCACACATCAAGACGCTATATAACCGGACATTCTGTTGGCCTCCTTAATGGCTTCTGAACTCTGTCTAGCGAATAGCTAAGGTTAATCTAACTTTGCTTAAACTGTAAAGGCTCAGCTCTTTTAAACTTTCATCATAATTCATCCCCTGTAGCCCCTGAATCAGCCTGGTCGCTCTTCTCTGGACCTTGTCTTGTGCTGCTATGGCCTTTTTGTAGCCTGGAGAAACTGCACCCAGTACTCCATATGAGGCCTCACCAGCGTGTTATAAAGCTTCAGCATTAGAACATTAGAGCAATTGAGAAGAGAACAGGCCATTCAGCCCAACAATCTAATTAATTATTGTAAAAAAAAAAAAAAAAAATATATCAAGTCAAATTTTAAAGGTCCCTAAAGTCTTACTGTCCACCACACTACTTGGTCACTTATTACAAGTGTCTGTGGTTCTCTGTGTAAAGAAAAACTTCCTAATTTTTGTATGAAATTTATCCTTAACAACATTTCCAGCTGTGTCTCCATATTCGTGATGAACTCATTTTAAAGTCTTCGTCTCCATCCACTGGACTGATTCCCTTCATAATTTGAAACACTTCAGTCAGGTCTCCTCTTAAATTTGAACTGTAAAGGCTCAGGTCTTTTAATCTCTCTTCATAACTCATCCACTGTAGCCCTTTAATCAGCCTAGTCCATCTCTGGACTTCTCTTGTGCTGCTATATCCTTTTTGTAGCCTGGAGACCCAAACTGTACCCAGTACTCCAGATGAGGCCTCACCAGTGTGTTATAAAGCCTGAGCAGAACCTCCTATGACTTGTACTCCACACATCAAGGTGCTATATAACCTGACATTCGGTTAGCCTTCTTAATGGCTTCTGATAATAAATTCAACTATAAGGTGACTTGATCAATCAATTCATGTGTTTAGTTATTAATTGAGTGTTTTATTGGATTGATTGATTCATCCATTTAAACCATACTCACTTAACTAAACAAATGATTGGTTAATTAAATTATTCCACTTATGCAACTCAGTTAACTATATGATCACTTGCTCAATTTACTATTTAGTCATTTGTTTACATATTATTAATTTTTCTGCTTATTTCTTTATTGTTCATTGTTTGGATGGATTGGTTGCTCTGTCCTTTCACAAAGTCAATGTGAACCAACTATAGGGTCACTTAACTCATCGAACAATAGATTACCATATATACTCGTGTATAAGTCGGGTCTTGAAATGCGAAAAATCGATCATAAAATCGACCCCAACTTATACGCCTGGTCAAGAATGTGACTATTTATTTATTTATTACCATCTTCTTGCCTCCTCCAATCTCGCACCAGTTTCTCAGACACATCAAATTTTGTTGCAGCAGTGCAGTTACCAATTTCTTTTGCCACTTCAATGACTTTTCATTTAAAGCCAGCTTCATATTTTCTTCCATCATAGATAAGGGATGCTCACACGATAAAGGTGTATGAGGGTGTGAGATACAAAAACACAAAACAGTGCAAACGTCACTTCGGAATAGTTCAGTTATTACCGTGTGGTCACATAGGCACAATACATAGAAAACAAAGGCCGTGCGCTCTGTGGTTACTCTCTCAGGTGAGAGCTAGCATATCATAATCTCTTGGACCAATAGCATGAGATTTCCACATTCAACTTACACAATTGACATTATAAAATGTCAGAAATTATGCGGTAAAATCAAGACCCAACTTATCCACAGGAGAACTAAAACGCGAGTAAATACGGTAATTAGTTCATTAATTTATTAATCAATCCATCCATTCAAACCAATTGATGGTTCTTATTAAATTCAACTATAAGGCCACTTGATCAAACAGTTCATTTATTTCTTATTAATTCTTTTATTGGATTGACAGATTCATTCACACATTTACAACAATCCATTTAATCCAACTACGGGGTGGTTGAATCAGTCAGCAGGATAATGGATACATGAAGGAATGAATTAGTTAATGAAATAATGGACTAGTGAACCAATCTGTTTATGGATGCCATTTAATTCAAAAATAAATTAACTAATTGATTACTTACTTAATCCATTTATGGAGGTCCTTAAATTCTGATTTTTTAATAATTGAGTGTTTGATTGGACTGATTGGTTAGTTCATCCATTTGCAGAACCCATTTAATTCAATTACAGGGTTGCTTAATCAAGCAATGGGAGAATTCATTAATTTATTCAATTATAAGGTCACATGATTAATCACAGAGTCAATGAATTTAATCATTTATTTCTTTAGAGGTTTACATGTCTATTGGGCACTTACTGTCATGTGGAAAGAGTCCTGTGAAATTCTTACATGCATGTCACCATTATTAGTGAGTTTTACTGCCCTAAAAAGACATGGGCAATCCATCAGGTGACAGAGGAGGCTGCCTAGAGCGCCATCATCTGAGGGGTGCGCTCTGGTGGTCAAACTTTGAAAATAATGAATGGGTGCCATTACCCGAGGGAGGCAACACCCTACCACCCTTCTGGTCATCAAATTTTGATGATACTGAGTAGGCACCATTATCTGTTGGGTACCTTTTCTGAAAATAAGTGCACACGCTTTGTACCCCAAGGGGCACATGCTCCTTCAGGAGGTGCCGTTTGTGCTATTGAAGGGGCGCGCACTTTGAACACTGTAGTCACTTAAGTTTAATAGCGACTACTTGCTACGAACAACATGGGGCGACGTTAGTCAGCCTCATCTAGGACTCCAAATGGGCTTTGAACGGTATGGACTCTAAATATATATCAATAGAAACATAGATGGGCAAGGCACTAGATAAATGACAAATCTGAAAGGGGCTAAATAAAGAATATACAGATAATATAAAATATAGTGCCAAATTCCTAGGGTCTTTATTGTCATTTGTACCAAGTACTGTGAATTCTTACTTGCATGCACTAACCATCACGCAATATGGACACCATGATCAGAGTTTAACTGCCTGGATATATCGATAGAAAGAGATGCAAGGCGCTAGATAAATGACAAATAGACACTCGATAACAGATACTAAAGGTATTCTATAATATCAGGTCATTACTGTCATGTGTACCAAGTCCAGTGAAATTCTTACTTGCACATGCAGCACTTCACCAGTCTCTGGCCTTTCTTTATTATTGGGAGTCGGCACCCACCAAGGCTGAACCTTCCTGCCCCGAAATGTAGGACCATGGCGGATATTAAAACGCTGCTTCACACAGATGATGTCACGCTTTCGAAAGAAATGCACCAAAACTTCGATCTCCTGATGAAACAATGGAGGACGGGACTGGAAGAAAACAGACTATGGACAAAAATTAGAGGGAGGAAATATTTGGAATGCAGCCTACAGATGAGGGGGAACACCATATGCCTTGCAAAGATAAAGTCATCGATTTCAAGTGCCTCAGCTCATGCATATGCTCCAAAGGTGACATTCGCCCAAGTGCACTGTCAACGTGGCCTGGCAGGAACCCATGGATATGAAGAAGGCTGGCTGTGCCTGTCAGTTGGGCGTCTCCTCTGCTGCAAGGTTCCATGTGGAGTAAGCTGAGAAGACGTCAGTTTCTATAAGAATTCACCAGGGCTTGTGCGTGATTTTAAACAACAGTTTCCTGCCATGTGATTTTAGCCTCGATTTTATGGATTATTTGTTAATGACTTTTAACCCCCACATTCGCCTTGTTTCATGAGATCGTTTATTTATTGAAGACATTTCTCGCTACACTTTTGAACCCAGTTCCTTTTTTTTTTTTTTTTTGGATTGGTTTTAAACAAATGAACCTTTGCACCCACCCCTTGCTGTATGTGTGCGTCCTCCTTTGCCCAGCTCATCTCAGTTCATGACAATGGTTCGGGTTGAAGAGGTTCCTGGACAGATTAGGGAGCAGGGAGCCAACCCGGACCATAACTGAGTCCAGTGTGCAGCCTCTCTCACTCCCTCCCTCCCTTCCTTCCTTGACCCCAGTGGTACAGGTCATCTGATTTGGTCAGCAGGTCACAAATCAGCTGACCCCAGATGATTATTCAAGATAAAAAATGAAATTTCCCATCTAAGTTGTGTGCCAACAGATATGTTTATTTAGACCTTGCAAAAACGTTTGTGTTTGAAAATGCCTTGATGCTGTATGCATCTCCTGGCTAAATACTGACTTATTTAAAGCTGCCATCTTCCGCTTTTTGGCCTGCAATGAATACGCATTTTTCTCATGGTTTAGAAGACATTGGGGAAGTCATTCTGAAGTAATTGTTTTATTTTTAACCATCTGCTGGACAATCTACATCATGGACATGTGAATGCTATGCTGGACCCTTGGCCTAACTAGCAAAGTTTAAAAACACCAGGATGAGTTTCCCCAAGCAGACATTATTTGTCACTTCAGGGAAACCCTAAAATGTGCCAGATAAGAGAGATAAAGTATACTGTACATCTAAAACACTGGGGGCTTCAAGCATGTAGGTGGGATCATTTTAGGACATGAAAGGCAGAACCTCGATGGGAATCCCGATTATGAAATTGCTGGGCAGCTTCCAAAACTAAAGGGATTAGTTTTGGGCAGCAAGATGAGCCCTCAGATATGTCCACAGATTAATTTCTCTGTGGTACCATGCAAGGCCATTTAAAGCCGTTTGAGGCATTGCTAAAGATTGATGTGGTGCAATTGCAGAATCAGCAGAACATTTCCAATGTCTCTGCGCCAGAACAAGTTAGGCAACTACCCATGGCACTGACACCAACAGACTAGTAAGTTCATGGGGTCACTAGGGGAGCATGGGCAGAGTGCAGTGACAAATCTCAACTTGCTTATGCAAATCAACATGCAACACATCACCACTCTCCAGGCGTCATGAAGAGCGAGTAGAGAAACCTGACCTCGAAACGACTAACTGTATTAAATGGAAACTCTCACAACACTTTTGTCATTAACTGATTAGCAGAACACATCCACATGAAATGGATTCAGAAAATATTCACAATACCTCTCCGCTGGCAGATTTAATTTTAAATGGACACATTTGACATTTTTTTTTGCAAAAGACATTTTCAGAAATGTTTGTAAATGTATTAAGAGTCAAAACCTGCAATCTCCCCTTCATAGACTTATTCAGACTCTTAACACTTTGTAGAAAAACAGCATTTTCTGCACAGTGCAATAATTTTTTTCTTCATTCTCATCCTTCTTCACGCCAGGTGAGCCAGCAGGGGGCGACAGACTTCTTTTAAAGCCTTACCCTGGTGTTAGGATCTTTGCAGAGGAGCTACTCTGGATGGTACTGATTTTACTTTCAGGGTGATACAGTAAATCCTGCTCATGTGTTTCAACTGACTTACTTGTATTTGTATACCATTTTTTGGTCTTTAGATCTTTTGTTTTCTGAAAATTTGTGCTGTATTCTATGGATTTGCTGCTGGCTTTCATTTTTTGGTTTTGGTTGCTGTGGATTTATGTTGAAATTTGTGTTAATCAAACTTTAATATTCTAAAAATATATTAAACCACCAGAAGGGTGGAATCTTCTAAAGTTCTTGGTATCATTATTACTTACAATAACACCTGGGATAAAAACATAACATCTCTTTTCCAAAATGCTCAAGTCAAATGCTTCCTTTTTTTGCTCAACAGTTTTCCATTTTTTGCCCCCATCACCCTAAAAGGTTTAACCCTTCCCAATCCACCTTCCCAGCTATGTGCTGTTTGACACCTGAGGTTAGACTTGCCTAACGTTAGGACTCAGAGGAGATGACGACTATTATTCAGTCAGTCAGTCAGTCATTATCCAACCCGCTATATCCTAACACAGGCTAACAGGGTCTGCTGGAGCCAATCCTAGCTAGCACAGGGCACAAGACAGGAACTAATCCCTGGGCAGGGCACACACACACACACACCAGGGACAATTTAGGATCGCCAATGCACTTAACCTGCATTTCATTTGGACTGTGGGAGGAAACCCACGTAGACACGGGGAGAACATGCAAATTCCACGCAGGGAGGACCCAGGAAGCGAACCCAGGACTCCTTACAGTGAGGCAGCAGCGCTACTACTGCACCACCGTGCCACCCAAGAGGACTATTAGTTACGTCCCAATATAGGGTAATATTTATAGGGACATTCATGTCACGTGTGTAGAGTGGGGGAAATAAGTATTTGATCCCCTGCTAAATCTCAACATTTGCTCACATACAAAGAAATGAACAGTCTCTAATTTTTACGGTAGTTCCATTCTAATGGAGAGACACGGAATATCAACCAAAAATCCAGAAAAAACCATTACATAAAAGTTATAAATTGATTTGCATTTCATTGAGAGAATTAAGGATTTGATCCTCTACAACCCAGCCACAATTCTGGCTCCCACAGATTGATTGTAACCAATCGATCGATCAATTAGATACTCCTGATCTCAACTTGTTATGTGTGAGCTGTGGTGGAGAGGTTGGAATGGAAGAAATTGATTCTGTGGACAAGTGTGCTTTATACACATGACGAGAACACTCAGTCCAAGTGAAACATATCACACTGACTGGCACCATAAACTGCTTGAAGCTTGATGACTGAGTGAATTTTGCTCCAATGAACTTTACAAAGACAAAGACCATTTTTAGCACAGACTGACCTCCAAAGCCCCCGGATTGTCACGTGCCACATCACATGCAATGGTCTGCTACTCAATCCACGGACACTTTCACTTTATGCTTTAGTCTTGTCTGAGGGAGAACTAATCTTGAGAGCACTTCCTTTATTGTTATTTTATTTTAAAGGGCAAACAGCTATGGGGGTTTTGTGTTTTTTGTTGAGTTTTGCTAATGTACTTCTCATAAAAATAATGCCATTAAAATGTCACTGAGATTTAAATGCAAAGTCACAGAAGTGATAAAAGAGAATTGAAACAATGTGAAAAGTAACTACAACTCAATTATCTCGCTTGCACGTTCATTTTCAACCATTAGGTCCGCCATCAGGAAGAGAGATTCTAAGGACAAAGGTTGCCTTTTCTCTTTAAAAACCAAACACAGTCAAAGCCTTTACCATACAGTCTAGACATTTCCATTTCTTTCCATGCAGGATGAGATGATTAACACTGAGAAATAAAGGAAAAGAGAAAGGTGAATGTCAGAGCGGAGCTGAGAGGAGAATGTGGCATAACGAAAGCAAACCAAATAAAAAAGGGTGGCAGGCCAGAGCCGGTGTGAAAGCCAGCCATGTGAGAAGATAAAGAGGAAGTTTAAAGGTCGCTTTGTAGGTCAGCGATGGGTGGGAAGCTGGTGACATGTTAACCAGTTTTATGAAGAATTTTGATTTTAAGTCTCTTTGGGAGTGGCATGTTGTGCACATTGGTTTGCAGCTCTGACTCACACCAGCATGGACCACAGCTTCATTTCAGACTGGTCACAACTTCGGTGTAATTTTCATTCAACCCGTAAGTCCTCCAGTAGGACTTGCATATTTCATTTACCGAGGACTCTTTAATTCCCCAGTGTGACTATACACATAATGGTCTGGTATTATGACCAGGGTTTGTTCCATTCTTGGATTTTATGTTGCCATGATAGGCGTGCAACTCTGCAAGGTAATGACGGATGAAGAACGTGGATTACATTAATTAGTCATGTTTTGCATTATGAACTACCACAAAAAATCATAAGCTATAAATGATAAGGATTTAATATGACCTGGGAGTTTTTGGCATGAAAACGGTGGTGGGACTAACCCAGCATTTTTCTCTATGTGTGCAGACCTCTATCATGATCTTACTTCACTAATCATGTCTGTGACTAGAGAAACATGCAAGTTCACCTACCTTTCATGTCACAAGCAATGGGATGCTGGTGCCTTGGCTATCTTGACTGGCATCAGATCTCTGGCATCCTTTAATAATAATAATAATAATTCTTTGCATTTATATAGCGCTTTTCTCACTACTCAAAGTGCTCAGCAATTGCAGGTTAAGGGTCTTGCTCACGGGCCCAACAGAGCAGAGTCCCTATTGGCATTTATGGGATTCAAACCGGCAACCTTCCGATTGCCTGGGCAATCACCATATTCTTATAAAAACACAACCGTAGGCATTTAAATGCTAAGTAAAGTCCGAGCTTCACAACCATCTGCTGCTTGGTAAAATCTACTGGCTATGAACTGCTGAAAAGTATAAGGCGTCAGCGTCTGAGCGAGTAGACACTATCACCTGGCACATATTGCTGTTGCAATGAACACTATAGACCATATGAAAAAAAATGAAGGTTCACCAGTCACCTTACCAACAAGCCAGCCATCACATACAATACCATCAGAGAGTTGTTTGCCAAGGCTACTTTGCCTTAAAATAAATGAATCCTGGGTTGACCCAGGCCACCGAGCCACAAAGTTTTTCAGTCTCATCTTGGCAGTACTGGTCACCAGTGCCAGTACCAAGTTATTTTGCACCTTAGGTCAAGCTGATAAGTGCGCCAAGCGACTGCTTGGTAGCTAACCTGTTCGGCTGGGTTTTTCCCTTCCTTATGATCTGCGCCCCAGGCGAATGCCTAATTTGACTGAATGGTGGCACCTGCCCTGCTGATGACTTGTGCGTTAATGGAAAGTCACTACTTACGGTTAACAAAAGAAGCTTCATTCTTGATTGGTGCCCTTATTAATAATAATAAATACATTTATTCATAGGCACCTTTCTAAACACTCAAGGACACCAAACAATAGATAAGAATCACATCTCTCTATTATAAAAAAAATAAAAAAAATCCTGGAAAGGAAAAGCAGGGCGACGATACGTGATCTTCTCGGAAGTTCTCGGAAGACATTTAAAAGACCCGTGAGACACAAACAATATCAAATAACACTCAGTCGTGTAAAGGCACGTAGCACATACTGATCCTGTGCTCTCAGCACATATAAAGCGTACGAGGACAATACGTTCTAGATGAAAGCAAAGAAGAGCAGCGCGGAGAAAAGAGACCCAAAAGCGTTGAAGAGAAAAAAAGGCATATAAAAGATTATGAAAGCAGTGGAATTCGAAAGGCTCAAACAAGCGATGGCGCAATACACATGCAGAGAAAGGTAAAGAATATGAAAGCAGTAAAATTCGAAAGTATTGTAGCGTCCCAGCGAGGTTTAAGCCTTTTTTGTTTTAAGTGACTGTTCAGTCCGATTGAGGGAGGGTGGAGTACAGCATGGAAGCCTGATAGCAGCGTGACAGCAGCAGAAAGACAGCAGATGATCCGACGGCACCTCCTTAGCACGCATTCACCCCCCCACCCCACGAGCAGCATTAATCATCCTGAAAAAGATTTTACCGCAGCCTGGGCCGGAAATAAAGGATAAGTATTGTTTTAAATGATGTCTCACTGCCTTATCTCACGCGACGTTGTAAAAACAAGTCCACAGACATCTAACCTAGCAGTTGTTGGATTGCTCTTGGCAGACACACTTCATGTGCTCCCAGCTCTTAAAACAAACGACAAGAGACAAGCAAAACACGCAACTCGCCAGCAGCAGAAAGACAGCAGATGATCCGACAGCACACCTTAGCGTACGTTCAGCCGCACCCCTTTCACAACGCGAGCAGCGTTTATACGCCCTGCAAGAAAGATGTAACCACGCCCGGGGCCGGAAATAAAGTATTGCTTTTACAAAAGTTTTAAAATAAAAGTGAAAATAATGCATATGTAACAATTCCCATGAAACTAACAATCTCTTTAAATTGTATATCTGGTAAACCAAACCCAGGGGTGGGAGAGTGAAGCCCCCTAGTTATAAACAAAACTAAAAATACAAATATAAAAAAAAAAAAAAAAAGTTAAAATCAGACCAAGCAATTGTAGTCAAAGAGAAAAAGCAGTCTTAAACAAATGAGTTTTAAGTTTAGATTGGAAAAGTGAAAATGAATCAATATTTCTAAGCTTAGATGGTAACAAGTTCCAGAGCTGTGGAACAGAGCATTCAGTTGGTGGTAAGATGGGTGAAAGGGACAGCCAAATGAATGAAGGAAGAGGATCGAAGGGTTAGGGAGGGAATGGCAACATGGAGGTAGTCAGACAGGTATGGAGGGGCAAGGTTGTGGATAGCCTTGAAGTCAATGGGGAACTTAACCAGAAGCCAGTGAAGCTGCTGCAAGACGGGAGTGATATGATGAATAGAGAGATTTCTAGTCATGACGCGAGCAGCTTAATTCTGGACCAGATGAAGCTTAGAGAGAGATTTGCAAGACAGACCAAAGAAGAGGGAATTGCAATAATCCAGGAGAGAAGTGACAAGGCTGTGAACAAGGATAGCAGTGGTGTGGGGCAAATACAATTAAAGTGATGCAGGTGGAAATATGCAGTCCGGGAGATGTTAATGATGTGGGACTGACAAGAAAGAGTACTGTCATGGAGGACACCCGAGGGGGGGGGGGTGTTTGGTGTTAGACAAAGAAATTATCAATAACAAATGAAAAATCATCAGTTTTGGATAATGTTGATTTTGTACCAATGAGGAGAAATTCAGTTTTGTCACTGTTTAATTTAAGTAAAGTTGAGGAGAACCAGGATTTCATTTCTGCTATGCAATCAATAAGCAAGGAGGGTGGAAAGGAAGAAGTAGGTTTGCTAGTAAAATAGAGCTGGGTGTCAGCAGTGTAACAGTGGAAATTAATGTTATATTTACGAAAGATATTGCCAAGGGGAAGGAGGTAAATAATAAAGAGGAGGGCCCCAGGCCTGAGGTAACAGCAGTGGGATGGGATGTAAGCATTTTGAGCTGAATGAACTGAGTGCAATTGTCATATGAGTGTAATCATTTGCTCCAATTACATTAGGAAAACCGTCTATAGGGAGTTAGAGACTGCATAGTTTAAAGCCAAATCCAAAAGAGAGCTAAGATAAATGTAAATCACAGTCAAAGCCTCACCAAAGGTTTTGAGGTAGCAAAGGACCCAGCTACAGCACCCCCTTAAGGTCAATATATAAGAAAGAAGGAATGCTTAATAGTAGAATGAATAGAATAACCATGCATAAAACAACAAAGTTATAAAAGAGACCCAAAACACATTAAAAGAAATAAACAAAAGCAACTTACAAAAGCATTTCCATAGAAAAACAGCCAAAAACCTCTGAGTCTGTCTGCTCAGCAATGCACCAGACTACAAGTTGGCAAGAGCTGAAAGATTCATGAAATAGGCCAAGAGTGTCAAGAGGTTATGTTCCCCTTTTTTATTGCAACTTTGTTCTTTGTGGGTTTAATAATTAAAAAAAAAAAAAAAATTTGCTTGACTTTAACCTTTCACCTATGGGTGGAGCCAAGCCCAAGCCTAAGCCTCACAGCATAAGAGGGTCCAAACAGGTGCAGTCTGAAACTGGCTGGTGCCTTAGTTCAGCGGCACCTCCAGAGGTGGAATTGTGGATCCTCATGGTGTTTGCTAAAAACATTTTTCTAAGATTTTCCAGGTAAGGAAGACATACGTTTCAAGATAGGGGCTGTCCAGTTACAAATCATGGCGCAGGAAATCGATGACATGTTCCATGTTGATTAGCTCATGCAGGTATGAACTTCAGTGTAATCTGTACAGGTGACAAAAATGGCCCTTTAAAAGCAGTGGTTCGTAAAGTATTTTGGACCAAGGACCAATTCGTCAAAGTCAAAAGATATGAAAGACCACCTACAACCAACAGCCACTCATTATCATTAATTCTGTGTATTATGATTATCATTTACTTTTTTCTGTATGTGCTCATGTGAAAAATATTTTTAACGATCTGCAATGCAAAGACGACTTGGCACACAAACACAATCACTGAATTAGCCAGCCAGAACAGGACTGTTTATCAGAAAGCACCACCTTAATTGAAGTGACTGTGTTTCTCAAGTGAAGATTCCCTAAGAAAGATAAACAAGCCATCATGAACAGAACTCTGTCAAACGCTGCATTGGTCCTCAGTCTCCTTCTGTGTTGCAAGTTGATCTTATTCAATGGGCTGGCTTGGAGTACGTAACCAGAGCACAGAATCAGAGCGGCAAGAGGTAATGAAGTAGTAAGAGATGTTACTGTCTGCAAGAAAGTCAGAGAGGAGCTTTAATGTGATGTTATCGGCACAAAAATGCTACTAGAAAGATGACTAGGTCAGACTATGGACAACCTGGCACATGCTAATGCACCACACTTTTAAGGAGCACCGTTATAAAGAATCCCCATAGTCTAATCGAACGGGAAGAGGAACATTTAACCTATTAACATATAATGAAAGAAAATGTGTAGTCTGAACCGATTAATTTGGGAATGACCATGAGATGAAAACATAAGAGACTGGTATAAGGAAAAACTGGATAAAAACACACTAATGATTTTATACCAATTGAGCTACTTGAATAGTTCCTAATTTAGGAGATATTTGAATTATTGCTTTTCTGACACCTACAAAAATGGTAAAGTAGAGCAAGGAGTGATACTTGCGTATAAAGTTCTAGATACTTCCCCAAACGACGTCCATATTCATGGAAATAGGTTTATCTATTGGTACATAAAAACCTATCCATCGGTTTTCTGTTCCTCTTCAGTCTATTTCTGCACATTAATGGAAATTTTGTAGCATTCATATTTGGACTTTCTTTGGTCCAAAAAGTGGGCATATGAGTTGGTCAAAAGCTCATCTCAGATCCTCTTATTTGTTGGTGGTTTCCTCTTTCTATGGCTTAGTGGTGTAGATGTTTCCACCTGTGGCTGAATTAGCTTTTGACCAAGTAGATTTCTTGTGTTAAATATTTTCTATGTGACCGAGTTATTGCTTAGTTCTTGTGCAAAATAAGCAATACAAGTTTCAGTAACCCTTTAGAGTAAGTGCTGCCTATAATGCATCTTTTACACACAAAGTTGTAAGATCTTAATGAAGTCTGCTTTTGGTCTTAATAAAATTTGCAAAGCATTAATAAATTGGATATTTGTCTACGTGCAGCATGACATGTTAAGATCTTCTGACATACTAGTGAAGCTGCTTGTGAATACGAGAGCTTTCTCTGGCTTAATAAGCAATAACTGTGCATTCACACAGATGTGTACTGACGCATGTAGTAGTGACAGACATACACTGCGTAAAACAAAGCATTCAGACCCCTTCACTTTCTTTATCTTTTGTAAAGTTGTAATCTTATGATGAAACCATTAAATTCATTTTTTGCCACATTAAGCAACACTCAATACGCCAGAATAACAAAGCACACACGGGACTTTAGGATTTTTTGTAAATATGTTATAAAAAAAAAAAAAAAAAAAAAAACACAGACACAAATCACAGTAACAGAAGCATCATTCACTCAGTACTTAGTTAAAGCACCTCTGGTGGAGATTAAAGCCTGGATTCTTCTTGAGTTAGATCGGAAAAGCTTCACGCACCTGGATTTAGGGATTTTCTGCCATTCCTCTCTACAGACCCTTTTAAGCTCTGTCAGATATGATGGACTCGGTGGGCAGCTATTCAAGGGTCTCTCCAGAGATGTTCAATTTGGTTCAAGTCTGGTCTCTGGCTGAGCCACTCAAGGACACTGGCAGAGTTGTCCCTAAGCCCTTGCTTTGTGCTTAAGGTCATTGTGCTGAAGGTAAACCTTTGTTCCAGTCTGAGGTCCAGAGTGCTCTGCAGCAGGTTTCCATTAAGGATATCTCTGTATTTTGATCCAATCAGCTTTCCCTCAATCTTATCTAATCTTCCAGACCCTGTCACTGAAAAACATCCCCCATTGCACAATGCTGCCACCACCATTCTTCACCACTGTTACTGTATTGTAAAGGCAGTGCCTTGTTTCCTCCTGACAGGACACTAATTTTGATTTCTTCAGACCAGATAATCTTGTCTCTTACAGCCTCAGAGTCCTACAGTTGCCTTTTTGCAAGCCACAAATGAGCTCACTTTTAATGAGGAGAGGCATCTGTCTGGCCATTGTTTCACTAAACTCAGATTAGTGGAGTGTTGCTGTGATGGTTACCTTTCTAGAAGTTTCTTCCATTTCTACACAGGTTCTCCGGAGCTCATGCAGAGTAACCATCAGGTTCTTGGCTGCCTCTCATTCCACGATTGCTCAGGTCGACTGGGTGGCCAGCTCTAGGAAGAGTCCATTTCATAATTATGGTGGGGACTATGCTCTTGGGAACCTTTAATTCTGCAGACATTTTTGTAACCTTCCCCAGATCCAAGTCTTGACACAATCCTGTCTCTAAGCTCTACAGGCACTTCCATTGACCTCATGGTTTTGCTCACCTGTGCGTCTTTTTACAGACAGGTGTGCTCCTTTCCTAATCATGCATTCAATTGAATGCAACACAGGTGGACTCCAAAAAAAAAAAAAGATGTAGAAACATCTCAGAAAAGATCAAAAGAACGGGTTGTACCTAAGCTAGATTTCAAGTGTCACAGTAAATTTCCCAAATACTTGTGTCAATGGGACGTCAGAGTTTTTTTTATTTATAATAAATTTGCAAAAATTTCAAAAACCATGTTTTTGCTTTGTAATTGAGTGTGTTGATGTAGGGAAACAATGAACAAAGGAAAACACTGTCAAAGGAAGAGCAAAGTGTGATGTTAAAAAAAAATGAACTAAAGAAAAGGTCACTAAAGTGGGAAGACAGGTGGAAATACTGGCAGTGATTCAAGGAAAGCAGAATAAATACTGAAGGGGAAGGAAAACGAGGTTCTAGGTTAAGTATCAGGACAACATGAGAAATTAAAATGCAATCATGGTGACAAGAATTTAGGCACTGACAATCAACTGAAAGTAAAGGAAAGACAAAACTGGAAGAAGATGACAATAAGGAAAGAATAATTTGAGAAACAAAATGGCTAAAGGATGGTGGATAGGTCAGACCATACAATAGATGAACACCCACAGGAAAAGTATAACCGTTTGATTAATCATGCATAAATGTTGTAATAAAGTTAAAATAATATAGTAAACTAGATGATTGACTAAGTTTATTTTCCAATAAGGGTTAGTTCTAGTTTTACAATAAAAGGCAAGACCCCTCCAACGAGTAAATAGCAGCATATTGTTGGTGCTGCCAGAAAGTAGCAAAAGTTTTCTTTGTAAGGTAGATCTACCCACTTGTGTCATCAGAGATGGCGATGTGTTGAATGTTTATTAGCACATACAGAAAAAAAAAATTACCCTGGATTATGTACATGGGACAATAAGGATCTCATATGTGGCATGGAGCATTCTTCACTTAAGAGTTGGTGGGCAGGAGGGATGCGTGGGGAAGCTTGCCATTTACCTGCATACAAAAAGCCACCAAAGAAGCCTATGCATGCATTTGGTCTGAGTGAAGGTGCCTTGAGAAAGCCTGACATCCTATTCCGAGTTGGTCTCTGCTTTGGGCTGAAACCTGCAATCCCGAGTGGAAATCTCCAGGACAAGAAAATATGTCCAGTATATACAGTGCCCAAAATACATTGGTCAAGAATCTTACGCACTTAAGATAGTTCATAAAAAGTCTGTCTTGAACGGTTATTTGATGTCTTTTGGATACATGTGTCAATAGAAAAGAGTGTAGAGTTCCAAAAATTCTTCTTGCAAAAAGTGAAGCACCAATGTTCATTAATAAAAGAAACTAAATACAATAAAAGAGCACTTCCACAACAGCTTGATATGTGAGCTATTTGTAATTATACAATTCAATGTTTGATTAACACTAGAATCCCTGAAGTCTACAAAAAAGTCAAAATCCCAGGCCACCTTAAATTCACACCTCTCCCATTAGTGTCTTTTGTTTTGTAAATGTGTCGATCAGCACAAGCAGCCTGCTATCCCGTCCCGCCCCCCCTCAAGTCTGTTTATCTGAGTGTGAGGTGCCTGGAGTTGTATTGGATAAATAATATATTGTTATTTGGAACACATGCATTTCATGTGCGTTCTGTGTCTACAACTATCTGGAGGATGTAGGATGACAGGAAACGCGAGGCAAGAAATGTTGAACACATTACTAAAACAGAAATGTTTCTCATGTTACAGTACTAATGAGAAAATTGACATGAAGTGTGTAATGTGTGAAGACTGAAGTCCAAATATCAAATAAACACTTTAACAAAAGATACAAGTATAACAAAACAAGTGCGCCCGGTGCAGCTGCGTTGTTCTTATGTGTGAGTGGACATTTCTTGTGGGAAGGGCTTCTGTTCTCTTTCCCTGATGTAGATCCCTCATCCTCACCCGAGTTCACCTCTGTTATAGCACGTCTTTATTTCAAAATAGCAGTGTCAGAACGGGACAGAGAAATAGTGAATTTAAAACAAGCGTTAACCTTTACAAGTACCATAAATTTACACCAGCTGTTATAGACTCAAATCAAATGCATGTTTTTATTCCATAATAGTAACAACTAGCAAAATACTAGCAAAGTACTTCGCAGCGGCAAAGTACTGCCTTAAAATTTTTATTAAGAAAATTAAACCTTTTTAAACTGAGTGAAAATATACCAATAATTATTTGTTTAGGATCTCTTTGTATACCACGTTGTATACCACGTTGTCAGTTTGGCCCTCTGGTTGTAATATGACCAAGCTGTGCGCCGAGGTTACTCTTGAACATACTGTTCACATGGCCAACTGTACGTTGTAATCTTGTCTCAAATCTCACAGCTTGGATTGCTGCTGTCATAATCTGTTCGAGTTTCATGGTTTGTTTCAATGACGACAGTATTTGCAGGACTTGTGTTGAAGTGACATTCAGCATCTGTCAAGCATTGTAAGCATACAACCGGTTTCATCGATAACTTCACATCCAGCTTTTGAGAGTTTAAACATTCATAAACATCAAAGTGTCCACTACTCAAATCGTCACCTGTGAATCTAAGATGTTTAAGAGGCATTGGCGGTTGTCGAAAGGTGTAAAATATTTGGCCATTTCGGTACACTTGAAAGTGACAACTGAACAATTCAGCGGCAGCCATCAACTCATATGCAGAAGAATTGGTGAAGGGCTTAAGCATTTCACTCTTCTAGTGCTCCTGTGTAGTATAATTATCTTCTGTACTGTCATCAGTCCACACGTTGAACCTGTCCCAGTCATTCAATACATAAGACACAATGTTCCTCCGGATATCAAGATTGAGCCCGATATGGCCGTGCAATATGTAACAAAGAGAATGGAAAAGGCAGGTGCCATCTCCGGGCATGGAAACCACTTGGTAAGTGACAGTTCTTTGATCGATGGTGATCACCTCGTTAGACATGTTAATGGGGGTACGGTTGGAACGATAAAGGAAATGGGTACCTGAACAATGTAAAGTAAGTGTAAAATACCTACATAATAACTATAATCATAATAAACAAGCAATAAAACAGCGGAGAAGCCGTGGATTAAATAAAAAGGCTGTAGTTATCAGCAGGGAGATGTGAATCCCGTGGCGAAGCAAAGAAGGGAATGTAGAGACCGGAGCGACGGACGGCCTTATATAGGCAGGCAGCCAACAACGTGGGAGGCGTTGGGATGGGGGACCCAACGCCGCCTCACACGGTGACCGAGCTGCAGACTATGGACGTATATACTGTATATACGCAAGTAGGATTCAGTTAGCGTTGGGAACCTGCGTACCAAATTTCTTGAAGATGGGCCCATAAGTAACAAAGACCGTTGGAAAGTTCAATATGGCGGCCGACAGTGGTGTCATACCACCGAAATAAGTACGTACATCTGTTTCGGTTAGCGCAGGGAAGCCGCCTACCAAATTTCGTGAAGATGGGGCCATAAATAAAATAATGTTGTCGACCGTTATGACCATTACGCATAGAATTTCGAAATGAAACCTGCTTAACTTTTGTAAGTAAGCTATAAGGAATATGCCTGCCAAATTTCAGCCTTCTACCTACACAGGAAGTTGGAGAATTAGTGATAAGTGAGTCAGTGAGGGCTTTGCCTTTTATTAGTATAGATTAGAGCAGCTCACTACTCAAAATGGTAAATCTAGGAAGGTCCCGGAATCGATCCAGCAACCTCTTGATTATGAGTCAGCCGTTCTTACCTCTGCACCAGCCGTGTCCGCTCGTACCCTATCCCGATTTCTTTTTCTTTGGTTAAATTCTTGAATAAAAGCACACGTTTGGTTATACTTGTACGTTTTATGAAAGTGTTTATTTGAAATTTGGACTTCAGTCTTCACACAATACACACGTCATGTTAAAAATTGTCATTAGTACTGTAACCTGAAAAAAGTTTGTTTTAGTTGTGTTCAACATTTCTTGCCTCGCATTTCCTGCCATCCTATATTTACCCAGATTTTTGTAGACACAGAACACACATGAAATGCATGTGTTCCAAATAACGACATATTTACCCTAAACAACTCCAGGCACCTCTCAACCTGATAAACAGACTTGAGTTGGGAGAACTTTTTGTCTGACTTGAGCTGCGGCGGTGGGGAGATGGGATAGCAGGCTGCTTGCTACTTGTGCTGATCGACACGTGTGCAAAAAAAAAAAAAAAAAAAAGACGATAATGGAGAGGAGAGGTGTGAAGGAATTTACAGTGGCCCGGGATTATGACTTTTTTCGTAGGCTTTAGGGATTCTAGTGTTAAGGTGCCAGAGATCAATGAACCAAACAGATGAAGTGAAACAGAAGCAGCTGTGTAAAAGGGTCAAAGCTGGGCAAGGGACAGCCAGAGTGTAAAGGGGAGGCTATGGTAGATGAGGCAGTTGACACCATGGCAAAAGTGAGCAAATCAATGAGACATAAGGTTGTCTTCCTACATCATCAAGGTCTCTCCAGGCAGACATCCATTTTCATATGTGCTACTCAAACACATCTGTAGAAGCACAAACAAACAGGTGAGGTTTATGACCAGAAACGCAGTGGTCCGCCATGGATACCGAGTGCAGCAAAAAGAAATACATAAAGCTTATTTCTCTTAGAAAAAGTATAAGGTCCAGCACTGATATCAGCTCAGAACTGGCAGAACTCTGAAACTACAGTCTGGAGAAGCCTCATCAGAAGTGGTCTTCATAGATGAGTTACAACCAAAACACCATTCCTCCAAGGTGGAAATAAAGCCAAAAAGACTAACCTAGGACTGGAGTGCAATCAAACGTTCCTGACTGACGACCTAAAATTTGGCTCTTACAGGAGGCAGTTTGTCTGCCAAAGAGCTGGAGAACGAAACATGGATGAAAGTCTGCAGATGACAGTGAAGCACCACATTGGTTCCTGGCAGGTCTACAGCTGCCTTTCTGCATATGGAGTGATTTGATCAAAAGTGATGGTCCACTCACTATTGAGAAGTACAGGCAGATTCTTATTCATAATGCAATACCATCAGGGAGGCGTGTGAAAGGTGCTGGCTTCATTCTGCAGTATGACACAAGGCCGATCATAAATGGAAACAGAAGTTATGGCTACCTCAGTGCCCTCGTCTCCACATCTTCAATGCAGTCTAAGACTGTAGGTAAGACAGCTAAAGCCCACAGTGGAACTGGGGCAAGTGAACAAGCATGCGAGGTCCTCAGGAACTGCATGATAGTGGAGCTATGAGAAGACAAAGGTTGGTCACACCAAATATTAGTTGCAGGATTTTTTTTCTGTGTACTGCACTTTCTAGGAAGTTTATTAATTAAAACCTATTCATGGCATTCCTTTGAAAAGCATTCACATTTTACAGATTGACTATGAATGAATGACTGTGAATTTCATTTTGTTTAGAATGTCAGACAACACTTGTGCATCAACTAACTAGCTCCTTATAAGTGCAAATTTAGTGTTGGAAATCCACCAGAGTCAATGAACTCATTTGCTCATCACATGATGTAAAATGCGTGGGAAAAGTGATGTATACTGTACTGTTATCAGAGCCAGTGAACACAGTGACAGTTGATTAAACTAAAAAAAGCAGAACTGAAATAGTCATCTCAAATATCATGCGCATCAACCATATCTCAAATGAGTGTTAATTTCCACAAATAATTACACTGTACTATCAGAGTGATTCAGCCAAAACAGAAATAAACAGTTTAGTAGTGACTAAATACATAATAAACATTCTGATCACACCAAGCTCTCAATGTCATTCTACTTGGCAATGGCAGCATGACCAGGCCACTTTATCTCCCGTAAACTCCTCAAGTTTTTCCCCTCGGTAATCCCCAGAAGTGTCATGTTAGTTGAGAGATACTGTCTCTGGCGTGCCCAGATTCTGCTCCTTACTCCTCTTCATGCTAGTAGCACACTGGGGTATAACAGAACTATGACTGGCTCCTGTAGACTCAAAAAAAGCAGCATCTCTACTTTGAGATCCCTTGGTCTTTTCCCATAGAGCCCTGCCTGGTGCACACTGTGGCTTAATAAAAACATTCCTAAAGCACCTTAACTATCACCACTCACTCACAAGAAGCAGCAGTTCTACTTCGTAGTTCTCCTATATGCTGAGCTATAAGGAAATGCATAGGGGTGAGGCTATGGTGTGCTCAAGCTCCACCCATTTTAGCCTCACTGGCACTTAAGTGTCCTTCTCTCCTGTTAGAACCTTCTTAATCACTTCCAAGCAGAAATGTTTCTTACAAGAAGAAAGAGGTGCACATGTCAAGTTGGGTTGGTCTTACAGAGCCAGAAGAATGATATACAGGCTACACATCTGGAGGCATCCATGAGCACATTTTGCATAAAAGTGGGTGTCACATTATTAAACCAATCCAACAGCTCAGAAACTTGGCACTCAAAATAGTGTTGGCATATTAAATATTGATTAGTTGTTGACATCATGTGATGCAATGTCTCATTATGTGGAGGTAATGGAACACCATTCCATTAGTTGGTCCCAACCCTTAGGCTCAACATATAGGCTACAAGGAACATGATTTAAAAGGCCAAGAAATAGAATATACAAAGTCTTCATAAATACACATCTATACCCACAAGTCTATCCTGTGTCGTCACTTTGGCAAGGCTGACCAGACATCTGTGCTTCTACTGCCCAATTATAAACATGCACTTAAGCGTGAGGGAAGTACAATGCTGGACTCCAGAACACAAATTCAAACTACAGAATTCTTTGGATTTGACTGACTGGTCCATCTTTGAAGAACCTGGATTATACTGCTGACTGGGAGACAGATTATGTCAGGTTCTAGGTGGACTTGTCTGTGCTGATCCATACTGCGCACTCCTACCCTTACCAGATGCCCTAGGGGAACAACGCTGTTCACATGTGTCTGTGGGAGAGGACTTTTAATTCAACTGATGTAGAGTGCTACAAGGGCAGTCAGATCAGCAAAGACTCGGTGCAGAAGCAGGCTAGAAAATAATTTTGGTGGCAGTGATCCGTGTTGACTTTGGAAGAGTCTACAGGAGATCACAGACTACAAAACCTCAACAGCTCTGCCCACGGAGACCCCTGCCTTGCTTATGAATGAGAGGAATAAATTCTTGGCTCGTTTTGAGCTTTAAAGCTCAGGCTTGGAGAGTGTCCCAGTGTTTCCAGTGCTTCCGTCAAGCAAACCTTTCCTGCAGGTGACAGAGGCTATTTGTGAATAAAACCTTGAAATGGGATAAAAACCGCAAAGCAGCTGGCCCAGATAGCATCCCGTCCCACGTCCTGAAGGCATGTGTGACCCAGCTGTCATGGGGGTACACCACCATCTTCAACATGTCCCTGTCCTTATGGATAGTGTCACAGTGTTTTTTTTTTTTTTTTTTTTTTTTTTTTTTTTAAAAGTTGTGTCTGTGCCAAAACAATCTGCTGTTTTCTGGCTGAATGGCTATCAGCCCATCACATTAACCTCCATGGTAATGAAGTGTCTGAAGAAACTGGTCATGACCCACATTAACTACAACATTCCCATTACTTTGGATCCACTACACTTTGTGTCCAACTGCACAGTACGTTTCCATTTTTTACTGCATTATTTAATTTGTAGATTTATGATGTTTATGTTTTATTTATCTATTTCCCTTCTGCCACTCTTATTTTGTTACTGAATTTATTTCCACATCACTGCAACTGTAAAACAAACTAATAAAAATTTCTAATCTAATAGAACATACAAATTGAAATTGTAGAGGAAAAAGTACTGCTTAGATTAAATAAACTGAAATCTAACAAATCACCATAACCAAATATTTATCCTTAAGTGCTTAAGGAAGTTAGTATATAAACCCTAAACATCTATAAACATCTCTATCTATATATATATATCTCTATATATCTCTATATATCTATATCTATATATATCTATATATATCTATATATAAACATCTATAAACCCTTGACACATTTATTTTTCAAAAGTCACTGCACACTAGAGAAATCCCCAAGGACTGGAAAGAAAATGACACATTAAATAGATGAATAGCCTGTTCTAGTCAAAGTTTTTTTCTAATGTTTCTATAAACAGAAAAAGAAAAACTAACATGATGGCTACTTGTACGTCATTTCTAATGAAACAGTCTTCTTTCGGCTGCTCCCGTTAGAGGTTGCCACAGCGGATCATCTTCTTACATATCTTTCTGTCCTCATCATCTTGCTCTGTCACACCAGTCACCTGCATGTCCTCTCTCACCACATCCATAAACCTTCTCTTAGGCCTTCCTTTTTTCCTCTTCCCTGGCAGTTCTATCCTTAGCATCCTTCTCCCAGTATAGTCATCATCTCTCCTCTGCACAGGTCCAAACCAATGCAATCTCGCTTCTCTGACTTTGTCTCCCAACTGTTGAGCTAACCCTCTAATGTCCTCATTTCTAATCCTAATCATCCTCATCACGCCCAATGCAAATCTTAGCATCTTTAACTCTACCACCTCCAGCTCTGTCTCCTGCTTTCTGGTCAGTGCCACTGTCTCCAACACATATAACATAGCTGGTCAGTATTGGTTCTTCATTGAATCCAAAATCTTGGACAGCAGTAGTTGCACACTCCCATATTATATACTGCTTAGTTGATAACATCATGTGATGCACTTCCTGTCATCACGTGATGGCAACAGAGCAACAATCTACCCACCTGTTATGAAATAATACCACGTTAGCACCCAGGATAACAAAATAGCTAATAATGGAAAAATAAATGCTAAATAAGTACATATGTAATATCCAAAACCCCTAAAACAGGACAAAACACTTACTTTCAAAGTGTATACAAAAAATGTCCCTGGGATTCACAATTCAACCCCTGGAGGTGCCACTAAGCCATGGCGCCTGCCAGTTTCAGACTGCACCTGCTCAGTCTCTCCAGTGTTGCTAAGCTTGGGCTTGACTCCACCCCCTAGCCACTCCCTTCGATTGGGGTGGAGCATCCCAGAATCCCAGAGAGTACTGTAAAACCAAGATTACCCATCAGGGGTCGGGAACAAGGCCGTGAAAAAATAAAAGACAGAACGGCTATACAGTAGATTTGCGAATAGCCATATTTTACAAAACAAAACTATATGAACAAAATAGAACAGTGTTAACAAAATTAATTAATCCATATAATATTGTAGTGACCTCACCATAACTGGTTTGAAAATGAAGACATGTAGGACAAAGAATTGCAAAACACTTCACATGTATCCATCTAAAAAGAATACACGACTCTAAAACAAATGAACAAATGAAGTTGAACTAGAACTACTTACAATTATCTTTACACCCATCAGTGTCATGGCCCTGACAGACGCCATCAAAGACCAAGAAGGAAAAAAAAAACAAAAAAAAAAAACCCACTTCAGTTCCTCCCCCAGAATCTGCCAAACTGTCCAGAAATCCCTCCCTCCCTCCGCTCAGGGTACCTCCCCTTCTCTTTCATTTATTGTCAATCATATCCCCGTCACTCCCCACCCTCTCTGTTAGACTCAGTCTTTTTTTTTTTCCTCCAGGCTTCACCCAGCCAGGATGCTACAGTATATTAAAAAAACATAACAGAATTTAAAAAGAAAATACAATACAGAAGCAAGCAAAAACAAACAAAAAAAAAAAAAAAAAACATAGCTTTTACAATTATTATACAGTAGGTCTTGATAGTTGAATTCCTTGGCTTTGTTTTTCAAAAAACTATTGATACATGACAATATCCAATTGTTCATTTTTGGCATCTTTCATTGTTTTGCGACTTAACATTACTGTCGGCGGTTTCCATTTGACACGCTTTTCTGTTTTGTCAACATCCCTCTTTATATCGTTCACTGTTCTTCCTACTCTGTAAACTGAAGCAGTACTTGAAGCACTTTCGCCATTTTGTAAACATTTAATAATTTCAATTTTTTGTTACAATCTCAAACCCACACACTTATATTTATGAGTCAAAACAATGAACAGTTGATTAATTATTATAAAAGAGAAAAGCTACGAAATACTATTAAAACTGAAGGCATGTAATTGACACTGACTTCAAAATGCAGTATGACATGTGATGCTGTGGAAGAACATTACACGTTAGCACAAAGGAGAAATGTTCCAATGGGCAAAGCTGGTACCATACCGCACGTTAATAGTAGTTTTAGTAGTAATAAGTAGCCACAGACATGCTCAATTTTTTTTTTTTGGCCCTGACGGTTAACAGAGACTGACAGTGAATCAAGCAACGGATAATCGAGGTTTACTGTATTACCTTTCTAACCTAACAGAAACCTAACCTAACCTCTTGCTCTGAAGGGAAGTGAAAACATATTTTCTGCAGCAGTTTGCTTGGCCACCTTCTTTTCCTAGTAGCTGATTCCCCCACAATTACACAAGATAAGCAACCTTCTACATAGACAACTGTCCCATGCCTGAAAACAATGTAACAACTGTGAATGGTAGAGGCATCCCTACAACAGATTAAAGGACATAGAAATGCACAATAAAAAGCCGTTTATAAAAACACACAAAGCACAAAGATGGGAATTAAAAAAGCAAACATAGCCTGTTGACACTTTTGGCCTACTTTCATGAATCTTTAGTCTCCTGCCAATTGGCAGTCTGGTACATCGCTGACTAGACACATTCATAAAGGTGCAGGCCTACCTGCTGAAAATGGTGAGTCTCTTGCTGTGTTTTGGTTCCACTACAATTCTCTCCGTTTTCTCTGGTCTCTAGTTTTTTTTCCAGTCTCTCTTTAAGTTAATTTATTTTGCTATTTGTTGTTTTTTTTTTTTTTTTTTTTTTAATTACTTTTGGCTATTTTTGTAAATGGTCTTGTCAATTCTTGATCTTTGTTAATTTCATTTATTGTATTTTTGGTTTGGGTCTGCAATTACGTGGGGTTATTCTGTAAACTAGACTGTAACTATTCCCAGTCTCCTATATATTTAGCCCAAGGCAGGCGCTGTAGCCAGGGTGCCCTCAGCCTATATATAGTTAGGCCTGCGTTGCTGTAGACAATCAGTTCTCCAATGCTCTTCGGCTCTACTTCTGTTTTTAGGCTTTTTTTTTTTTTTGGTCTTTCTTCGATGTAAGTACTATTGTTTATTAACCTCTGATTTATAGACTTTGGTTCTGCTTTTGGATTCAAATACTTGTTTCCAGATTTGGCTTTGTTAATCTTTGGCATGCCTCGGTTAGGTAAACCTTATAGTCCCTCTTTGTTCTTCACTTTGAAAATTTGTTTATAAATTCTTTACTAATTAAGGAACTTTGTGTTTGTCATTTGTGCCAGGGGTGTTTTTGATGGTTCCCTAATCCTTCTGTTCTGATATGTACCTTTATTACTTTTTATTTGATTTCCTAGATGGATTTTCACAATCTAATCATTCACCAAGGGCTTTTAGAACTCAAGGATTACGATTTCTCTTTAGTTTTTGTGCTCAGTGGAAAGATTTTTCCAATTATGCAACACTGCCCTCTTTGTTTGCTTTCGTTTTGAGGTTTTTGGCATCTCCGTTGTCATAGTAATCCTACCACAATTTTACAGGATGTAAGCGGCCTCTGATGTCATTGAAGCAACCATTAGTATCACAAGGCAACCTTTACTCCACAGTATTCAGGCTTTATGGAAAAAATTTGCACTCAAAACTTTATAAGCTTTGACTACCCTTTTTCTTGATCTCATACACACATTTCTCACTACGGATTTTATAATTATGTTTCCAGTTTGCTTGAAAGATAGGACTGACTTTTGGTTTCAAAATTAGTTTGCCATTTAGCTATGCTGATCTCTCAGTCCTCTACATTAAAAATATTACTGTCTCACTTTGGGCCAGTATACCTCTTAAGATCACTGGAAAGGTTTGTTTTTAAATTTTATCTTATTCGTGGTCTGTGCAGGCTGGACGTCTGCTTCTTGAGTTTGGGGAGAAAAATCTTGTTTTTGTGATTTTAGGCCTCAGTGAAACCTTGAAGCCTAATTTTTAAAATAAAGCCACAGCCCTGATTCTAAAAAACCTGACCGTTCATAACAGGTTGTTTCTCTTGAAAGCATTTTTGTGTGCATTATTGCTATTTTAGTTCTTATGTATTCATATTGTTACTTTTGCATAATCATCATCACCACTGTTCTGCCAAAAGAATGATGTCTGGCAGGGAAATGAATTTGAGATCAGATGGTGAGACACAGTCAAAAGCAAAAGTTTTCTTGAGCCAGATAATCAAATACAAATGGATGCATGATTAGGGTTTGTTTGTGTCCACAACCTTGGATAACAACAACATTTATTTCTGGAGCACATTTTCATACAAACAATGTAGCTCAAAGTGCTTTACATGATGAAGAGAAAAAGACAAAATTAAAATTAGGGAACACTAACATAGAATAAAAGTAAGGTCCGAAAAAAAAAACAAAAAAAAAAAAACACACCAACACAACTCCAGTCGGCTGGAGAAAAAAAATAAAATCTGCAGGGGGTCCGAGGCCACCCAGCCCCCTCTAGGCATTCTACCTAACATAAATGACCTCACAATCAGTCCTCATTGTATTCTGGGTTCACATGGACGAATTTTATGATGATGATGGTCATGTGGATTTCTGACCTTTAATCCATCAATGTAGGGACATCATGGTGCCCTGATCAGGTGGTGGTGGCGCAGATAACAGAAGAGAAAGTAGAGGTCAGTATGGATTTTGGAGCCACCATGAATAATAATAATAGACTATACAGAGCATCAGGATTTAACTAAGATGAAGCTCTGAGAAAGCCATGTTAAAGTGATGTGTTTTCAGCAGTGTTTTAAAGTGCTTCACTGCGTTAGCCTGGTGAATTCCTATTGGCAAGCTATTCTAGATTTTAGGTGCATAACAGCAGAAGGCCGCCCGCCTCACCACTTCTTTTAAGCTTAGCTCTTGGAATTCTAAGTAGATGCTCATTTGAAGATCTAAGGTTACGATTTGGAGTGTAAGGTGTAAGACATTCCGAAATATAAGATGGAGCGACATTAAGGCTTTGTAAAACATAAGAACTATTTTAAAGTCAATTCTAAATGGCACTGGTAACCTGTGTACTGACGCTCTGACTGGTGTGATGTGCTCGGATTTTCTTTTCCTAGTTAAGATTCTAGTAGCTGCATTTTGCACTCATTGCAATCGATTGATGTCTTTTTTGGGTGGTCCCGAGAGGATTGCGTTACAGTAATCTGGTCGATTGAAAACAAAAGCGTGAACTCATTTTTCAGCATCTTGCAATATTATAAGAGGTCTAACTTTTGCTATATTTCTTAATTGAAAAAATGATGTCCTAGTAATCTGATTAATATGTGATTTCAAATTCAGGTCAGAGTCAATTGTTACCCCTAAATTCTTTACCTCCATCTTGATTTTTAACAATGTTCCTTTGTGACACCATTTCTGTTTCCTAATGAACGTCACTGGAGTCCATCACTACCGTGTTAACACACGAGGATGACTAGGAGTACACAGTGCATGATACCAACTGTGTGGCAGTAGTCAGCAGAGGTTAGCACCGTGCACTCCTCGTCATCCACACATGGACACCAGCATATAGTTTGTAGCTCTCGACTAAACTTTAAAACCCCTGGCTTGGAGGAAACCAAGTGTCACAGTCTGTAGTGTTCAGGCCACCTTTGCCTATATGGGTGTTTGTTTTGGCTCCCTCTGCTTTTGTTTTTTTTTTTTTTTTATTTCTCCTCTTATCTTTGCCCGTCTCCCAGTTCTTCAGACTGCCTTTTCCTTTTAATGATTTCCCCTCCAGGATTTACAGTGTGCATCAAATCAAACCTAATCAAAAATCTCCTAATTGCTTCCCTTTTCTTACTAGTACAGTGAACATGAAACATTAAAATGTAGGAAATGAATGACCTCCTTCTGAAAGTTCGGTGGGGGCCTTGAACTTGTAAGGTTAAAGTGAAGTGAGGTATAAAATTCATTGTAATAAAGACAAGGAGGGCCTGAAATAGAAAAGCTGATTAAGCCCAACTGATATGGGATTTTTTTTTTTTTACCGTTATTGAGAAGTCTGTCATTTTTAAAAACCAAATCCCAGGTTGAATGTCTAAAGGAAGAAGAATGAATTTATTCTTTGGAGGAAAATGAAATAAATGCACAGTCATGGTTTAGACAGACATGTGATTGTTCTAAAAAAGCAGATGTGAACCTGAAATGAAATCCTGTGTTTTGTAATATAGTGTGTTTATCTGTAAAATGAAATTGAATTCACTGAATGACTTGAGTAAAGGGTGCATGTGACGTCACTCATAAAGGGCTTGTTTTGATCACAAGTTGAGCCTATTAGTGACCTCTCCAACGGCGGTTAAAAACCACCTGTAAGAAAATTACAGGAAATTGTATCTGGCAAGTCTAAAGCTTGGCAGAAAGTTACAAAATTTCCTGTCTTCATAAGTAATTTTTGGTATATTTTGTTTTTTTTAACTTTCATTTTTCTTTTCAAAAGGAGCTGCACCACTGACAAAAAGTAGAATCTGTTGCATCTGATTATCCATACAGTTTTATAGGGTTATTACTGTCATATGTTTAGAGTCCAGATGAATGTGTAATAGGGTGACTAAATTTTCCCCAAAAGAATACAGGATGGCCCCTCTGGGGAAGCAGGGGGGTTACTGAGGAGAGAGGACTGGAGATATCACAGCTTTACAATGTGGTAAATCAGTATTTCTTAAACTATGGCCCACAACCAAAATTACTTCGTAGACAAGGCTGTGGATGGGTCATCAGATGAATTTGTAGGAAAATTAATTAGTGGAGCTTATCCAATTGCTACTTTTGTGTCGAGTGATGCACCTCACTCTACTTACCGTATTATTTATTGTGGTAGTGTGTGAAACAATACTGTTGACTCACCACAACGAGTGTTAGTATCTATGGCATAAAAATATTAAAAATATTCCCTATGACACCATCCACCCTCTCGCAAGCAGTAAAACAATCACATAAACGAGACTGACAGGCAAAGACATGTACACGACAGGGAGCGAGATGAGGAAATGACACAGATAAAAGGACTGCAGCACTAGATTGAAATGTCAAAATGAAAACAACAAATGTGGCAAAAGACTGATGATTACTGGGGTGTGGTGAAGGAGAAGTGAATAGGGTTTGGATATGCCGTATATGTTTTATAACAAAAGCAGTTTCAGTGGCCATGGACAACCGGTCGGCGTTTCATTCCATGATCCATTTGTGAACACCCGGGAATGGTTTGTATCAGTGCCCTAATCATCAGTCACAACTGCCACAGACATAGTCCCAGGTTAAAATAAAATTAGTTTCCAACAGTACCTTAACTGGCCTTTCCAGTCAGACAATTACCATCTTCTTATATAATACGCTACCGTGGCTGTTCATTTGTCTGTCCAGGATTTTAAATCACCTGTAGCTCACAAATCGTTTCACCTATTGACTTGAAATTTGGTACACATATACTACATGACCTCTACTATCCGCTTTCAGGGTGATGATTGTAATTACTCCTTTTATTTTATTGTAGAATCAACTCTCGGCAGCGCAGCAGCAGGGTGGCCGTGCGGCGCATGCATATGGGTGCCGTTCTCCTTCCCTACCACCTTCGCTGTCATTCCCCTACCTCTTCATATCTTTAATCATTCTTGAGGCAGATTGAAGACTTAAGTGCCAGCGTAAAAAAAAAAAAAAATTAAAGAAAACGTACTAAGTAATCACAACACAAAAACTAACAATCAGTTTTAATGGAAAAAGAAAGAAGAGAAGCAGCGGGCTGCTAGGGTGTAGAAAAGGAGAGCTGCTCAGGAAGTAGCAAGCGCAACAACCTCTGAGCAAACAAATGCTAAACATACTGAGAATGAGTATGAAAACTATGAATGCTCAAGTGTATTCACCGCACGTTATCGTGCAGTACACTGTTACTGGTATATTATAATAAAGGTTCTTTCCATTGCCTTTCAATACTCCTTGGTGAGCCTTGTCCTCTTCCTCCTGACTCCGACTTCCCCACGTAAGATGAGATGGCTCCTTTTATGTAGGACCCAGCAGTACTTCTGATGCCATGACACTGCATGACTGAAGCACATCTGGATCAAGTGGAAGCTGCGCAGAACAAGGAGACCTTCTCCAGGAAGCACTATCTGGCACCACCCAAGCACCCATACAGGGTTGCCCTTTTCACACTACAGTTCCAATACAACTATGCAGGTGTCCAAACCAGGACCACACCAGTAGAGCACTTCCAACGATCATACTGGGGATAAAATGTTTGTGATGCACAGTCTTCCTCAGTCTATCCATTATTCTTACACCCCGACTAGGATAAAAATAGAGAACCATCCTAGCCGAGTTACATCGCCATCCATGCTTTCCATTCAATAGGACCTCCTGGATGGGTCAAGCCCAGTCAGGATGCCAGTCTATCCTTGAAAGCATTCATCACACCTGTGACGACATATTGAAACTAAATCTGCAGCAGAGGTGTAAAGAAGATTTGCATTAAGTTTAATGTGAGGAAGAACTCCATTCTCATAACAGTGTTTAAAGTGGCTCAATAAATTTCAGTCTATTGCTAATGTAAATGACATGTTTATGGGACCACCGAGAACTGTAAGAATCCCAGATGATGTGATAAGATGCAGACATTCAGCACAATGTCAGTCAGTAACAATAAACCAAAAAAAAAAAAAAATAATATCTAAAACGCACATTTCACCAATTATTTTTTTAATCAAGACTTATGCTGTCACCAAAATAAATACAAATAGTGCATATATTTAAGAATGGTTTAGCTATTTTATGTACTGTTTACTGAATTGTTAAAAGAAAAATATTTTCAATCATTTGCAAACTCATTTAAGAAAAAATGATTGTAAATCGTGGAGCCCATTTATTTTATTTATGACACAGTAAGTTAACTGCATCGATTAACTGATGCATTAAAGCAATGATTCCCAAACTTGGCCCTGGGGACCCCCTGTAGCTGCAGGTTTTATTTTAACTAAATTCACAATAAGTGATAATAATTGATAACAATTAACTATACTGGTATACTATAACTGGTCTTTTTTCTTTTTTTTGCAGGGGAGAGAGAAAAACACAGCAGTATGATTTTTACTCCATAGGATATTTAGAAATATTTCTATTTTGTGCTATAGCTTTAAATTCTTAACTTTTTTTTTTACCGTTTTCCTGTTATTTTTCATTATTTTGTGGAGTCTGTTACCTTCATTGTATCCTAATGGTAACAAATAAAAACAAGCAAAGCAGACACCCAAGCGAAAAACACTACACAATGAAAGGCTGCAACTGCTTTAGTGTCAGACCCACTAATCAGCCAATAATGGAAAGGCAGAATGGAAATCAGGATAAACACAGATAAAAAGTAACATAAAAAATACATTACTCACTTGTAACTGCATAATTTTATTAATATATACTAACAATTTTTGTAATTTCTTCAATGACCCCAAAACACAGAAACAGGGAAATAACACTTCACTTAATTAGGTTAGGAGTCCAATTAAAAACATAAGTTGGTTTGAACAAAAACCTGCAGCCTCTTGGGTTTTCCCAGAATGGAGTTTGGGAACCACTGCATTAAAGGAATACTCCAGTCAGAAATATTTTCATTAAATGTTACTTACCACATGCAGCTTGTCATGAGAGAGAGAAAGATTCGGATCATTTGCCGATTACAGCGCGTTGCCACACCCACCACATGGCAAGCCACCCGGATTGAGATCCAAGTGCAGCCGTGCCAATCCTGCCCCCAAGTTTCCCTGCAAGTTGGAGGACCCGCTTGCAGGGCTGGATGCAGATTAACGTTATACCCTGGACAGAGCAACTGCAGGTTAAGGGTCTTGCTCAGGGGCCCAACTGAGTAGAATCTCTTCTGGCGTTTATGAGATTTGTAACAGAAACCTTCCGATTGCCAGCACTGATCCCTGGCCTCAGAGCCACCACTCTACATGGTGACCTAGGAAAAAATTTTAATCTCGTGTTTTTGTGAAATTATACAGTATACTGAATATTCAAACTGAATGGGCTTTGTGGTGACCAATGATGGAAAATGGCAATGTGAAAAACATCCATGAGGAGAAAAAATAAATAAATAAATAAATAAATATTCTCATATAACTCCTGTTGCCTGCAGTGGGTTGGCACCCTGCTCGGGATTGGTTCCTGCCTTGTGCCCTGTGTTGGCTGGGATTGGCTCCAGCAGACCCCCCCATGACCCTGTGTTGGGATTCAGCAGGTTGGATAATGGATGGATGGAACTCTTGTTGCATAATCCACATGGTCAAAATCTATTTGTATAGCCAAAACGTGTAAAAGCATCTTTTTCTAAATTAACAGTTTTTTTCCTGGAAACCCCAAATAAAATTTCAATAGAAGATGTCACGTCCACAATGCTGTACGTTTGAATTGAAGTCGTGCCTCTACCCTCATTCATTGGTTAAGAATCCTGTCTTAACATTTTGGCCATACGAATGAATATCAGACAAGTAGATTATGTGATCCACATTATGTGAGAATTTGGTTTTTCTTTTTTACTCCCAAAGGAAGTTTTTTCACATAGGTTTACTGCTCTGACCTGATCGCCACAAGACGTCATTGGGTTTGAATATTCAATATTTAATTTCTCCACGAAAACGTGACAAAAAATTTTTCCAACTATAAACTACTGTACATAGGGAGAGTTACATTTTAAAAATATATAGGAAGGGCTAAAGTAGCCTTACAGTTGAGTACACGAGGCTGGCAACCTGATCACTTACAAGATTGTACCCAAGGACACTGTGCCACTCTTGAGTTAATAAAGTTAAACGATTGAGTTAATAAAGCTATTGTAGCGATCATAACCGTCACATCATCTTCCATACAAACAACTGTAAACCTACTTTTGCCCACCCCTGTATATCGTACTTCGTGAAGCACAGACCCGTCGCATAAGAAGGCACCTTGATAACACACTTGTGCTAGTTCCCAGTTCCTCAGCTTCACATCATTAATATATTCATTAAAGCCTGTTTTTAATCTAATTGGTATGACTGGTGATTTTAACGCTTTGAAGGATATACGCGTCAAAGTGCTCCTTCTTCAACAACCTGCATTCTGCTCAATCGATGAACTGAGAAATGTGTTTAAAATAAAGGAACAGATGAAGATTTTAATAAACCACAACACCAAAACTGGACAAGAAATATGTGACTGCACAGAAAATATTGGACATCTGGACTCTGGAGAGGAAACTAAATACATAAATTTAACATGCTGCAAGGTTTAACCCAGTCAGCATCTTATCACAAATCAACGTAAAATGCGAAAATACATTAACAGAATCAAGTATTGGTATAATGCAAAACACTATTTAAACATTGAATTCACGGCCATTTATAAAAATATTGTGGCGACATCCCAGGATGCTGTGCGGCACTGCATCTAAAAAAAAATGACTTTTAATTATCATTTCTTTGATGTTCAGCTTTAAACATTCTTGGAATATTTGGTAATGAGTGGGTGGTACTAAAGTTGGTTTCGCCAGTCACCACTAAGTGATGCCGCCAGGTGTAAAGATTTAGCACTAAAACATAAGTCATATCAACAACATTTATTTTATATAGCACATATTCATACAAACAGTAGCTCAAAGTGCTTTACATAATAAAGAATAGAAAAATAAAAAACGCAATAAGGAAACAAAATAAATCAGCATCAATTAACACCGAATAAGAGTAAGGTCCAATGGCCAGGGGGGACGGAAAAAACAAAAAAAAACTCCAGACGGCTGGAGAAAAAAAAAATAAAATCTGTAGGGATTCCAGACCGTGAGACCGCCCAGTCCCCTCTGGGCATATGATAGTTATAATTTGTTACTCACCTATTCTGTTTCTCTTCAGGTACTCAAAATGTGGCACTTGGTGCCACTGCCCACCTGCCAAGTTAAAGTCATCTCTGATGGAGGATCACAGGAATTGTCGGGTAGTGGGGTCCTTTCATCGGATTGGCTGGCCCAGCACTGACTCAGCTGTGGAATGGCCAATAGGGGGAGACAGCTTGATGGCCGAGGTCTCCAGGACTCTGAACAAATCCAAATTATAAACTACTGGTAAATTCTGCTCCGTACTTGTAATATTTTTATTTTACTATTATACTCTATTGAGGATTACTTGTGTTTGTTCTGTGTATTGTGTTGTATTGACCCTTTTCCCCACCCATCCTACATGGTAAAGGGTCTCTCTTTTTGAACTGCCTTTCCCAAGGCTTCTTCCATCTTTTTTCCCTACTAGGGGTGGGGGGTGGTTCCTCGTCTTCTTAGAGAGGCAAGGCTGGGAGGCTGTCAAAAGGTAGGGCCTGTTAAAGCCCATTGCGGTACTTCTTGTGTAATTTTGGGCTATACAAAAACAAATTGCATTGTATTGTAAAGAGCGGACAAAGACGACAGACCTCATCTGAATATGGCTGTTTGTCGGGATTGCACGCATTCGCTGTATGTAAAACGATACCATTATAAAGAAAAAGAGTAAAACTTTCTTGACAACAGCGTGTCTGTTTGTCGCAGTATACACAATTGCTACCCAATCAGCAGTAACATTAAGTCTACTAAACGTCAGACAAAAACTTTGTCTTTAGATGAGCATTTGGACCTTTCCCGATATTATAACCATACAACACACTCGATTTCGAGCGACCTACCGCCGGCAGCCCCGCTCCCTGCTTCACACTTTAAAACTTATTAGTAAATAATAAAGACGAAGAAATAACACTAAGATTTGCCCAAACAAACTAAAACATTACAATCTAATAATATAAATACGTTTTTTTAAAAGGTTTAACTGCTTACCTTTCGAGCAGAAGAGATAAATAAATAAGTGAAACACTCCGCGGCGTTGAAACCTATCAGCGTCCTCATCACGAATGGGAAGGGGTGAAAAAAGCGGGAGATGCGTCTAAGGGCGCCGTATCAGGCAGAAGTAATCAAACCCTCATCGGCATTCAAAGGCAAGACCTCACGATTCGATAACAGAAAAAGTCTGCCGACTGAAACTCTTGTGCTTTACCTGCGACGAGCAATACGTCGGCACTGTCCGGTGTGATTAAAACTATGATCGATAGATAAATGTGAAAGGCACTCGATAACTGACATAAGATATATGAATGGCGCTATATAATAGATAAATAAGGCACTATATGATAGGCTGGAAAGGCACTGTTTTGCTAGACAGATATAAACTCGATCCCGGAGACGCACTGTGGCTGCAGGTTTTTGTTCCAACCAACTTCCATTTTTCATTGGACTCTTAGCCTAATTAAGTGAGTCATTATTTCACAGTTTCTGTGTTTTGGAGTCAATGTAGAAATTACAAACTAAGTTTGGTAGATTTTTATTAAAATGTAATGAGCAGTTATATGGGGAATATGTAGTTTTTGTTTAAGTCGTTAACAGTATTTTCAACCTAATTTTAATTCTGCTTTTCCAGGTGTTCTGGTTATTTAATTGATTATTTACTAATTAGTGAGTCTGACACTGAAGTTGCTGCTGCTTTCATCCCGGGTGTCTGCTATGCTGGCTAGTAATTGTCACTATTAGGGTTAAATGAAGGGAGCAAACTGAACAGGAAAAGTGGAATATAATAGGAAAACCAACGAAAAAGTGTTAAGCATTTATAGCTTTAGAAAAAAATAGAAATATTGCTAAATCTCTTATAAATGTAAAAACCATTCTGAATACAGAATAAGAGGAGAGTAAAAAAGAACGGCAAATTAAATGAGATCAGTTGTTATTATCACTGATTGTGAGTGAATGCAGGTCTTTAAGACTGAAATAAGCAATTAAGAATGGAGACCCTTAACATGTGAAACCATTAAAATGAAGCATCAAAATGTCACTTGGGCAACAGATGCTTCATTAGCAATAATTGACTTCTCATTAAGAAGCTGGGCGGAAACAAAAACCTGCAGCCACAGCGGCTCTCCGGGATTGACTTTGCTTACCTCTGGGAGGATAGACGGATTGAAAGACAGCGAGAGCAGCTTCTAAGGGCGTCATAGCAGGCAGATGTAATCAACCCCTCATCGGCCCTCAAAGGCAAGACCTCACGATTTGATAACAGAGAAAGTCTGCTGACTGAAACACTTGTGCTTACCGACGAGCAACACGTCACCAGTGTCTGGTGCGATGATTAGTGAGCAGAATTATGATCGACCTGTGGTGGGCTGGCACCCTGCCCGGGGTTTGTTTCCTGCCTTACGCCCTGTGTTGGCTGGGTTTGGCTCCAGCAGACCCCCGTGACCCTGTGGTTGGGAAATAGCGGGTTGGATAATGGATGGATGGATGGATTATGATCGACAGATAAATGTGAAAGGCACTAACTAACTAGCTAACATACAGATATGAATGGCGCTATATAATAGGGAAGGCACTCAATAATGGAAAAATAAGGTACTATATGATAGGCTGGTAAGGCACTGTATACTAGATAGATATGTAGGAAATCTAAAGAACAGACCGATAGAAAACACATTGCTGTATATAATATTGGGTCGAATTTGTAGGGTCCCTGAGTGACAGACTGGCACCCCGTCTTGGGAGTGTTCCTGCCTAACGCCCAGTGCTAGCTGGTATAGGCCCCCAGCTGGTGCCACTGGTCTGTAGACGTCAGGTGAAGAGGCGCCTGCCTATTTGGAGCAGGAACCACACAGAATGTTTTCCATAGCAGTGGCAACGTCTGGAGCCTTAGGGAGAGACAGAACAGGTGACAGGGGACACCACAAAGATGGTCATCACGGGCTTTAAGAACTTGAGGTGCTGACTCCATCTGGCCCTGTGTGTAGCTTCATCATTTGACTCCGCCCTTTCCTGTGCCAACAGTACAAAAAGGAACCACCCAAGGAAGGTAGCAGGCAGGTTCTGACCCACAACTCGAGCAGGTCGGATCTGGTGAAAGGCTGACACCAGCCATATTTTCTTTGCTTTTTTTTGTTTTCATTTTGTTAAAATTCAAATTGGTAACCCAACCTTTTCCCTGCCTATCCTAGTCTGCTTGCCCCGGGCCGCGTTACAACATCTAATTCACTAGTATATAACCCAGAATAATCTCTTGTGCTTCATTAATCAACCCTGACTTACTAAAAAGCCCCCCTGTGGTTGTAAATATTTTTATTTTTCATTCCTAAACGTAAGGGGAGTTCTGGCTGGATAATTTGGTGATTAGCTGTCCTCCTTAATGTTTATTCAAGATGCTAATTCAGATTCCTGTTTTGTACGTGTTATGATAAAACTGATGTGTAATGAAATGTTCCCAGCTTATCCTTTACCTAATGTTTATTTACTTAATTTGTTTTTTTTTTTTTTAAACAAAACAAGGACATTTATTCATAAATTAGCCCAATTCCTGCATTGCTAAAGTATGCCAGGGACTTTCGTAGTTTGCTTGTATTTGTTTTCAACACAATGGAGATCTTTATCCTCTAACTAGGCAATGAGGTAAAAGGAAATCCGCTTCTGTAGTGAGGAGGGGAAAGTGTGAGGGGTGTCCGCAGATGTGAGCCACGTGTTAGCAGCAATTTGATGTACCTTAGATCAGGCATGTCAAACTCGCTACTATTGGTGGGCCGCTTCGACTGCCATACGTGCGTCAGCGGGCCGCACTGTCACAAATACTATTATACTAGTATAAAACGTTACTGTAGCTTTCTTTCCAATACTGAAAACTTTAAAAAAATGTAACACTTAAAGTTGAAAGAAAAGCAATTTATTTCCATACAAGCTCCGTACAATTACAGTCTTAGTCTCTTAGCTAGGTCCTTATACTATTATGTTATATTCATTGTATTATACAGGAGTCTTACAGTGTGAGATCTGTTTCTTTTGTCCCGACACTTGGCATCTCTTGTTAGTGACCAGTTCATCAATATCAGGCTTGAAATCTTGTGCAGCTGCAACTTGACAGGAAGTCTTGAGCGATGTGGGGTTTTGGTAGCTTTCATTAACGAAAACAACTGCTCACAAAGATAAGTGCTTCCGAACATAGACAGTACTCTCGATGCCAACTTCCGGATCTGCACATAAGAGGGTGGCAGGTAAGCATACAAGCCTGGCACACCAACTTTGTTGTATTTTGCCTTCAGAATAGAATCGGACTGCAGTTCAGTCAAATCCATTTGGATATTCTCAGGCGTATTCTCAACGTCGTAAGAGAACAGCGCAAAGTCCTGTTCATGTGAACTGAAATCTCGAAAACGCTCACTGAATTCATCCATCCATTATCCAACCCACTGAATCCAAACACAGGGTCACGGGGGTTTGCTGGAGCCAATCTCAGGGCACAAGGCAGGAACTAATCCCAGGCAGGGCGCCAACCCACCGCAGGACACACACACACCCACACTAGGGACATTTTAGAATCGCCAATCCACCTAACCTGCCTGTCGTTGGACCGTGGGAGGAAACCGGAGCGCCCGGAGGAAACCCACGCAGACACGGGGAGAACATGCAAACTCCATGCAGGGAGGACCCGGGAAGCGAACCCGGGTCTCCTAACTGCGAGGCAGCAGCGCTACCCACCGTGCCGCCCTCACTGAATTCATTGCTCAGTAATTCAAGTTGGAAAATAAATCCTCCAAAAATCAAATTTTACTTTACTAAGTTTACTTCAAAGTTTATATTGTAAAATAAGCTGATATGCAAAAAGCCACCTGACCCTACACTAATTTTACAAACTCAAAATCACAAAAATATGTTAATAACCAACTCACCAACTTCTCACATCCACTTCAGATCTTCAGTTGTAGTCTGCACTGTTTGTTACAATACTAGCACAAAATTACAAAAAACTAGAGCAAAAAAATGTGAAAATATGTGGGCTATTACTACTCGTGATGGTCAGTTCTGCCCAGTGGGCAGTCTCAGCAGCCCAGCCAGTAGTGTAGCCTGCGCAGGGGCGGCCCTGGGCAGAGAAAGAATCGGTGGCCCCTTCGCCCACCAATGTCAATATGGCATCTTATGCACGGCGGATGGCCACGTCCGTTGCGGACACTGCATAGCCGCCTCGTGCTCATGACATGCTTCTATATGCGTGAGTGTCCGTAACTTGAAAACTCAGCGGCCGCCTATGATAATCTCATTACGGCAGAACGTTATAATACTACATATAGCTAACTGCTCCGACTCGAGCGACATATACAGCGTACTAATTAACAAGAAACACAATGTTTTTCGGCCACATTGCCATCAGCTGTGTCGTTATTTTCTCTTTCTGTTTTCTATTCAATATATATTGGTGTGGCGGCCCCTGGGATTTGGCGTCCCTGTGCAGGTGCACAGTTTGCACATGCGTAACGCCGCCCCTGCTGCAGCCTAGCACTTCAGTTGTGACTTTGCGGCTCATTAACTTTGGTCAGTGCTCGTGGCTATACTAGCAGCTGACGTTTCTGGTACCGTAATGCCATGGGAAAACGCGCCTTTGTCAGAAGGCAGAAGTAAGAAAAGTCAATAAGTAACGCCAAAGATGCAGAATGATTCAATCACAAACAATAGTAATCATTTTGTACAAGTTCAGTGCTAACTAGGATCTGTCATGCGGGCTGCACAAATTTCTGTTGTGGGCCGCATGCTGCTCGGGGGGCCGCATGTTTGACATGCCTGCCTTAGAAAACACGCAGGAGAAAAGGCTTATATATCTTATATAGCGTCCTCGTGTAGTGCTGCTGCATATCACGTCATCTTCAGAGCCTTCACTTTTTGCTAGGCTGTGCAGCCTTGTGCTAAAATCGTTCATTTGAACAGCAGAGGAATCGTGATGAGACCCAAACATTCGGCCCAACAAGCTCCTTGACTGTCCAAAATGACCCCTGTTATAGAACCAGGGGCATCAGCTCACCCCCAGACCCCAAACACGAATACACAGAGAGTCCCGAGTTCAACTAGAGGAAGTGGTATTCCACAACACCTTCACAGGAGCACAAGCACCAGTTATCACTGTCCACAAACCACAAATTCGGAGTGTTGCTCCTCGTCCTCCCAGCTCCAACTCGCCTGGATAAGGGAGTGCAGTCCCTTTTATTGTGGGCCCGGTTCACTTCAGGCACCAGGGCCACCGCACGATGGAAGTCCTGTATTTTGGGGAGCGCATCTCCCTGCAGCGCCCCCTTGTGGCACCCACCGACCCCAGCAGGGCTGTGCTGCCGAACTACAGTCGGAGCCAAAAGTTTGTTTTTCCCCAAGTTTGCTGCTTCCGTGTTTTTAGATCTTTTGGTCAGATGTCTCTGTGGTAGACTGAAGTAGAATTACAAGCAGTTCATAAGCATATCAGATATGGGGATGGATATTTGAGGAGTAAGCCGCAAGAAAATTATTCTATTTTTATATTATGTACATTAAGGAACCATCAACAACAAATCAAATCAAATGAATAATATATTGAACAATTATTATAAAAGTAAAGTTGAATAAATCGGACTCTGTAGCTGCATGAATAAAAGGTAAAGTACCACTTCCAGTTAGCGGAAATAGCCCAAACATTGATAGAAATCTACGTTTTGTACCGAATACTTGTATGCAAAATGTGAAAGTGTCCTCAAGTTATCATGTTCACACACATTCCAAAAATGGTATTTTTAGACTCCGAGAAGTCTAAAATTCGAGATTCATCAAAATCTCGAAATGGAATTTTTGAAAGATTCCAATATTTTTCCTATAAGAGAAAGTCAGGGAGGTCTAAAACATCGAGATTCATCAAAATCTCGATATTGAATCTTTGAACTATTACAATCATTTCCCTATAGTTTGTATACGAGAAAGTAAAAAAAAAAAAACAGGATCACCTAATTTACTGACAAACAAGCAAAAAGACAACCCACCAACAAAGATAACCAATAACAAAAAGGGAGGCGTGGTCTGCTCTGACAAGCATCAGTGAGGCCGGTATGAGATGCCACCTTCCTTCCAGGAGCGTCTCGTCCTTATAGTGGCGGGATGGGAAGGGGCGGAGCCTTCTCGGGATTTCCGGAGGTTGCTAGGCATCCTCCTTGGGCGGCTCATTGCAGAAGAGAAAGGAGAAGACATGGTGGGACTCGGCGCCCCCTCACGTCCTGGCAGGGCACTGCTTACCTCATCAGATGCATAACAGTAGTCAAACAATGACGTTTAAAATAATTTTGTTGCATGTTATGTAGAATCGGGGTCTATTTAAGTGTGGGATCTTGGATTTTTAAGGAAACCCGGCTGGCAAACCTGGTCAGCTTGACCGATGCTGCCTCACCCCACTTACTCCTCGTTTTTCTCTCAGTTCCAAAATGAAAACAATACAATACTTTTCCTGCACGTTAACTGTTCTGTTTAAATCATTTATAATCAAAGAATTAAAACTAAAAAGACATTAAAAAAGGATTTTAAACATACAGTAAGCCAGGGGAGAAACTTTAACTTAACGCAATGCACTCAACACACGGTAAGCTGGTCGTTGTGATGGACCCCATCGGTGTGTCTTGGTTTTGTAAAGATTTGACACTCTGTAAAGTGGATCACCTCAGTTTATGTGTTTTCTCTTTTATTCCTCAGAGTGGTGTGTCTCTGTTTGTGGGGATCTGTGTGTTAAAGGGGTCTGGCAGTCCTCTTGGCAAAAAAATACAAATACAATGGGAAGCTTATTCTTAGCCCAACCCCAGCCCTCTATAAGTGGGTCGCAGCTTGCAGATGGCTTCAAGGAGCACATCTGAGTCATCTGGATCAAAGCCCTCATTGCGGCTCTGGACAGCACCCACCGAGATCCTCAAAGAGTAAGCCTGTGATTTATCCCATTGTGAATTTGGAGGGGCTCCAGGGCTCTTAACTCAGACCAGTCCATTTCACACACCCACTCCAACTGGCCCAAAGGAAAAAAAATCCAATAAAAAAAGTCAGAGAAGAGTAAAATGAGGACAACAAGTTGTTACGACATGTGCAGAAATACAACAACAGGAGAAACACAGAAACACCAAGTAGTCAGATTAGGGCCCCCCCAAACCGCCCCGTGGCTCGGATTCAAAGTCTTCTTTCATGTTCCTTTTTTGCTCATTTTTGTGCCATTTATTTATGTTAATGTTGCTTTATTTAAAATAAAATAATAATAATAATAATAATGATAATTCTTTACATTTATATAGTGACAACCACTAATGTGCAGTGGCCACCTGGATGATGCAACAGCAGCCAGTTTTGCTCCAGTAGGCCCACCGCACTTTAGCTGTTAGGAGCTGAAGTGGTGAGAGAGAGATAGCCAATTAGAGACTAGAGATGATTAGGTGGCCAGAACGAGACTAGTCTGTGGTGGGCAATTTAGCCAGGACATCGGGATGCATCCTACTCTATATGAAGAATGCCCAAGGATCATTAATGAGAACAGACAGTCAGGGCTGGGTGTGGCTAAATGCTTGAGTGGCAGCAGGCTGGGCGGGGCAAGTCACTTACGTCTCAGGAGGCTGGGTGTGACTAAATACTTGAATGGCAGCAGGCTGGGTGTGGCTAAATGCTTAACTGGCAGCAGGCTGGGCGTGGCTAAATTCTTGTGTAGCAGCAGGCTGGGTGGGGCTAAATGCTTGAGTGGTAGCAGGCTGGGTGTGGCTAAATGCTTGCATGGCAGCAGGTTGGGCGTGGCTAAATGCTTGAGTGGCAGCAGGCTGGGCAGATCAAGTCACTTACGTCACAGGCAGCTGGGTGTGGCTAAATTCTTGTGTGGCAGCAGGCTGGGTGGGGCTAAATGCTT